>CM059426.1:140308822-140700835 GCA_030390025.1 Squalus acanthias | reverse complement strand
ATGGGCACACAGCATACCCAAGCATGAACACTCGACACTGACAGGCATGGGCCCTCGGGACACTCAGGCTTGGGCACTCGGCACGCCCAGGTATGGGCACTCAACAGACGCAGGCATGGGCACTCAGCACACCCAGGCATGGCCACTCAGCACACCCAGACACACACACTCAGCACACCCAGGCACAAACACTCAGCACACCCAGGCACACACACTCAACACACCCAGGCACACACACTCAACACACCCAGACACACACACTCAGCACACCCAGGCACAAACACTCAACACACCCAGGCATGCACACTCAGAAGACCCAGACACACACACTCAGCATACCCAGACACACACACTCAGCACACCCAGGCACACACACTCAGCACACCCAGCACACACACTCAGCACACCCAGGGATGGGCACTCAACACATTCAGGGACGGACCCTCGTCAAACCCGGACATGGGCACACAGCATACCCAGGCATGAACACTCGACACTCACAGGCATGGGCCCTCGGGACACTCAGGCTTGGGCACTCGGCACGCCCAGGTATGGGCACTCAACAGACGCAGGCATGGGCACTCAGCACACCCAGGCATGGCCACTCAGCACACCCAGACACACACACTCAGCACACCCAGACACACACACTCAACACACCCAGACACACACTCAGCACACCCAGACACACACTCAACACACCCAGGCACACACACTGAACACACCAGGCACACACACTCAACACACCCAGGCACACACACTCAGCACACCCAGACACACACACTCAGCACACCCAGACACACACACTCAGCACACCCAGGCACACACACTCAACACACCCAGACACACACACTCAGCACACCCAGCACACACACTCAACACACCCAGGCACACACACTCAGCACACCCAGGCATGCACACTCAGAAGACCCAGACACACACACTCAGCACACCCAGGGATGGGCACTCAACACATTCAGGGACGGACCCTCGGCACACCCAGACATGGGCACACAGCATACCCAGGCATGAACACTCGACACTCACAGGCATGGGCCCTCGGGACACTCTGGCTTGGGCACTCGGCACGCCCAGGTATGGGCACTCAGCACACCCAGGCACACCCACTCAGCACACCCAGGCATGGCCACTCAACACACCCAGCAGACACACTCAGCACACCCAGGCACACACACTCAGCACACCCAGCACACACACTCAGCACACCCAGACACACACACTCAGCACACCCAGGCACACACACTCAGCACACCCAGACACACACACTCAGCACACCCAGGCATGGCCACTCAACACACCCAGGCACACACACTCAGCACACCCAGGCACACACTCAGCACACCCAGGCATGGCCACTCAACACACCCAGGCATGGCCACTCAACACACCCAGGCATGGCCACTCAACACACCCAGGCATGGCCACTCAGCACACCCAGGCACACACACTCAGCACACCCAGACACACACACTCAGCACACCCAGGCATGGCCACTCAGCACACCCAGACACACACACTCAGCACACCCAGGCACACACACTCAGCACACCCAGGCACACACACTCAGCACACCCAGACACACACACTCAGCACACCCAGGCACACACACTCAGCACACCCAGGCACACACACTCAGCACACCCAGACACACACACTCAGCACACCCAGGCACACACACTCAGCACACCCAGACACACACACTCAACACACCCAGACAAACACACTCTGCACACCCAGACACACACACTCAGCACACCCAGGCAAGCACACTCAGAAGACCCAGACACAAACACTCACCACACCCAGACACACACATTCTGCACACCCAGACACACACACTCAGCACACCCAGGCACACTCACTCAGCACACCCAGACACACACACTCAACACACCCAGACAAACACACTCAGCACACCCAGGCACACACACTGAGCACACCCAGACACACACACTCAGCACACCCAGGCATGCACACTCAGAAGACCCTGACACAAACACTCACCACACCCAGACACACACACTCTGCTACCCCGGACACACACACTCAGCACACCCAGGCACACTCACTCAGCACACCCAGGCACACACACTCAGCACACCAAAACACACACACTCAACACACCCAGTCACACACACTCAGCACACCCAGGCACACACACTCAACACACCCAGCATACACACTCAGCACACCCAGGCACACACACTCAGCACACCCATGCACACACACTCAGCACACCCAGGCATGGCCACTCAGCACACCCAGGCATGGCCACTCAGCACACCCAGGCACACACACTCAGCACACCCATGCACACACACTCAGCACACCCAGGCATGGCCACTCAACACACCCAGGCACACACACTCAGCACACCCAGACACACACACTCAGCACACCCAGACACACACTCAGCACGCCCAGGCATGGCCACTCAACACACCCAGGCATGGCCACTCAACACACCCAGGCACACACACTCAGCACACCCAGGCACACACTCAGCACACCCAGGCATGTCCACTCAACACCACCCGGCATTGCCACTCAAACACCCAGGCATGGCCACTCAACACACCCAGGCACACACACTCAGCACACACAGGCACACACACTCAGCACGCCCAGGCAAACACACTCAGCACACCCAGGCATGGCCACTCAGCACACCCAGGCACACACACTCAGCACACCCAGACACACACACTGAGCACACCCAGGCACACACACTCAACACACCCAGACACACACACTCAGCACACCCAGGCATGGCCACTCAACACACCCAGGCACACACACTCAGCACACCCAGACACACACACTCAGCACACCCAGACACACACTCAGCACGCCCAGGCATGGCCACTCAACACACCCAGGCATGGCCACTCAACACACCCAGGCACACACACTCAGCACACCCAGGCACACACTCAGCACACCCAGGCATGTCCACTCAACACATCCCGGCATTGCCACTCAAACACCCAGGCATGGCCACTCAACACACCCAGGCACACACACTCAGCACACACAGGCACACACACTCAGCACGCCCAGGCAAACACACTCAGCACACCCAGGCATGGCCACTCAGCACACCCAGGCATGGCCACTCAACACACCCAGGCATGGCACTCAACACACCCAGGCGCACACACTCACACACCCAGGCATGGCCACTCAACACACCCAGGCAAACACACTCAGCACACCCAGACACACACACTCAGCACACCCAGGCATGGCCACTCAACACACCCAGGCGCAGACACTCAACACACCCAGGCATGCACACTCAACACACCCAGGCAAACACACTCAGCACACCCAGGCAAACACACTCAGCACACCCAGACACACACACTCAGCACACCCAGGCATGGCCACTCAACACACCCAGGCGCACACACTCAACACACCCAGGCATGCACACTCAACACACCCAGGCAAACACACTCAGCACACCCAGGCATGGCCACTCAACACACCCAGACACACACACTCAGCACACCCAGGCACACACACTCAGCACACCCAGGCAAACACAATCAGCACACCCAGACACACACACTCAGCACACCCAGGCACACACACTCAGCACACCCAGACACACACACTCAGCACACCCAGGCACACACACTCAACACACCCAGACACACACACTCAGCACACCCAGACACACACACTCAGCACACCCAGACACACACACTCAGCACACCCAGACACACACACTCAGCACACCCAGACACACACACTCAGCACACCCAGACACACACACTCAGCTAACCCAGGCACACACAATCAGCGCACCCAGACACACACACTCAGCACACCCAGGGATGGGCACTCAACACATTCAGGGATGGACCCTCGGCACACCCAGACATGGGCACACAGCATACCCAGGCATGAACACTCGACACTCACAGGCATGGGCCCTCGGGACACTCAGGCTTGGGCACTCGGCACACCCAGGTATGGGCACTCAACAGACGCAGCAATGGGCACTCAGCACACTCAGGCATGGCCACTCAGCACACCCAGACACACACACTCAGCACACCCAGGCACACACACTCAACACACCCAGCACACACACTCAACACACCCAGGCACTCACACTCAGCAGACCCAGGCACACACACTCAGCACACCCAGGCACACACACTCAACACACCCAGCACACACACTCAACACACCCAGGCACACACACTCAGCACACCCAGGCACACACACTCAACACACCCAGACACACACTCAGCATACCCAGACACACACACTCAGCATACCCAGACACACACACTCAACACACCCAGCACACACACTCAACACACCCAGACACACACACTCCGCACACCCAGACACACACACTCAGCACACCCAGGCACACACACTCAACACACCCAGACACACACACTCAGCACACCCAGACACACACACTCCGCACACCCAGACACACACACTCCGCACACCCAGACACACACACTCAGCACACCCAGACACACACACTCAGCACACCCAGGCACACACACTCCGCACACCCAGACACACACACTCAGCACACCCAGGCACACACACTCAGCACACCCAGACACACACACTCAGCACACCCAGACACGCACACTCAGCACACCCAGACACACACACTCAGCACACCCAGGCATGCACACTCAACACACCCAGGCAAACACACTCAGCACACCCAGGCATGGCCACTCAACACACCCAGGCATGGCCACTCAACACACCCAGGCGCACACACTCAACACACCCAGGCATGGCCACTCAACACACCCAGGCAAACACACTCAGCACACCCAGACACACACACTCAGCACACCCAGGCATGGCCACTCAACACACCCAGGCGCACACACTCAGCACACCCAGGCACACACACTCAGCACACCCAGACACACACACTCAGCACACCCAGGCGCACACACTCAACACACCCAGGCATGGCCACTCAGCACACCCAGACACACACACTCAACACTCCCAGGCACACACTCAGCACACCCAGACACACACTCAGCACACCTAGACACACACTCAACACACCCAGACACACACTCAGCACACCCAGACACACACTCAGCACACCCAGACACACACACTCAGCACACCCAGGCATGGCCACTCATCACACCCAGGCACACACACTCAGCACACCCAGACACACACACTCAGCACACCCAGACACACACACTCAGCACACCCAGGCACACACACTCAGCACACCCAGGCATGGCCACTCAGCACACCCAGGCATGGCCACTCAGCACACCCAGACACACACACTCAGCACACCCAGACACTCACACTCAGCACACCCAGGCACACACTCAGCACACCCAGGCATGGGCACTCAGCACACCCAGACACACACTCAGCACACCCAGGCATGCACACTCAGCACACCCAGACACACACTCAGCACACCCAGGCATGGGCACTCAACACACCCAGGCATAAGCACACGACACTCACAGGCATGGGCCCTTGGGACACACAGGCTTGGGCACTCGGCACGCACAGGTATTGGCACTCAACAGACCCAGGCATGGCCACTCAGCCCGCCCAGGCATGGCCAGTCAGCACACCCAGGCATGGCCACTCAGCACACCCAGGCATGGCCACTCAACACACCCAGGCACACACACTCAACACACCCAGGCATGGCCACTCAACACACCCAGGCACACACACTCAACACACCCAGGCATGGCCACTCAGGACACCAAGGCATGGCCACTCAGCACACCCAGGCATGGCCACTCAACACACCCAGGCACACACACTCAACACACCCAGGCATGGCCACTCAGCACACCCAGGCATGGCCACTCAGCACACCCAGGCATGGCCACTCAACACACCCAGGCATACACACTCAACACACCCAGGCATGGCCACTCAGCACACCCAGGCACACACACTCAGCACACCCAGGCACACACACTCAGCACACCCAGGCGCACACACTCAGCACACCCAGACACACACACTCAGGACACCCAGGCACACACACTCAGCACACCCAGGCACACACACTCAGCACACCCAGGCACACACACTCAGCACTCCCAGACACACACACTCAGCACACCCAGGCACACACACTCAGCACAACCAGACACACACTCAACACACCCAGGCACACACACTCAGCACACCCAGACACACACACTCAGCACACCCAGGCACACACACTCAGCACACCCAGGCATGGCCACTCAGCACACCCAGGCACACAAACTCTGCACACCCAGACACACACACTCAGCACACCTAGGCATGGCCACTCAGCACACCCAGACACACACACTCAGCACACCCAGGCACACACTCAGCACTCCCAGACACACACACTCAGCACACCCATGCACACACACTCAGCACACCCAGACACACACTCAACACACCCAGGCACACACACTCAGCACACCCAGACACACACACTCATCACACCCAGGCACACACACTCAGCACACCCAGGCACACACACTCAGCACACCCAGAAACACACACTCAGCACACCCAGACACACACACTCAGCACACCCAGGCACACACACTCAGCACACCCATGCACACACACTCAGCACACCCAGGCATGACTACTCAGCACACCCAGGCATGGCCACTCAGCACACCCAGGCACACACACTCAGCACACCCAGGCATGGCCACTCAACACACCCAGGCACACACACTCAGCACACCCAGACACACACACTCAGCACACCCAGACACACACTCAGCATGCCCAGGCATGGCCACTCAACACACCCAGGCATGGCCACTCAACACACCCAGGCACACACACTCAGCACAAACAGGCACACACACTCAGCACGCCCAGGCAAACACACTCAGCACACCCAGGCATGGCCACTCAGCACACCCAGGCATGGCCACTCAACACACCCAGGCACACACACTCAGCACACCCAGGCACACACACTCAGCACAACCAGACACACACACTCAGCTAACCCAGGCACACACAATCAGCGCACCCAGACACACACACTCAGCACACCCAGGGATGGACACTCAACACATTCAGGGACGGACCCTCGGCACACCCAGACATGGGCACACAGCATACCCAAGCATGAACACTCGACACTGACAGGCATGGGCCCTCGGGACACTCAGGCTTGGGCACTCGGCACGCCCAGGTATGGGCACTCAACAGACGCAGGCATGGGCACTCAGCACACCCAGGCATGGCCACTCAGCACACCCAGACACACACACTCAGCACACCCAGGCACAAACACTCAGCACACCCAGGCACACACACTCAACACACCCAGGCACACACACTCAACACACCCAGACACACACACTCAGCACACCCAGGCACAAACACTCAACACACCCAGGCATGCACACTCAGAAGACCCAGACACACACACTCAGCATACCCAGACACACACACTCAGCACACCCAGGCACACACACTCAGCACACCCAGCACACACACTCAGCACACCCAGGGATGGGCACTCAACACATTCAGGGACGGACCCTCGGCAAACCCAGACATGGGCACACAGCATACCCAGGCATGAACACTCGACACTCACAGGCATGGGCCCTCGGGACACTCAGGCTTGGGCACTCGGCACGCCCAGGTATGGGCACTCAACAGACGCAGGCATGGGCACTCAGCACACCCAGGCATGGCCACTCAGCACACCCAGACACACACACTCAGCACACCCAGACACACACACTCAACACACCCAGACACACACTCAGCACACCCAGACACACACTCAACACACCCAGGCACACACACTGAACACACCCAGGCACACACACTCAACACACCCAGGCACACACACTCAGCACACCCAGACACACACACTCAGCACACCCAGACACACACACTCAGCACACCCAGGCACACACACTCAACACACCCAGACACACACACTCAGCACACCCAGCACACACACTCAACACACCCAGGCACACACACTCAGCACACCCAGGCATGCACACTCAGAAGACCCAGACACACACACTCAGCACACCCAGGGATGGGCACTCAACACATTCAGGGACGGACCCTCGGCACACCCAGACATGGGCACACAGCATACCCAGGCATGAACACTCGACACTCACAGGCATGGGCCCTCGGGACACTCTGGCTTGGGCACTCGGCACGCCCAGGTATGGGCACTCAGCACACCCAGGCACACCCACTCAGCACACCCAGGCATGGCCACTCAACACACCCAGCAGACACACTCAGCACACCCAGGCACACACACTCAGCACACCCAGCACACACACTCAGCACACCCAGACACACACACTCAGCACACCCAGGCACACACACTCAGCACACCCAGACACACACACTCAGCACACCCAGGCATGGCCACTCAACACACCCAGGCTGTAGAATTCGCAATTATCGCGATTTCATTTTAATAAGGAGAAAACACAAAGTTTCGTTCAAAACAGCTTTTATTTCAGCGGAATGCTGTCAGGTTTAAATTGGACACAAGCAGCCTGTAAAATGGCCGCCGCACCTCGTGACAGAACATTCTAGACTTTTCAGCAGGCAGACAAGATGGCGTTCCAATAAACATTTTTTTGCAGGATCGATAACGATTCAGCACAGTGAAGACAATACACAGGACATTATGGGTTTACAGTATAAACATCGATACTGGAATCGGTCTCCCAGGTACAAAGGAAAGCCATCAAGGGCCCATCCAAAGGACATTAATATGTAAACTCCCAACGGCTCTACGATGAGAGAGCCGTTAGCAGGTAGTTATACAGGACACTTGGAAGCCCCAAACCCCTCCAGGGGGAACACCGACCGATTTAACAATGGGAGAAATATTAGCAGGTACTCAAACATTCATGAGTAGCCCCGAAACCCATTAAGGACGGAGATCACCCATACAGGACATTTTGGGCGCCAAACCTTAAACAAAAGAATGGACATTGTAGTTGGGCGGGAAACGGAAGAACTGTGCACTATAATTGCAGGCCCCAAACCGTCCATTCGCTCTCTTGCTCTCTGGCCTCTTGCTCTTGGCTCTGGCCTCTTGCTCTTGCTCTTGCCTCGTGTTCTTGACTCTTGCCGCTTGCTGCTGTTATCATCGTGGCTGCTCCTGTGTAAAAGACTGTTGCAAAGACCTATGTTGGTAGCTGGCAGCGGAACCGAAGGCCCGGGATGAGATGAGATGAGATGAGATGAGAGGAGAAGAGAAGAAGACCTTATCCATCGCCACGAGGTCTTCACTACAGCGGACGGTCCAGCCGACTGACCGAGCAGCAAAAGCAGTAAACAAGTGGGACCAGGAGATCTCCTGACCAACACGTGGGTGCTGCGGTGAAAAACATCCGATCAGCTATTCGGGATTTCTCCGAGTTATTACGAGTGGTGAGCATGAGTCTCGGGATCCTACGAAGCTAGTTTAGGACAGACATTGATAGGGGAGGGTTTAAAGTTTAAGGATATTTGTAATGTGTGCCCTATTTACGTTGTGCCGTTCGTTCCTCGTTTCCCTAAGAGTGATTATAACTGTTTGTAAGATTGTACTGTCATTAATCTGTGCATATGACATGTATTTCATAATTTTAAGTATCATGCAATAAAGATTTTCCATTTCGTACCGTTCAAACCAAGTCTACATGAGTTTTATCTCCATTACTGCTCTCGCATCTAAGTCCAGTGTCTAGAACCGTAAGGGAGAGTGATTCGAACCACTCACAGGGGTGTCTAGTGTTCCCAGACTGGCTGGAGACCAGGCCTAGACCCGCACTGACATACAGGCTGCACAGAGCCGCGTGAATCTCACAGGCTACGAGACACGCAGGGTCAGGAGAGTATCCCTTACAGAAAATGGCGACCGCGGCAGGACACTGGC
Organism: Squalus acanthias; assembly: GCA_030390025.1. NCBI lineage: Eukaryota > Metazoa > Chordata > Chondrichthyes > Squaliformes > Squalidae > Squalus > Squalus acanthias. The sequence goes on along the minus strand of CM059426.1, from coordinate 140,690,898 downwards.
AGCGAGAGGGTAGTGTGTTAGATTTTGGAATGACTGTACGAAATGTGATGCAGGAAAAGATAGCGGATTACGTATTTGGAAAGGTTAATCTAACGAAAAAGTGGATAAGCGAATTGTTAGCGGATAAGAGCCCACTAGAGGCAGCTGAAAGGTGGACGGATAGTAAGGAGCATAAAAAGGCAGTTGAGAAAGCAGTCTGGCTTATGTGCTACAAAAGGCAGGTTCAGATTTCAAACCAGACCAATACAGCGCTAACCGCTCGAATCAAGCAGTTAGAGGAGGAAATGGAGGAGAAGGTTTCTGGAGGGGAGGCGCTCATTAAGAGTTTAAATGAGTTACGCCAGGAAAGCCAGGAAGTCTCCAGTTACCTTAAAACAAGGGTAGAGTATCTCGAGTGCCAGATCACTGAAGCAAAATTAAACGAGAGTAGGATGAAGGAAAGATGTAACCGTCAAGCTGCCCAGATAAGAACTCAAGAAGAGAGCTTAATGGGGGTTAGGTCGGCGTATAAGTTGGCCCTTGAGGATAAGTTTCAGGGAGCCGACCATAGCGCCTGCGAAAAAGAGATAGAGAGCCTCAAAAAGGCCGTGAATAATGCGAACGGCATGGTGTGCCTTATTAATCCGTCGGCACGCCAGCCGCTAGTAAATGAGAGATTTAGAAATTCCCCACCAAGTAAAGCAGAAGAAGTAGTAGCCAGTGCGCCCTCCGCGCCACCCAGCTATTCAGAAACCTGGGTTAGGGAGGAAGCAACGGAAGAAACAAAAGAGCCCGTTGAAAAGGAAGTAGAAAAGGGATCGTTGTATCCAGTAACGGGGATTAAAAGGGGCCCAAGCAGAAACGGTGGGGAAGAACCGGGGGATCTCCTCGGACAGCTGGTGTTGCCTCACAGTTCACATCAGCTGAGGGCCATGATAAACCACGTAAGGAAGCTGACCGAGATAGACGACCCTTCCGTACATTTCAGGGAAGTTGAGCAAGCCGCAGCCATCAACGGCTGCGATGATGGGGAGACAGCAAAAATGCTGCTGTTCTCATTAGATAGCTCGGTCCTTCAGTGTCTCTCAGGCGATAGCAAGAGGGGTAATAAAAGTTATGAGGAATTGAAAAATGAGGTCCTAGAAGTAGTGGGAGCGAACGACGGAGGTCCGTTTGCTAGAGTGGGACAGACAGTGCAGATGGAGGGAGAACCCCCGAAGGTTTTTGCCGACAGGCTGTGGCCAGTATATGAGCGCAGCTGTCTAGGTGCGCCCGAGCGCGAAGATGTGGAAGGCGCCGCTTTAATTCATTGGCTTAGGTGCATAATAGCCAACAGTTTACCAGCCGTTAGAGAGCAGGCAAAAGCCTGGTTCGATCCCAATGACCTCAACCTTACGGAAGAGTCGGTCTTGAATCGACTCACGTTAGGTTACCGTAACATAAGGGGTATGACGACACGTCCCTTTAAGGGAAGAGTACATGAGGTACGACCCGCAGCCCCGACTCAAAGAGAGTGGCATCAGGAGGGTAATCGCGCCCCACAGGCAAGTAATGCCTGTTACGGGTGTGGGAAGACAGGGCACTGGCGCAAGCACTGCAGGAACCCTTGGAAGGATTCCAAGGATAAAAATCCCGCGGTCCGAGCCCAGGCGCCTGTCCCGGCTAAGGAAGCAAAGGCACCCACCTCTCCCGAAGACCTCGAGGCAGTGTTAGGAGTCATGCGCAAGATGGTTTTGAATGCGCGTGGACAGGTGGCGGTCGCAACCGGCCCCGTAGGTGCCGCAGGACCGTCTAATAGTACCCAATGACTAGAGCCCACGCAGCCTGCCTACCTGTGTCCTTTTAAAAGACACGCACAGGAGGGGGTCTGCGGTGAGGAGGCCAGGTTAAAAGAGCAGGCCTTGCGGGAGGAGAACGCCCGCTTAATAGGGAAAATAGATGGGCTGGAAGGGCAGCTTAGAGAGCAGGCCCTGCGGGAGGAGAACGCCCGAGCAATGGGAAAGTTAGACGTGCTCAGGCTAGAAGCGCAGCTTAGAGAGATAAAAACAGCCTACAGGGTAGCCAGGAGCAGGGAGTATGAGTATTTAAAACAGGATAGAAATCTGCAGCCTCCAGCAGGTGAGATTTCACAGAAACAAGCAGGGGCGGTGGCCTGTCTTAAGGGAGGGGCCAGACCTGCGAGTGGGGAAGCACAGCCCCAGGTAGGACCACAAGGCACACAGGCAGGCGTAGCAGCTTGCATCAGGGGAAGGGACATCCCGGACGATCATGCAGCGTTTTTCTGGAATTGGGGGTTAGATGACGAAGAACCCAGGGTACCCTGGTCAGATGAGGATAGTGCAGATGAGCATAGTGATGATGACGGGTGGTTTCTGAGGAACGGTCTGGGAGGATTGGGGCCGCTAGGTAGAGATCCATACGGGGTGGACACACAAGCTGCAGGTCCCGACAGCAGAAGGAAGGAGCTAGAGGAGGCCGGGCCAGCCGCTATGTGGTTCCCAGAGGTGTGGCCGCCCGCTTTGAACGTCCAGTCCTCAGGGGAGGCAGAGTTCACGAGTGAAGGGCCGCCTGCTGGGCCGAGCAGGGCGGGGCCCCGAACTGCCAGCCCCGAGGTTAGGGAGGCGGAGTCAGCGGAGGCGGGGCTGGCGCCTGTGATGGAACCCCAGGTCATCCCGTTGAAGGTCTCGGGACCCGGTCCGTCCGTCACGGAGCCCCCGCCCATAGCAATTCCCCGTAGGTCAAGCAGAGTACCCCAGCCCAGGAAGATGTGGTCAGGTCCACAGGCTGCCCCAGGGCGTAAGTTTCAGGTTAAGATAACCCGGGTAGAGACAGGCCACATCGAAGCAGTAACAGGCTGCGGCAGATCAGAGGGAAGGGTCAGTGCCCTCCCACCGTCGGGAAGAGCTCGCAGCAGCCTTCTCAGGATTTAAAGGGGCCGCCCTGAGAACGGGCAGCATTGTAAAGTTATTAGTTTAAGGTTTTAAGTAGTTTTAATAAGGTTAAGTTTGTAGTGTTTTTAACAGATGACGACATAATGATGGGAGTTTTAAGGCTAGGTTTAGAGGAAGTCTATTTAGCAAACGTTGAAGTTTACGTGAGGCGAGGTCAGGGGACCCGCTCACCCTTCACAAAAGCCAGAGACTTTTTGCGAGGCTGGCTACCTCATTCTATCTGATCACAGGAACCAAGGAAGGATGGAACGACTTCTAGTTTTGCTCGTGGCAATCGGATGTGGATTGGCCTATCGGGGCCTCACCAAGGATGTCGTGGTGTTTGGATGTTCCGGGGACACGGCCCCCATCGCGGTGGATGGGACCGGAAGACGGAAGGCAGAAGGGACCAGCACCTATTTCCACAAAGGAAGGTGGCCAGGATGGCTGGGAACGAACTCAACGGAGTATTCCAGCACATCGGGGTTCGCCTATAAAGAGACTTCTTTAATGTGCCCCAAAGTACGGATCATCGCACCCAGGATCAGCGTCACCGTCGGCAAACGGATTTGTTTGACCTGCAGTGGGAATGTCCCATTGAGCCGATGGTGGTGGCTGCGAAAGCTGAGCAAAACCATGAGGAACTCTTCGGTTGAGTGGGAGCGACTGGGTAATAATACCCATCGGACAATTACGGGGACAGATGGACAAGTGAAAGTCTGTTGGGACAAATGGTGGGAACCGGATGAGGGGATTTATGTTTGTATGTGGGGGTCAAAGTACGTTTGCCCCAAAGGCATCTCCATATTCTTTATTAACCAGTGGCAGGATAACGGACAGGGGATGAGGTGGGATGCGAGCACCAGGGGGTGCGGAGCCCCATACTCTCCGATCCCAGTAAATGCCACTGAGCTCATTACGCGCCCACGCAAAGCCCCGCCCACGATTCCGGTAGTTCTAACTGAGGAAGAAGGGTGCCCTAAAACTAGTAAGGGACCCGGGAACGGTTTGGTACTGGTCCCCACAGACCAGATACTATTTCAGGGAGTGCATTACGCGGTGGCCTCGGTGATTTTAAATCTCACTGAGGTACGGTTACCAGAGTGGTGCCCCAAAAAGACGGAACAGTTGTACCAGGTCCTGTTGACCAAGATGTTCAGGCAATTTTACGAGTTTGATTTTGCAGAAATTGATAAGACAAGTTTATACACCGCACCGCAGGAAGTTTTGGACCAAGTAGGGAGGCAAAGAAGGGGTTTGGTGAACGATGCGTTCACTGCTTTTAATACAGGGACATCTGTGGTCAACGCTCTAGACAGTGTGGAGCTGCAGACCCAGATTAATGGTTTAAAAACACAGTTAAAGGACATTCTAACAGATGAAAATAAGGTGGTTGGGTCGGGTTTACACGAGGACCAAGCCATGACACTACACTTAAAGGAAATTATAGCAGAGCTGGAGAAACATGCGCGTACGGTAAATGCCCTGATTAGGGAAGATCGGAATGCATCCGATCAGGCTGCGCAGAACGAGGTGTGCGTGCTTTACGGGGCGTGGTTACTGGGCGAGGGCCGCAGTAATTTGGAGGATTTAAAACAAGGTTTGGTTCCGTCCTGGATAAGTAACAAAAACCTGCGGGCGCTCCACCCTTTTCAGAACGCATTAAGTCCGTGCCAGCTCAGGCTAGCTTCAGAAGCTTACCCAGTCCCCGTGGACTGCGGACGTTCAAACCATACTATTATGGGAATAGTATTACGCATGCCGGTTTTGGGCAACACAGCAAAGCCCGCCCCGGTGCATCGGGTAGAGAACATTGGTGTCATTCAGGGGGGAGCCCACATTCGTTATGCAGCGGTTCCACCTTACGTCATCCGCTGGGAGCAAACGATGACAGGTACAGATCTCTCTGGTTGTCGTGGCAGGGGAGCACACATAATACTGTGCCCCCAGCACTTGAATGCCTTTTTAACACCACAGTGCGGGTTCAGAACGGCTGGCGCCAAGTCCATGAATTGCACCATGGAGGCAATGGCACAAGATCATGTGCCTCCGCAGGTAGCATACATCGGGGGTGGAACATACTGTGTTACCACTGCAGCGCAACACTACCAGCATGGAAACCGTAGCCGGTGTCCGGTGAGTGACAGCAGTTTCTGTTTTAAACCCAGGGCTGAAGTTCAAGTAGCACAACAGCGAATTATCCCAATCCCTGAACCATCCACTGTTCATCTCACAGTAAAAGAGAATTTCACCGACTTGCAGCGATTTGTCGCGCATTTTGGGTACCTCATTCCCCCTCTCCCCGAGCATTTAACCAAACTTCTGAAAGCCGTCGCGGTGTCACAAAAGCATTTCTATACATTAGAACAGAAAACCGTCGAGATAGGTACAGACATTTTGGACATAGTGGTTCCACCGTGGTGGAATCTGTTCACGAATATTGAAGTGCCCTCATGGGTCAGAATAGCCTCCCACATTTTAGTCGTCTGTCAAGTGTTTATTGTAGTATACCTTTTGTTCATACATTGTAAAAGAGACAAGCGCCTCACCAAGCATGAGAACACGGGAGAGTGGCGAGAACGTTACGTGCGCGTGCACGATGAGAGCGCAGTGTAATGGAAAAATGGCGTCACTCCCGCTCGCCACGTGCGCCGCGGAAGTTTGTACGCATTGTAAATACGTTGGAAACTCGACATGTTTAAGAGTTGGGATTTGTTTATTTTGGTGATGGTGTTGATTGTTTGGTTTTTGGGTTTTGTTTTTCCTTCCCTTGAATAAAAGACAAATATACAGGTGATGCGTGAGGTATCGGCCTGGTTACGCCGGGAAGGAAAACAAGTGGTGTAAGTTTAAGGGCAAATGATGCCTACGGTGATATAAAATGTGATTTTTCTTGGGAAATGAGGACGACACAGAGACCCTAGTGAAGTTAAAATTTATGGGATTAATTTACTGGATTCGGAGTGAAATCGAGATAAGATTGCTCACCACTGAGATTTTTTTGATACGATAAGCGGAGTTATTCGCATCAACAGGAGGGACTGTAGAATTCGCAATTATCGCGATTTCATTTTAATAAGGAGAAAACACAAAGTTTCGTTCAAAACAGCTTTTATTTCAGCGGAATGCTGTCAGGTTTAAATTGGACACAAGCAGCCTGTAAAATGGCCGCCGCACCTCGTGACAGAACATTCTAGACTTTTCAGCAGGCAGACAAGATGGCGTTCCAATAAACATTTTTTTGCAGGATCGATAACGATTCAGCACAGTGAAGACAATACACAGGACATTATGGGTTTACAGTATAAACATCGATACTGGAATCGGTCTCCCAGGTACAAAGGAAAGCCATCAAGGGCCCATCCAAAGGACATTAATATGTAAACTCCCAACGGCTCTACGATGAGAGAGCCGTTAGCAGGTAGTTATACAGGACACTTGGAAGCCCCAAACCCCTCCAGGGGGAACACCGACCGATTTAACAATGGGAGAAATATTAGCAGGTACTCAAACATTCATGAGTAGCCCCGAAACCCATTAAGGACGGAGATCACCCATACAGGACATTTTGGGCGCCAAACCTTAAACAAAAGAATGGACATTGTAGTTGGGCGGGAAACGGAAGAACTGTGCACTATAATTGCAGGCCCCAAACCGTCCATTCGCTCTCTTGCTCTCTGGCCTCTTGCTCTTGGCTCTGGCCTCTTGCTCTTGCTCTTGCCTCGTGTTCTTGACTCTTGCCGCTTGCTGCTGTTATCATCGTGGCTGCTCCTGTGTAAAAGACTGTTGCAAAGACCTATGTTGGTAGCTGGCAGCGGAACCGAAGGCCCGGGATGAGATGAGATGAGATGAGATGAGAGGAGAAGAGAAGAAGACCTTATCCATCGCCACGAGGTCTTCACTACAGCGGACGGTCCAGCCGACTGACCGAGCAGCAAAAGCAGTAAACAAGTGGGACCAGGAGATCTCCTGACCAACACGTGGGTGCTGCGGTGAAAAACATCCGATCAGCTATTCGGGATTTCTCCGAGTTATTACGAGTGGTGAGCATGAGTCTCGGGATCCTACGAAGCTAGTTTAGGACAGACATTGATAGGGGAGGGTTTAAAGTTTAAGGATATTTGTAATGTGTGCCCTATTTACGTTGTGCCGTTCGTTCCTCGTTTCCCTAAGAGTGATTATAACTGTTTGTAAGATTGTACTGTCATTAATCTGTGCATATGACATGTATTTCATAATTTTAAGTATCATGCAATAAAGATTTTCCATTTCGTACCGTTCAAACCAAGTCTACATGAGTTTTATCTCCATTACTGCTCTCGCATCTAAGTCCAGTGTCTAGAACCGTAAGGGAGAGTGATTCGAACCACTCACAGGGGTGTCTAGTGTTCCCAGACTGGCTGGAGACCAGGCCTAGACCCGCACTGACATACAGGCTGCACAGAGCCGCGTGAATCTCACAGGCTACGAGACACGCAGGGTCAGGAGAGTATCCCTTACAAGGCACACACACTCAGCACACCCAGGGACACACTCAGCACACCCAGGCATGGCCACTCAACACACCCAGGCATGGCCACTCAACACACCCAGGCATGGCCACTCAACACACCCAGGCATGGCCACTCAGCACACCCAGGCACACACACTCAGCACACCCAGACACACACACTCAGCACACCCATGCATGGCCACTCAGCACACCCAGACACACACACTCAGCACACCCAGGCACACACACTCAGCACACCCAGGCACACACACTCAGCACACCCAGCACACACACTCAGCACACCCAGGCACACACACTCAGCACACCCAGGCACACACACTCAGCACACCCAGACACACACACTCAGCACACCCAGGCACACACACTCAGCACACCCAGACACACACACTCAGCACACCCAGACACACACACTCAGCACACCCAGGACACACACTCAGCACACCCAGACACACACACTCAGCACACCCAGGCACACACACTCAGCACACCCAGCACACACACTCAGCCACCCAGGCACACACACTCAGCACACCCAGGCACAGGCACACTCAGCACACCCAGGCCAGGCACACTCAGCACACCCAGGCACACACACTCAGCACACCCAGGCACACACACTCAGCACACCCAGACACACCACTCAGCACACCCAGGCACACACACTCAGCACACCCAGACACACACACTCAGCACACCCAGGCAGGCCACTCAACACACCCAGGCACACACACTCACACACCCAGACACACACACTCAGCACACCCAGGCACACACACTCAGCACACCCAGGACACACACTCTCAGCACACCCAGCACACACACTCAGCACACCCAGGACACACACACTCACACACCCAGGGCACACACACTCAGCACACCCAGACACACACACTCAGCACACCCAGGCACACACACTCAGCACACCCAGCAACACACACTCAGCACACCCAGGCACACACACTCAGCACACCCAGACACTGGCCACTCAGCACACCCAGACACACACACTCAGCACACCCAGGCACACACACTCACACACCCAGACACACACACTCAGCACACCCAGGCAGGCACACTCAGCACACCCAGGCACACACACTCAGCACACCCAGGACACACACACTCAGCACACCCAGGCACACACACTCATCACACCCAGGCACACACACTCAGCACACCCAGGCACACACACTCAGCACACCCAGGCACACACACTCAGCACACCCAGGCACACACACTCAGCACACCCAGCACTCACACTCAGCACACCCAGACCACACACTCTCGAGAATCACCACACCCACACTCAGCACACCCAGACACACACACTCAGCACACCAGACACACACTCAGCACACCCAGACACACACACTCATCACACCCAGACACACACACTCAGCACACCCAGACACACACACTCAGCACACCCAGACACACACACTCAGCACACCCAGGCACACACACTCAGCACACCCAGACACACACACTCAGCACACCCAGCACACACACTCAGCACACCAGACACACACACTCAGCACACCCAGACACACACACTCAGCACACCCAGGACACACACACTCAGCACACCAGGACACACACACTCCGCACACCCAGGCACACACACTCAACACACCCGGCACACAGCACTCAGCACACACCAGACACACACACTCAGCACACCCAGACACACACACTCAGCACACCCAGGCACACACACTCAGCACACCCAGACACACACACTCCGCACACCCAGGGCACACACACTCAGCACACCCAGGCACACACACTCACACACCCAGACACACACACTCAGCAAACCCAGGCACACACACTCAGCACGCCCAGGCAAACACACTCAGCACACCCAGGCATGGCCACTCAGCACACCCAGGCATGGCCACTCAACACACCCAGGCATGGCCACTCAACACACCCAGGCGCACACACTCAACACACCCAGGCATGGCCACTCAACACACCCAGGCAAACACACTCAGCACACCCAGACACACACACTCAGCACACCCAGGCATGGCCACTCAAACACCCAGGCGCACACACTCAACACACCCAGGCATGCACACTCAACACACCCAGGCAAACACACTCAGCACACCCAGGCATGGCCACTCAACACACCCAGACACACACACTCAGCACACCCAGGCACACACACTCAGCACACCCAGGCAAACACAATCAGCACACCCAGACACACACACTCAGCACACCCAGGCACACACACTCAGCACACCCAGACACACACACTCAGCACACCCAGGCACACACACTCAACACACCCAGACACACACACTCAGCACACCCAGACACACACACTCAGCACACCCAGACACACACACTCAGCACACCCAGACACACACACTCAGCACACCCAGACACACACACTCAGCACACCCAGACACACACACTCAGCTAACCCAGGCACACACAATCAGCGCACCCAGACACACACACTCAGCACACCCAGGGATGGGCACTCAACACATTCAGGGATGGACCCTCGGCACACCCAGACATGGGCACACAGCATACCCAGGCATGAACACTCGACACTCACAGGCATGGGCCCTCGGGACACTCAGGCTTGGGCACTCGGCACACCCAGGTATGGGCACTCAACAGACGCAGCAATGGGCACTCAGCACACTCAGGCATGGCCACTCAGCACACCCAGACACACACACTCAGCACACCCAGGCACACACACTCAACACACCCAGCACACACACTCAACACACCCAGGCACTCACACTCAGCACACCCAGGCACACACACTCAGCACACCCAGGCACACACACTCAACACACCCAGACACACACACTCAACACACCCAGGCACACACACTCAGCACACCCAGGCACACACACTCAGACACACCTCAGCACAGCACCACTCAGCACACCCAGACACACACACTCAGCAACCCAGACACACACACTCAGCACACCCAGGCACACACACTCAGCACACCCAGACACACACACTCAGCACACCCAGACACACACACTCAGCAGCACCCAGCACACACACTCAACACACCCAGACACACACACTCAGCACACCCAGACACACACACTCCGCACACCCAGGACACACACACTCCGCACACCCAGACACACACACTCAGCACACCAAGACACACACACTCAGCACACCCAGGCACACACACTCCGCACACCCAGACACACACACTCAGCACACCCAGGCACACACACTCAGCACACCCAGACACACACACTCAGCACACCAGACACGACCACTCAGCACACCCAGACACACACACTCAGCACACCCAGGCAGGCACACTCATCACACCCAGGCAAACACACTCAGCACACCCAGGCATGGCCACTCAACACACCCAGGCATGGCCACTCAACACACCCAGGCACACACTCAACACACCCAGGCATGGCCACTCAACACACCCAGGCAAACACACTCAGCACACCCAGACACACACACTCAGCACACCCAGGCATGGCCACTCAACACACCCAGGCGCACACACTCAACACACCCAGGCATGCACACTCAACACACCCAGGCAAACACACTCAGCACACCCAGGCATGGCCACTCAACACACCCAGACACACACACTCAGCACACCCAGGCACACACACTCAGCACACCCAGGCAAACACACTCAGCACACCCAGACACACACACTCAGCACACCCAGGCACACACACTCAGCACACCCAGACACACACACTCAGCACACCCAGGCACACACACTCAACACACCAGACACACACACTCAGCACACCCAGACACACACACTCAGCACACCCAGACACACACACTCAACACACCCACACACACACACTCAGCACACCCAGACACACACACTCAACACACCCACACACACACACTCAGTACACCTAGGCACACACACTCCGCACACCCAGACACACACACTCAGCACACCCTCAGCACACCCAGGCACACACACTCAGCACACCCAGGCATGGCCACTCAGCACACCCAGACACACACACTCAGCACACCCAGACACACACTCAGCACACCTAGGCACACACACTCAGCACACCCAGGCACACACTCAGCACACCCAGACATGGCCACTCATCACACCCAGACACACACACTCAGCACACCCAGACACACACACTCAGCACACCCAGACACACACACTCAGCACACCCAGACACACACTCTCAGCACACCCAGGCACACACTCAGCACACCCAGGCACACACACTCAGCACACCCAGGCACACACTCAGCACACCCAGGCATGGCCACTCAGCACACCCAGACACACACACTCAGCACACCCAGGCACACACACTCAACACACCCAGGCATGGCCACTCAGCACACCCAGACACACACACTCAACACACCCAGGCACACACACTCAGCACACCCAGACACACTCCGGCACACCAGACACACCCAGCACCCAGCACACACATCAGCACACCCAGACACACCACTCAGCACACCCAGGCACACACACTCAGCACACCCAGACACACACACTCAGCACACCCAGCATGACACACTCAGCACACCCAGACACACACACTCAGCACACCCAGGCACACACACTCAGCACACCCAGGCACACACACTCAGCACACCCAGGCACACACACTCAGCACACCCAGGCACACACACTCAGCACACCCAAGGCACACACACTCAGCACACCCAAGCACACACACTCAGCACACCCAGGACACACACACTCAGCACACCCAGGCACACACACTCAGCACACCCAGGCACACACACTCAGCACACCCAGGACACACACACTCAGCACACCCAGGCACACACACTCAAGCACACCCAGGCACACACACTCAGCACACCCAGACACACACACTCAGCACACCCAGACACACTCAGCACGCCCAGGCATGGCCACTCAACACACCCAGGCATGGCCACTCAACACACCCAGGTACACACACTCAGCACACCCAGGCACACACTCAGCACACCCAGGCATGTCCACTCAACACATCCCGGCATTGCCACTCAAACACCCAGGCATGGCCACTCAACACACCCAGGCACACACACTCAGCACACACAGGCACACACACTCAGCACGCCCAGGCAAACACACTCAGCACACCCAGGCATGGCCACTCAGCACACCCAGGCATGGCCACTCAACACACCCAGGCATGGCCACTCAACACACCCAGGCGCACACACTCAACACACCCAGGCATGGCCACTCAACACACCCAGGCAAACACACTCAGCACACCCAGACACACACACTCAGCACACCCAGGCATGGCCACTCAACACACCCAGGCGCACACACTCAACACACCCAGGCATGCACACTCAACACACCCAGGCAAACACACTCAGCACACCCAGGCATGGCCACTCAACACACCCAGACACACACACTCAGCACACCCAGGCACACACACTCAGCACACCCAGGCAAAAACAATCAGCACACCCAGACACACACACTCAGCACACCCAGGCACACACACTCAGCACACCCAGACACACACACTCAGCACACCCAGGCACACACACTCAACACACCCAGACACACACACTCAGCACACCCAGACACACACACTCAGCACACCCAGACACACACACTCAGCACACCCAGACACACACACTCAGCACACCCAGACACACACACTCAGCACACCCAGACACACACACTCAGCTAACCCAGGCACACACAATCAGCGCACCCAGACACACACACTCAGCACACCCAGGGATGGGCACTCAACACATTCAGGGATGGACCCTCGGCACACCCAGACATGGGCACACAGCATACCCAGGCATGAACACTCGACTCTCACAGGCATGGCCCTCGGGACACTCAGGCTTGGGCACTCGGCACACCCAGGTATGGGCACTCAACAGACGCAGCAATGGGCACTCAGCACACTCAGGCATGGCCACTCAGCACACCCAGACACACACACTCAGCACACCCAGGCACACACACTCAACACACCCAGCACACACACTCAACACACCCAGGCACTCACACTCAGCACACCCAGGCACACACACTCAGCACACCCAGGCACACACACTCAACACACCCAGCACACACACTCAACACACCAGGCACACACACTCAGCACACCCAGGCACACACACTCAACACACCCAGACACACACTCAGCATACCCAGACACACACACTCAGCATACCCAGACACACACACTCAACACACCCAGCAAACACACTCAACACACCCAGACACACACACTCCGCACACCCAGACACACACACTCAGCACACCCAGGCACACACACTCAACACACCCAGACACACACACTCAGCACACCCAGACACACACACTCCGCACACCCAGACACACACACTCCGCACACCCAGCACACACACTCAGCACACCCAGACACACACACTCAGCACACCCAGGCACACACACTCAGCACACCCAGACACACACACTCAGCACACCCAGGCACACACACTCCGCACACCCAGACACACACACTCAGCACACCCAGACACGCACACTCAGCACACCCAGACACACACACTCAGCACACCCAGGCATGCACACTCAACACACCCAGGCAAACACACTCAGCACACCCAGGCATGGCCACTCAACACACCCAGGCATGGCCACTCAGCACACCCAGGCGCACACACTCAACACACCCAGGCATGGCCACTCAGCACACCCAGGCACACACACTCAGCACACCCAGACACACACACTCAGCACACCCAGGCATGGCCACTCAGCACACCCAGGCACACACACTCAACACACCCAGGCATGGCACACTCAACACACCCAGGCATGGCCACTCAGCACACCAGGTCACACCCAGGCATGGCCACTCAACACACCCAGACACACACACTCAGCACACCCAGGCACACACACTCAGCACACCCAGGCAAACACACTCAGCACACCCAGACACACACACTCAGCACACCCAGGCACACACACTCAGCACACCCAGACACACACACTCAGCACACCCAGGCACACACACTCAACACACCCAGACACACACACTCAGCACACCCAGACACACACACTCAGCACACCCAGACACACACACTCAACACACCCACACACACACACTCAGCACACCCAGACACACACACTCAACACACCCACACACACACACTCAGTACACCTAGGCACACACACTCCGCACACCCAGACACACACACTCAGCACACCCTCAGCACACCCAGGCACACACACTCAGCACACCCAGGCATGGCCACTCAGCACACCCAGACACACACACTCAGCACACCCAGACACACACTCAGCACACCTAGGCACACACACTCAGCACACCCAGGCACACACTCAGCACACCCAGACATGGCAACTCATCACACCCAGACACACACACTCAGCACACCCAGACACACACACTCAGCACACCCAGACACACACACTCAGCACACCCAGACACACACTCTCAGCACACCCAGGCACACACTCAGCACACCCAGGCACACACACTCAGCACACCCAGGCACACACTCAGCACACCCAGACATGGCCACTCAGCACACCCAGACACACACACTCAGCACACCCAGGCACACACACTCAACACACCCAGGCACACACACTCAGCACACCCAGGCATGGTCACTCAGCACACCCAGGCATGGCCACTCAACACACCCAGGCATGGCCACTCAACACACCCAGACACACACACTCAGCACACCCAGACACACACACTCAGCACACCCAGACACACACACTCAGCACACCCAGGCACACACACTCAGCACACCCAGACACACACACTCAACACACCCAGGCATAGCCACTCAGCACACCCAGACACACACACTCAGCACACCCAGACACACACACTCAGCACACCCAGGCACACACTCAGCACACCCAGGCACACACACTCAGCACACCCAGGCAGCACACACTCAGCACACCCAGGCACACACACTCAGCACACCCAGCACACACACTCAGCACACCCAGACACACACACTCAGCACACCCAGGCACACACTCAGCACACCCAGGCACACACACTCAGCACACCCAGGCACACACACTCACACACCCAGACACACACACTCAGCACACCCAGGCACACACACTCAGCACACCCAGGCCACACACTCAGCACACCCAGGCATGGCCACTCAGCACACCCAGACACACACACTCAGCACACCAGGCACACACACTCAGCACACCCAGGCACAGCACACTCAGCACACCCAGGCACACACACTCAGCACACCCAGACACACACCTCAGCACACCCAGGCACACACACTCAGCACACCCAGGCACACACACTCAGCACACCCAGGCACACACACTCAGCACACCCAGGCATGGCCACTCAGCACACCCAGGCATGGCCACTCGACACACCCAGGCATGGCACACCTCAACACACCCGCATGGCCACATCAGCACACCCAGGTCACCACTCAGACACCCAGGCACACACACTCAGCACACCCAGCAAACACACTCAGCACAGCCCAGACACACACACTCAGCACACCCAGCGCATCACACTCAAGCACACCCAGGGCACACACTCAACACACCGCAGGCACACACACTCAGCACACCCAGGCAAACACACTCAGCACACCCAGGCAGGCCACTCAGCACACCCAGACACACACACTCAGCACACCCAGACACACACACTCAGCACACCCAGGGCACACAACTCACACACCCAGGCCACACACACTCAGCACACCAGGCACACACACTCAGCACACCCAGACACACACACTCAGCACACCCAGCACACACACTCAGCACACGCAGGCACACACACTCAGCACACCCAGACACACACACTCAGCACACCCAGACACACACACTCAGCACACCCAGGACACACACACTCAGCACACCCAGACACACACACTCAGCACACCCAGACACACACACTCAGCACACCCAGACACACACACTCAGCTAACCCAGGCACACACAATCAGCGCACCCAGACACACACACTCAGCACACCCAGGGATGGGCACTCAACACATTCAGGGATGGACCCTCGGCACACCCAGACATGGGCACACAGCATACCCAGGCATGAACACTCGACACTCACAGGCATGGGCCCTCGGGACACTCAGGCTTGGGCACTCGGCACACCCAGGTATGGGCACTCAACAGACGCAGCAATGGGCACTCAGCACACTCAGGCATGGCCACTCAGCACACCCAGACACACACACTCAGCACACCCAGGCACACACACTCAACACACCCAGCACACACACTCAACACACCCAGGCACTCACACTCAGCACACCCAGGCACACACACTCAGCACACCCAGGCACACACACTCAACACACCCAGCACACACACTCAACACACCCAGGCACACACACTCAGCACACCCAGGCACACACACTCAACACACCCAGACACACACTCAGCATACCCAGACACACACACTCAGCATACCCAGAGACACACACTCAACACACCCAGCACACACACTCAACACACCCAGACACACACACTCCGCACACCCAGACACATACACTCAGCACACCCAGGCACACACACTCAACACACCCAGACACACACACTCAGCACACGCAGACACACACACTCCGCACACCCAGACACACACACTCCGCACACCCAGACACACACACTCACCACACCCAGACACACACACTCAGCCCACCCAGGCACACACACTCCGCACACCCAGACACACACACTCAGCACCCCCAGGCACACACACTCAGCACACCCAGACACACACACTCAGCGCACCCAGACACGCACACTCAGCACACCCAGACACACACACTCAGCACACCCAGGCATGCACACTCAACACACCCAGGCAAACACACTCAGCACACCCAGGCATGGCCACTCAGCACACCCAGGCATGCACACTCAACACACCCAGGCAAACACACTCAGCACACCCAGGCATGGCCACTCAACACACCCAGGCATGGCCACTCAACACACCCAGGCGCACACACTCAACACACCCAGGCATGGCCACTCAACACACCCAGGCAAACACACTCAGCACACCCAGACACACACACTCAGCACACCCAGGCATGGCCACTCAACACACCCAGGCGCACACACTCAACACACCCAGGCATGCACACTCAACACACCCAGGCAAACACACTCAGCACACCCAGGCATGGCCACTCAACACACCCAGACACACACACTCAGCACACCCAGGCACACACACTCAGCACACCCAGGCAAACACAATCAGCACACCCAGACACACACACTCAGCACACCCAGGCACACACACTCAGCACACCCAGACACACACACTCAGCACACCCAGGCACACACACTCAACACACCCAGACACACACACTCAGCACACCCAGACACACACACTCAGCACACCCAGACACACACACTCAACACACCCACACACACACACTCAGCACACCCAGACACACACACTCAACACACCCACACACACACACTCAGTACACCTAGGCACACACACTCCGCACACCCAGACACACACACTCAGCACACCCAGACACACACACTCAGCACACCCAGGCACACACACTCAGCACACCCAGGCATGGCCACTCAGCACACCCAGACACACACACTCAGCACACCCAGACACACACTCAGCACACCCAGGCACACACACTCAGCACACCCAGGCACACACTCAGCACACCCAGACATGGCAACTCATCACACCCAGACACACACACTCAGCACACCCAGACACACACACTCAGCACACCCAGACACACACACTCAGCACACCCAGACACACTCTCAGCACACCCAGGCACACACTCAGCACACCCAGGCACACACACTCAGCACACCCAGGCACACACTCAGCACACCCAGACATGGCCACTCAGCACACCCAGACACACACACTCAGCACACCCAGGCACACACACTCAGCACACCCAGACACACACACTCAGCACACCCAGACACACACACTCAGCACACCCAGGCACACACACTCAGCACACCCAGGCATGGCCACTCAACACACCCAGGCATGGCCACTCAACACACCCAGACACACAGACTCAGCACACCCAGACACACACACTCAGCACACCCAGATACACACACTCAGCACACCCAGGCACACACACTCAGCACACCCAGACACACACACTCAACACACCCAGGCATAGCCACTCAGCACACCCAGACACACACACTC
Organism: Squalus acanthias; assembly: GCA_030390025.1. Classification (NCBI taxonomy): domain Eukaryota; kingdom Metazoa; phylum Chordata; class Chondrichthyes; order Squaliformes; family Squalidae; genus Squalus; species Squalus acanthias. Next base: position 140,672,224 of record CM059426.1, on the reverse strand, counting down.
AGCACACCCAGGCACACACACTCAGCACACCCAGACACACACACTCAGCACACCCAGGCACACACACTCAACACACCCAGACACGCACACTCAGCACACCCAGGCACACACACTCAACACACCCAGGCACACACACTCAACACACCCAGACACACACACTCAACACACCCAGACACGCACACTCTGCACACCCAGGCACACACACTCAGCACACCCAGGCACACACACTCAACACACCCAGACACACACACTCCGCACACCCAGGCTCACACACTCAGCACACCCAGGCACACACACTCAGCACACCCAGGCACACACACTCAACACACCCAGACACACACACTCAGCACACCCAGGCACACACACTCAGCACACCCAGGCACACACACTCAGCACACCCAGGCACACACACTCAACACACCCAGACACACACACTCAACACACCCAGACACACACACTCAGCACACCCAGAAACACACACTCAACACACCCAGGCACACACACTCAGCACACCCAGACACACACACTCAGCACACCCAGACACCCACTCAGCACACCCAGACACACACATTCAACACACCCAGGCACACACACTCAACATACCCAGACACACACACTCAGCACACCCAGACACACACACTCAGCACACCCAGACACACACACTCAACACACCCACACACACACACTCAGCACACCCAGGCACACACACTCAGCACACCCAGACACACACACTCAGCACACCCAGACACACACACTCAGCACACCCAGGCACACACACTCAGCACACCCAGACACACACACTCAGCACACCCAGACACACACACTCAGCACACCCAGGCACACACACTCAGCACACCCAGGGATGGGCACTCAACACATTCAGGGACGGACCCTCGGCACACCCAGACATGGGCACACAGCATACCCAGGCATGAACACTCGACACTCACAGGCATGGGCCCTCAGGACACTCAGGCTTGGGCCCTCGGCACGCCCAGGTATGGGCACTCAACAGACGCAGGCATGGGCACTCAGCATACCCAGGCATGGCCACTCAGCACACCCAGACACACACACTCAACACACCCAGGCACACACACTCAGCACACCCAGGCACACACACTCAGCACACCCAGGCACACACACTCAGCACACCCAGGCACACACACTCAGCACACCCAGGCACACACACTCAGCACACCCAGGCATGGCCACTCAGCACACCCAGGCACACACACTCAGCACACCCAGACACACACACTCAGCACACCCAGGCACACACACTCCGCACACCCAGACACACACACTCAGCACACCCAGGCACACACACTCAACACACCTAGACACACACACTCCGCACACCCAGACACACACACTCCGCACACCCAGACACACACACTCAGCACACCCAGGCACACACACTCAACACACCTAGACACACACACTCTGCACAGCCAGACACACACACTCAGCACACCCAGACACACACACTCAGCACACCCAGACACACACAATCAGCACACCCAGGCATGGCCACTCAGCACACCCAGGCACACACACTCCACACACCCAGACACACACACTCAACACACCCAGACACACACACTCAGCACACCCAGGCATGGCCACTCAGCACACCCAGACACACACACTCAACACACCCAGGCATAGCCACTCAGCACACCCAGACACACACACTCAGCACACCCAGGCACACACACTCAGCACACCCAGACACACACACTCAGCACACCCAGGCATGGCCACTCTGCACACCCAGGCACACACACTCAGCACACCCAGGCATGGCCACTCAGCACACCCAGGCACACACACTCAGCGCACCCAGGCACACACACTCTGCACACCCAGACACACACACTCTGCACACCCAGACACACACACTCAGCACACCCAGGCATGGCCACTCAGCACACCCAGGCACACACACTCAGCGCACCCAGGCATGGACATTCAGCACACCCAGGCAGCAGCTCCGAGTCAACCTAAAATATAAGCTTCCGGAACTCCGGATGTATGGCAAGCAGGGCAGCAGTGGTGAACAGCCAATTGGCTACTACACCATTTCAAAACATCAGCCCTGTTTTTCATCTGAATAAAATAATGTGCAGCAAAAGGAAAGTTATCTCGAAAGAAACTTTTCTCCCGAGTTGCCAGTGGCAATGGAGTACTGTGTACACACCTGGGGTACTGTGCACAGTTTTTGTCTCCTTACCCAGGGAAGGATATACTTGCCTTAGAGGGAGTGCAATGAAGGTTCACTAAATTGATTCCTGGGATGAGAGGGTTGTCTTATGAGGAGAGGTTGAGTAGTATGGGCCTGTATTCCCTAGAGTTTAGAAGAATGAGAGGTGATCTCATTGAAACATTTAAGATTCTGAGAGGGCTTAACAGGGTAAATGCTGAGAGGCTGTTTCCCATGGCTGGAGAGTCTGGAGCTAGGGGGCATAATCTCATGATAAGGGGTTGGCCATTTACGATTGAGTTGAGGAGAAATTTCTTCACTCAGAGGATTAGGAATCTTTGGAATTCTCTACCCCATAGTGCTGTGGATGCTCAGTTGATGAGTATATTCAAGTCTGAGATCGATAGATTTTTTTGTCTCTCAGGGAATCAAGGGATAAGGAGATAGGGTGTGAAAGTGGAGTTGCGGTCGAAGGGGCCATGTGGCCTACTCCTGCTCCTATTTCTTATGGCCTGGAAATTATAGTACGCTGAAAACCTGCCGGTGCCACCGTGGGCCGCAATTAACAACCGCCCGAAATTCATAGCGCAGGCAGCACCAGTATTTTGGTGCTGCCTGCTAATATAAATTAGCACAGCGCTAAACTTATCTCTTTTCCCAGCGCTACTCTCAGCAGGAGGCCCAATGCAGCATGGCCATAGCATCCCTGGAGCAAGAACAGCGTTATCTTAAAGCTAGCCTGTTTTTTTAGCAAGCCTTAAAGGAGGACTGCCTTCTAAAATGAAAAAAATAAATATCATTTAAAAATAGGCAGTTTTTAGCCCTTACAGCTTAATTGCATTCCTCCAGAAAGAAGGATGTGGAACCAAATCACCGAGGCCGTCACTGCCAGCAGTGTTGCCCCCACCACCTGGCTCCAGTGCCCAAAGAAGCTTCATGACCTCAGACCAGTGGTCAAGGTCAGTGAGTGCATCTTCAAAAGCCGTCTCCTACCAACTGAACCACTAGCCTCTCACACTGCTCAATGCATGACCCATCCCCCATCACTCACCTACCAATAATTTCTACCAAACATGAGGCACACCTCCTATTCCTAGCTTCACCTCACCCCCTTGGAGGAGACGTTGCAGGCCATTCTTGGAAGGTCATGATGCGGAGATGCCGGCGTTGGACTGAGGTGGACAAAAATGAGAAGTCGCACAACACCAGGTTATAGTCCAACAGATTTATTTAAAATTACAAGCTTTCGGAGCTGTCGCCCCTTCCTCAGGTAAAGTTACAATGAGTGAATCTACAATATTTCACAGTATATAAAACACAGAAACTGCAGAGATACAATCTTTCAGGGAAGGTGTCCTTACATCAAAGACACACCAAGATCACAGCCAAGACAATGAGATGTGTCACAGGGGGTCCAACGTGTCAAATCCTGCTGTCTGCAGTTGGGTTTTTTTTTGGTGTTTTTTTTTGGTATAGAACGTGACTCGACATCATTGTCTGTCTTTCCAGTTTTTAAAAAAAAACACAAAAAAAACAAACACAAAAAAAACCACCAAAAAAAACCAGCTGCAGACAGCAGGATTTGACACGTTGGACCCCCTGTGACACATCTCATTGTCTTGGCTGTGATCTTGGTGTGTCTTTGATGTAAGGACACCTTCCCTGAAAGATTGTATCTCTGCAGTTTCTGTGTTTTATATACTGTGAAATATTGTAGATTCACTCATTGTAACTTTACCTGAGGAAGGGGCGACAGCTCCGAAAGCTTGTAATTTTAAATAAATCTGTTGGACTATAACCTGGTGTTGTGCGACTTCTCATTCTTGGAAGGGGCATGGCTGAGCCCTTGGCCAGTGTCGGGGCTGAAAGCAGACAAGATGCTGGTATCCTCATATGTTATCCTCCTTTTTGCACGCACCTCTTGCTTTCCCGCCCTCCCCTCACCACAACTCCACCCTTGTGCCTTCCTCATTTCACACACCCAAGAAATGCAGCCTGCCCAGCCAGTGGTTGACCAAGAAGAGAGTGAAGAAAAAGAAGAAAAAACACCGTCACTAGATTTGTCACTCCCAACCACCAGTTCTTCGAGGTCATCCTGCAAGGCCATTTGCAGTGTCTCCCACTGAAAGTCAGCAGCCTTCCACCAGCCATGCTGCAGCCACTGGGTTGGCACTGCGTGACATCAGTAGAATAGGCAAAGGCACACACAAGACACTCACTAAGAGAATGCACAAGGGTGATGAGTTGATTTCTTGATGTCATATTGGATGGATAGATGTATAAAGTTGGTTTGAAATGTTTGCTTTGCGCTGGCTTTTATTGTGGCCAATAGGACACTGTGATGGTCAGTAACAGATGGAAGGTAAGGTGTGGGACAAATGTTGAAAGGGGAATTGAGGTTGTGGTCGGATATCCCAGCCAGAAAGGGGTTGTCTGGGTTGCATCTTTCCTTCTGTTTCCTCCTCTTCTGCAATTTCCTCTTCTGCATCTTCTTCATCCATCTGTGAGCGGATGCTGGAAATCTGAAATAAAAAGCAGAAAATTCTGAAAATACTCAGCAGGTCAGGCAGCATCTCATCCTGAGACGTGAACTCTGTTTCTCTCTCCACGGATGCTGCCTGACCTGCTGAGTATTTCCAGCGTTTTCTGTTTTCTCAGAGGCCTTCCTTTACCATCCGATGCCTTGCAAACATCCAGCAGCATTTCCTGCACTCCCTGCATACTTTACAATGTTTTCACATCTATTGCACCAAGCCACAACTTCAATAAAATATAAAAAATCCAGTCCAAAAGCTTAAATCCAAACTTACCTGAAAAAGGTATGTGTCCCTTTAAGTAGCACTGACAGCGTCTCTGTAGGTTTGCTGCACGCTCGCTTTTCTGAGCATGCTTAGGACCCAGCGTTAAAGTCAACGCAAAGGTTGAAGTTTGCAGAGCATGACGTCAAGTCAGCGTTGCATGCCGACTGATGCCACACTCTGCTGATTTGCATTTCTAGGGCCAGCGCTGCTGATGGCAATACTATGGCCCTCTCAAAATGGCAGCTATCGAGTCCTGCGCCAGAGGCGGGCGGAAATGAGGCCGCCGCCATTTTTTTTCAAGAAACGGGCATTAACGGAGAGCGGTAAGTCAGCAAATTTCTAGGCCTATGTTCTTATATCGGGAGACTCTCGTTGTAATCAGGAGGGTTGGGAACCCTAAGCAGCACTCCTATAAGAAATCCACTTAAGTAGAGTTTGTACAGCCAATGAAGAACGTTTAAAGTGCAGTCACTGTTGTAATGTAATATGGAGTGTACCTTTTTTCTCTGCACCAACGCACCCCACTTACCTAAATGGAGAGAACTTCAGAACACAAGTTAGGAAACGTGTGCACAGGGGTACTGCTGTAATTTGGCTAACTAATATCATTCAGCTTTCCAGCACAGAAAACTGGTAACCTTTCCACTCCTTATCCAACCAGGACCACCTTAGCCTTTATGGCACTGATGTGCATGCATATAAGGAACCAAGTGGGACAAATCCCAGCCCCAGTTGACAGGTGTCAAACAGCAACAGCACATGTAACATAATAGGACTGCCTGGCTCAGAAATCAGATTTCTGAGTCTACCAGAAAATCAACTCGCTCCCAATCTTCCAACACCTGGCATGTCATTTTTGAGTTAAATTGACCCCAAAAACAGTTTGCTTATTTCTATTTCCCCCAAGGAGGATAGTCATCATAGACAGAAAAATCATTCACAATTTTTCATATGACGTTTCTAATTTTTGCCATTCCAGCACATGGCAGAATGTACAAAAGACACAAAAATACCTCTCCAGCTCACAAAGATCCAGTCTGGAATAAAATGTGTTGCAGAAGATCAAAATGTATTTTTCTGTGCAGAGGTGCCTGAAATAATCACAAACTGAACAAGTGAAATAAATCTTTTTGCTGATTATTAAGTTTTCTTTAAATAAAAAAAAACTTGAAAGAAAGAACTTGCATTTATGTAGCGCCTTTCATGACTTCAGGACTTCCCAAAACAATTCAAAGCTAATTAATTATTTTTGAAGTGTAGTCACTGTTGCAATGTAGGGAAACATGGCAGCCAATTTACACCCAGCAAGATCCCACAAACAGCAATGAGATAATGACCAATTAAATTGTTTGAGCGATGTCAGTTGAGGAATAAATATTGGGCAGGACATACAAGCATAGAAACAGGAGTAGGGCATTCAGTCCCTCGAGCCTGTTCCGCAATTCAATTAGATCATGGCTGATCTGTACATCAACTCCATTTACCCGCCTTTGACCCATATTCCTGGATACCCCTACCCAATAAAAATCTATCAATCTCAGTCTTGAAAGCTTCAATTAAAACCAGGACAGCCCCACTGCTCTTTTTCAAATAATGCCATGGTATCTTTAATGTCCACCGGAGCCTTGGTTTAATATCTCAACTAAAAGACAGCACCTGCGACAGTGCAACACTCCCTCAGTCCTGCAATACATTGTCAGCCTAGATTGTGTTTAAGTCTCTGGAGTGGGGCTTGTACCCACAGCCTTCTGACTCAGAGGTGAGAGTGTTACCACTGACCCAAGGCTGACACCTAAAAATTCCTGTCCAGGATTCAGACAAAAATGAGAAGTCGCACAACACCAGGTTATAGTCCAACAGTTTTATTTGAAATCACAAGCTTTCGGAGCTGCTGCTCCTTCGTCAGGTGAAGGAGCAGCTGCTCCGAAAGCTTGTGATTTCAAATAAAACTGTTGGACTATAACCTGGTGTTGTGCGACTTCTCACTTTTGTCCACCCCAGTCCAACACCGGCATCTCCGCATCAAGGATTCAGACAGTCCAAGAAATGGGTAATATTTGAGAGATATGCAAGGCATCTCTCCACAGGGAGAGAAAAATTGGCCGGTGAGTCATCCGGGACCACCTTATGTAGCTCCATAACATCACCCACCTCCACCTGTACTTCACACCCAATGCCGCTGAAACCTTTATCTGTGCTTTTGTAACCTCAAGATTTGATTTTTCCAAAGTCCTTTTTGCTGGCCTCCCAAATTCCACCCTACATAAACTCTAAAATTCCTCGGCCCTTACCCTATCCTACACAAGTCCCACTCACCCATCATCTCTGTCCTCGCCAACCTCCACTAATTCCCTGTTCTTCAATGCACTGAATTTAAAATGCTTGTCCTTGTTTACAAAATCCCTTAATGGCCTTGCCCCATCCTACCTCTGCAACTTCCTTCAGTGCTATGTCCCAGCCCGTGTCCTTCGGCCCTCTGATGATGATCGGTAGTAGAGTCTTCAGCCACCTCGGCCCTACTTTTGGAACTCTGTCCTTAAACCTCTTCACCCTGCTACTTCTCTCACTGGTTTTGAAAGCCTATCTTTTCGACTATGCCTTTAGTCATCTCTCCTAACTCTTTGACTGCTACAAGGTATCCATTCTCCTCTATGTGAATCACCTTGGGAAGTGTGTTAAAGGTGCTATGAAAGTGCAAGTTGTTGTTGAAGGTCAGCTCATGACTGTAACAAGTCGAGTCTGAGTTACAGCAGAAATCTACTGTTATCACATCAGCAGTGTGTCATTGTGCAATACTTTTTGTACTAACTTGAGTCTTGGGATACATTTTATCAGATTAAAATACTCACTTTCTTTCCCATCTCTCTTTATATTTTACTGGGACATGCACAATATTCTGCCCAAAATCTTAGCAGTCAAATAGTGACATTGTTAAAAAAAGCTTTATATTGAAAGTTTTATTGCCGAAACATTTTTTTAGATAATGCTAGTGTCAGTTTGGCTTAGTTATTAAGCCAATTAATTCACTTGTGAATTAGAAGGTTCAGGCCCTGCTTCAGAGGAATACTGAGGGACTGCTGCATTGCTGCAGATACTGCCTTTTGAATATGTTAAACTGAGGCCTTGTCTGTCTGTTCAACTGGATGTAAAAGATCCCCTAGCAATATTTGAAGAAGCGTATGGAGTTCTCCTGGTATACTGGCCAACATTTTACCCTCAATCAACACCAGCAAGAGAACAGATTATCTGGTCGTTCATTTCATTTGCTGTTTGTGGGATCTTTCTGTGTGCAATTTGGTTGCTGCATTTACCAACATAACACATTGGGGGAGAAATTCAATATCGCCCCATTTGGGGCGCAATTATCGGCCGGGCACAAAGATTGGCGCCTGGCGCTAATTATCGCCTCCGACTGCAAACTTGACTTTTATCGCCCCTGGAGGTGATTGGAGCGCTAAATCAGGCGCTACACACCTGTCTTAAGGCGCAAAGGCCGAGGAGCGATGCGCTTACTCAGAGCGCGGGCGCAGCGCAGGTGCTGTCAGTTAGCGATGGAACACAGACACACTGGCGCCGGACAGTTCTTAAAGGGGAGGGTCGATTTTGCTCTCCAGCCACACCCTGCTCATTGGAGCCTTGAATCTCGGCCTGGAGAGACCTGTGCCTAAATCTTCCAGCCAAGGACTATGGAGAGGGTGAGAGAACGAGCTCAGCGCTTCAGCGAGCGGGCCTTGGATGCTCTGGTTGGCGCGGTGGAGCGCAGAAGTTCTATACTCTTCCCTGAGAGTGGCAGGAGGCCTTTGCCGCGCGAGTACAGAAGAGTGTGGAGGGAGGTGGCTCAGAGCATCTCCTCCAGGAGCATGGTGCCCAGGACCCATATACAATGTCGAAAAAAGTTCAACGACCTCACTCGGGTCGTCAGGGTGAGTGGCTTTTTTTCAATACCTCTCCATCCCTCCATCTCAACCTCACTCTATGGCCAGAGGGTCTTAAAACCCCAATGCACAACACTCATCCAACACCTATGGCCCTCTCATGAAACACACACGCACATTCCACACTTTGCATACATTAAGGGCTATTCACCTATGGGAGGCACATCAGGCAAGACCATGGCTGCATACAGTAAGGGCTATTCACCTATGGGAGTCACATCAAGCAAGACCATGGATGTATACAGTAAGGGCTATTCACCTATGGGAGGCACATCAGGCAAGACCATGGCTGCATACAGTAAGGGCTATTCACCTATGGGAGGCACATCAGGCAAGACCATGGCTGTATATTTACTCAGACGCCATCCTTTTTCTTGCAGGCCAAGCTATCTCATAACAGGAGACAGCAGCAATGGACGGGTGGAGGGCGGCCTCAGCTGCAACCCCTCAGTGATCTTGAGGCGCGCGTCCACAGGATTGTGGCAAGCCGGATGATCGGTCCCGTCGCCACTGGAGACGCCAACCCCGTTCTGGACAGCAATGGTAAGGTCATCACCTTTTTGTCCTCTGTCCTTCCACTTGTCCCTCACAACACCAGCCTTTGACACTTTCAATCCAACTTACTAACTCGCTGCACTCATTCCTCCTTTACTGCCACCCTGTCCTCACGCTAAAGCCACTCTTGTACCTCCCTGCTTTCAGATGGTGATTCACCAGCTGAGGAGACGGGCCCTCAAGCTGCCAGTGGGAGTGAAGCTGCAGCCGAGGAGGAAGATGAAGGCGGAGCATCAGCGCCACCCTCTCCCGAGAAAGCCCATGCCCACACTGGGAACACGCCTTCCCTGGAGGGGAGCAGGGGGGAAGGGTCTGATGAGGGTGAAGCTCCAGGACCCAGCGGGCTGCAGCAACGCCATGGGGGTAGGGAAGCTTGGGGGCCTTCTCCCCGGAGGGAGAGTAGGCCAGCGAGTCCTACTTCACTGGACGCAGAGGAGAAGTGGCTCATCGCTGAAATGAACACCCAGGCGGTGGACATGTACACTGAGCTCATGGGTGCAGTGGGAAGGGTGCCCGAATGCATTGAATCACTGGCAAGGAGTGTGGAGCACTTCGCTGTAGCACAGGCGGATGCCACGCAAATGTTTAGTGCTGCAATTCAGTCAATGTCTGCCATGAACCCATCTCTGACTGCTCTCCTGCAGACTCAGATTGAGGCCACGCGAGCACTGACTGCTGCCATCCTCGATGGTTCGTACACATTTCCCCGGGGCTCACACCGCGCCGCAGCAGGCCAGCAATCTGTGCTCCAGCAGATTGCTCCGGATGCTGAAGTGCTGCCCTGTGGGAGTGCCAGTGTGTCGGTCGAGCAGGGAGTTGCTGTCCTCTCTCAAGATGACAGCATTCCTGCTGCCACCACTGTCACTTCTCCACTGCACTTGCCACCGCCTGTAGGACAGACTGCTGCCGCCCATGCAGAGTTGGTGCAGTCTGCAGCCGGGCCCTCCAGGCCCAGAGCTGGTCGAGGCCGTCCTTCAAGGGCATCTGCAGTCTCAGGTTCTGACAATCAGCAGCCTTCCACCAGCCTTGCTGCAGCCACTGGGGCCCCATTACGGAGGAGCAGTAGGGTGGGAAGGGGGGACGTGCGCAAGGGAAGGAGATCACCCTCGAAGGGCAAAAAGTAGGAGGTGTGACAAAATGTTGGTCATTTTTTTATTAAAGGCCGAGGTTCGTGGTCAAACTTTTGAACATTATCTCCAGGTTATGAGAACCAGTTATGTTAATGACTGTGTTTTTGTGTTTCTTTCTATTAGTTTGTCATGAGGAAATGACACACACAGAGTTTGTGAAATAAATAAGTTTTTGTATTCAAAATGTACATGTTTGGTCTTTGGAATCATTGCTGCCTTGGCCGGCTTAGGGGTTGCGGGTTGGTTTCATTCATGTTGTTCTCAATGGCAGAAGCCATTTCCTCAGCAGGGGCCTAGAAGCGGCTTGCTATCAGCCGTTGACGGACGGCCCTTCCAGTTTCTATATTGTGGGCCTCCCTCCCGCCTTGGTGCTGCTGATGATCATCCTCCTCCTCTTCCTCCTCCTCTTCCTCCTCCTCCTCTGGTGGTGCTCCAAGGCCTGGTGGCATTGGCTGGGTCCTGACGATTGCCAGGTTATGCAGCATGCAGCACACAACTACGAAGTGGGAAACTCGCTCAGGCGAGTACTGCAGGGCTCCTCCAGAATGGTCCAGACAGCGGAACCGTTGCTTGAGCATGCCGATTGTGTGCTCAACGATGTTCCTGGTAGCTTGATGGCTCTCGTTGTACCACAGCTCAGCAGGGGTGTTGGGCGTACGGAGCAGTGTCATCAGCCAGGTGCTCAGTGGATATCCCTTGTCCCCGAGAAGCCAACCAACTGGCTGATGCGGTGCCTGGAAAAGTTCTGCCACAGTAGTCTGGTGCAGGATGAATGCATCGTGGCAGCTGCCAGGATAGTGGGCATTGACAGCGAGTATCAGCTGTCTGTGGTCACAGACCAACTGAACGTTTAAGGAATGGAACCCCTTTCTGTTGCGGAAATCCTCGGCATTCTCATGTGGAGCACGCAAAGGCACATGTGTGCAGTCAATGGCGCCCTGCACCATGGGGAAGCCCGCTATCCTACCAAAGCCCATTGTGCGTTCTTGCTGCTTGTCTGGGGTCATGGGGAAAGAGATGTACTCTCGTCTCCTTTTAAAGAGGGCATTTGTGACCTGACGGATGCAGCAATGCACCGCGAACTGGGTGATATTGGTGATGTCCCCAGTAGCTGATTGAAATGAGCCAGTGGCATAAAAGTTCAGAGCCACTGTGATCTTCACTGCCACCGACAGAGACGTCCTGGTCCTCAGTTGAGGCTGCAGATCTGGCTGCAGCAGGTGGCAGAGCTCAGTGACTACCTCCTTGCTGAAGCGCAGCCTTCGCAAACACTGCTCCTCAGACATATTAATATATGTGAATTGTTGGCGATATACCCTGGGAGGGTAAGGTCTCCTGTACAGAGGCCTGTTGGCCCTCCTCCGTCTGGCCATGATTGCCACTCTCTCTCTGCGTCTCTGTGTCCTCCGATTCTGGTGGCGCAGGACGACGCCCCAAATCAGTGCAGCCCCCAAAGTCTCTTGGCAGTCAAAGTTATGAAGGTCAAAAACCAAAGTACCTGCAAAGTTATCATCAGTAGCCAAAACTACCTCACACAGCGTTGACTCAATGCAGAAGTCTCTCTTTCTCTCTCTCCGAATCTCTCTCTCTCTCTCTCAGAACGAGTGGTGCAAAAATGTCAACCACAGAGAAAGACAGGACGAGGCCCCCTTTAAATAGCGCCCCCCCCCCCCCAGCCCCACAGCGACTGGGGAGCGTTCCAGTCTTCCGGTCGTTGGTTGCGGAAAGGATGGGGGCGACACTCAATTTCCGCTCCGGGGCGCCACAAGGGCGTTGCACCCTCGTATGTCGTCAAGATCTGCGTGCGCAGGAGATCGCGGCGGTAAAGTTTAGCGCCGCCGCAAAATGTCTAGTTAATTTCGCGAGCGGCGCAAACATCGCTGCGCCCGGGCGCCAGTTGCTTTGCGCCCCATTAGCGCCCTCTTAAGGCGCTAACGGGAGGCGCAACCAACTGAATTTTTCCCCCATTGACTTTACTTCAAACGTAATTAATTGGCTGCAAAACAGTTTGGAATGTGTTGAGGATTTAAAAGGTGCTATATAAATAAAAGTACTTTCTTGCTAACATCATAAAAGTGGTCTTTTATCAATTCTTGGCTCAGAAGCAGCAAGTCTACTTTAATTTTAAAGATCTCCTATCTTGTTTATTGAACAGACATTACAAGGCCAATTGTTTTGACATTGTGCCCAAGGGAACGCCCATTGCATCAGTGTGAAGGTCAGGAAAAGGAAATGGAGACTTGTTTTGTCAGGTTTCTACCACCTTTACATTGTTCTCAGATTTCCAGGGCTTCCCCAGGGAAGCATAGCTGGACTTGCACCTGCAATAGGCACAAGTCCATAATTATCATGATAATAGGGCAAAGAGAGTATAAGAAAAAATTCGCGGGTAACATAAAAGCAAACCCAAAATCTTTTATAAACATATAAAAAGTAAAAGGATGGTGAAAGGAATGGTGTGGCCGATTAAGGACCGAAAAGGAAACATTCTTGTGGAGGCAGAGGGCATGAATGAGGTATTGAATGAGTACTCTGCAAATAGTGAGCAGGATAGTAGCAGACTTTAGGAGGATATAGACTGGTGAAACGGGCAGATACATGGCAGATGCAATCTAATGTGGATAAGTGTGAAGTGATGCACTTTGGGCGAAACAACATGAACAGGCAGTATAATCTAAATGGTACTGTTTTGTGGGGGATGCAAGAACAGAGGGACCTCGGGGTGTATACTCACAAATCTTTGAAGGTGACAGGGCAAGTTGATAAGATGGTTAGGAAGGCATATGGGATACTTGGCTTTGTAAATAGGGGCATTGAATACAAAAACAAGGAAGTCATTTACAAATCTCTGGTTAGGCCTTATGGTTAGGTATTGTGTCCAATTCTGGGCACCACACTTTAGGAAGGATGTCAAGACCTTGGAAAGGGGGCAGAGGAGGTTTACCAGGATGATACCAGGGATGAGGGACTTCACTTATGTGGAGAGATTGGAGAAGCTGAGATTGTTCTTCTTAGAGCAGAGAAGGTTAAGTGGTGACCCAATTATATGGGGTTTTGATAGAGCAACTAGGGAGAAACTGTTTCCTCTGGCAAGTGGGTTGGTAACCAGAGGTCATGGATTTAAAATAATTGGCAAAAGAACTAGAGGGGAAATGAGGAGAAATTATTTCACACAGAGGGTTGTTAAGATCTGGAACGCACTGCATGAAAGAGTGGTGGATTCAGATTCCATAGGAACTTTCAAAAGGCAAATGGACATGTACTTGAAGAGAAGTAATTTGCAGGGTTATGAGGAAAAAGCTGGAGTGTGGGACTAAACTGGGCAGCTCTTTCAAAGAGCCGGCACAGACACGATGGGCCGAATAGCCTCCTGTGCCATAAGATTCGATGATTTTAATGAGTTGGGGCTGGTCATTTCCTTTCTCTTGTTCTTGCAGCCAGGGGCTGCTCCAAGAAGCTGGCAAATGGCTTGCGCCAGGATCCCTCTCAGACAAGAAGGTCTTGGGGGAGGTGGGGGGGTCGGCGGGGGGAGGCGGTAGGGTGGTGGTGGGGTGGCGACAGCAAACTGAAGAGGACCAAGCAGTAAGTGCCTGACCTTTCCTTGCAGGACACAACAGTTTTTGGTGCCTGGAGGCCTTATGGTGCCATGGCAACTGCATTTGACTTTTCTCCCTCTTTTGCTACCACAAGGCGCTGCCAGGGGACGGGACTGTGCTGGAGTTGCCATGTTAATAGCCTGGGACAGAAAATCCAGTGCTCCTGTGCCTGGACAGGTGCTGCTCCTGTTCAGTGCCAGGGTAGAGGGCAACCAGGAAAATTGCTCCCTACATTTGTATATTAATTTGAATGAATCTAATATCTGTTTCCTGCACCATTTATTTCACAAGGTGGTTTAATGCATCAGAAGGCAAATAACAAACTGTGTCTATCTGTGCCCACCCCACTCTTCCACAGCCAAACTTCCTTCCTTCTCAACTGTTTTTACATTACCTCTTTAATCACTGCTTCCATACCAGTGAGAACAATTTATAATGATAAAGCAAATGATCCATGTGCAGTTTTTTTGTTGCTGTATTCTTCTTAGTTTAAATTGTTCTTGGTGGTACAGATGCAACAAACCAAGTAGGTTTTATAAATGTCACTGGCACTGCACATGAAAGCTGGGAGTGGGAGTAGCATTCAGGATACTGGCAGCCATTTATTTGGAGTACATGGATTTTGGCAGTGCAGTCCCCCTGCCCAGCTTTCTGAGTGGACTCCAAATGCTTCTGAACTGATACCACTCTCAAACGAAAGATTTGGTTGGATGGATCAGGAATTGGTTTGAACATTTTTGTTCTTTTCTTGACATTCATTTTACTATCCTCAGAAGAGGCAACCAACTGAAACCAAAGCCCATCAGTTGGCAGAACTGCACTGAGTAGCAGACAGACACGTGGCAACTACTACACCAAAACCAAGCACTTACATTTATTTACTCCTTTAATGGGAATGTCATAAGGTACTTCGAAAGGAGAAAACAGGCACTGAGCAGTAATCGGAGAAGAGTCAGGGCCAGTGACTGAAGGCTTGGTGGAAGAGTCAGAAAGCAGAGTGTCGGGGTTCGAACAGGAATTAGTGGGAGAGATGAGTGTGGAGCTGGGTTGCGAAAAGAAGAGGCCAGAATGGCCTTTTCAAGAAGGAGATTGTGATGGCAGTTTTGAAGAGCAGGGAAATAGTACTTGAGAAAGGGGAGCCATTGACAAGGTTAGGGAGCAATGGGACTAGGAAAGGCAAATGTGTGGTCATAGGAGGTGGGTGTTACATTTTTGAGTTCTTTCTGCCCTTTTTACTCTCGACTTTTCTGCTTGTGACTATTAGATCATGCTCATAGGTAAGTCTTAACTCCTTATGCCTTTTGAGAATGTCTTCATTAGCCTTAATATATAGGTAACATTTTTCCAATGCACCCCGGATAATGAACATAACAACCTTTCTGTTAATTGCTTTTAGATAGTGGAAATATCCTATCAAATATTAGCTTGGCTCAGTGGTAGCACTCTCGCCTTTGAGTCAGAAGTTTGTGGTTTAACCCACATTTCAGGACTTAAGCACATAAATTAGACTGACACTTAAGTGCAACATTGAGGAAATGCTGCATTGTCAGAGGAACCACATTTTAGACGATACATTAAACTGAGGCCCTGTTGAGGTGGATGTAAAAAATCTCATTGCACTTTTTCAAAGAGCTTTGTGTTCTTCTAGTGTTTTGGCCAAAATTCACTCCTCAATGAATACCAACAAGACAATTAACTAGTCATTTACCTTAGTGTTGTTTGTTGGACCCCGTGTCCGAAATGACTGTCATGTTCACCTAAAAAAACAACAGTGGCTACATTTCCAAAGTGATTCATTGGTTTTGAGGGACATTTGGGATGTTCTGAGGTTGTGAAATGTTAAGTTTAATTTTCTGCTGCCTCCACAGGTCAAGTCTGCTGACTATATATAATGGTCATGATGTGGAGATGCCGGCGTTGGACTGGGGTGGACAAAAATGAGAAGTCGCACAACACCAGGTTATAGTCCAACAGATTTATTTAATTTTACAAGCTTTCGGAGCAGTTCGCTCCTTCGTCAGGTAAGTTTAGCAGTGAGAGAATCTCCCAGAATTCACAATTTAAACACAGACAAAATATATTCAAATCTTTCCCACATCAAAGAGCATAGCCAAGACAATGAGATGTGTCCCAGGGGGTCCAACGTGTCAAACCACCTGCTGGCTGCATATCCTGTCAATCTGTGTAGGTTCTTGTGTTAGCCTTTTTTTAAAAAAAAAAACACCTGGGAAGACCGGCCATGATGTCAATTCACGTTCTGTATTGTGACATGAACCCGATATCGCGATTGAGGCCCTCCTCATGAGTGCGGAACTTGGCTATCAGTTTCTGCTCTATGATTTTGCGCTGTCGTGTATTTCGAAGGCCGCCTTGGAGAACGCTTACCCGCATATCCGAGGCTGAATGCCCCTGGCTGCTGAAGTGTTCCCCGACTGGGAGGCAACCCTCCTGCCTGGCGATTGTTGCGCGGTGTCCGTTCATACGTTGTCTCAGTGTCTGCATGGTCTCGCCGATGTACCATGCTCTGGAGCATCCTTTACTGCAACGTATCAGGTAGACAACGTTGGCCGAGTCACATGAGTATGTACCGTGTACCTGGTGGGTAGTGTCCTCACGTGTGATGATGGTATCTGTGTCCATGATTTGGCATGTCTTGCAGAGGTTGCCGTGGCAGGGTTGTGTGGTGTCTTGGTTGCTGTTCGCCTGAAAGATGGGTAATCTGCTGCGAACGATGATACTTTTGAGGTTAGGCGGCTGCTTGAAGGCGAGTAGTGGAGGCGTGGGGATGGCCTTAGCAAGGTGTTCGTCGTCATCGATGACATGTTGAAGGCTGCGAAGAACATGGCGTAGTTCCGCACTCATGAGGAGGGCCTCAATCGCGATATCGGGTTCATGTCACGATACAGAACGTGAATTGACATCATGGCCGGTCTTCCCAGGTGTTTTTTTTTAAAAAGGCTAACACAAGAACCTACACAGATTGACAGGATATGCAGCCAGCAGGTGGTTTGACACGTTGGACCCCCTGGGACACATCTCATTGTCTTGGCTATGCTCTTTGATGTGGGAAAGATTTGAATATATTTTGTCTGTGTTTAAATTGTGAATTCTGGGAGATTCTCTCACTGCTAAACTTACCTGACGAAGGAGCGAACTGCTCCGAAAGCTTGTAAAATTAAATAAATCTGTTGGACTATAACCTGGTGTTGTGCGACTTCTCATTTTTATATATAATGGGCCATACTTTGCTGTAGCAGGGCATCTAATGGTGCCTGCCGTTAGTTAGACTTGCCCCTGCACATTTAAGTTTTTTAATTTTTTACGTGGCAAGTTGTTGAAATTGCGAGCTGATAACATCGCAGCAAGGGAAACCAGGCATCTGGGACCTGAGTGGACAGGGCAAGCAATTGTGTATCTCCTTAACCAATCAGATTGAAGGCTTGTGAAATTAACAGTGCAAGGACTGAGAAGGAAATGTAAATTAGAGTGAGCGAATTCAATATCAAATCAGGTGCAGAAAGAGAAATAAAGAGAGGGAAAGAAAGATTATATTAAGAGAGAGAGAAAAAAGAGACAGAAAGGAAACGTAAAATTTAAAAAATGTTTATTAAAATTAGACATTTTTAAATTCTCTCATGTCAATTAATACCTGAAGGACTGAGACTCCACACTTGTAATAGTTAATTTTCAGTGCCAGAGAGGTTGTTTGGCAGTAATTAACAGTTATCTCGTCGTTAAAAGGGTACTTGCGCTTGAAATGACAAGACTTAACTTTCTGTGGCGAGTTTAGTTCGTAACTGCTGCGCAAATACAGCAACTTCACACCATTCAATGCATTTCAATGGTAAGGCAGACAGCGAGATACTGGTTTCACAAAGCTAATGGTGGAGCGGCACAACTCAGACAGCAACTTTTGGATATTCGTGTTTAACCGCGCATTTGCCCCTCACCTGAAGTTGCTGTACAATTTGCGCATAAATAACGGCGAGCGCCATTCGCCTCACCATTATTTTGAGAGCAAATTCTGTCCCAATAGATAAGACATTAAACAGTAACAAAAAGATGAATCTGGGAAACTGTTTTAAATTGAGCCATCCTTCAAGCTTAGCAGATCAGAATGGAAGGAACCAGGTGAGTGGCTTGGAGAGGTGGTTAGTTGTGGAGAAGAGGAGTCAAAAAAAGCAATGAAGGGTAATTTAATGAATTTGTACTCCTGGCATGGAGCTTCAGCAAGTGAGAATGCTTGTTAGGAATTTGGGCACATGCCCCCCCATGATTTTCCATCTATTATCTTTAATTGATGGAAAATCCAGGGGGTGGGGGGGGGGGGGGGGGCGGTGAGGGTGTGCCCAAACATCTGATGATATACTCCCAGCAGGAAAAGTGTCGTGCCAAAAGTCCATATTTTAAAAAATGATCCCCATGGCTATTTAGTACTGTTACCATGTTTTTTGTTAGTTCCTGTTAGTAAAACCATCCTGTGGTATAGATGAGACAGCGTCACTGAAAGGCAAGGTTCTGGGCACTCTCAACATAAATAAGGCAATAACGATGAAATCTTTGATGAACGTCCCTTCCTATTTCTTCAGCATTTATTCTATTTTATAAAACATTTATGGACGCATTTAGGGAAATAAAAATCACATTTCACTCATGTTTCATCAGCAAACATAACACTGAACTATTTTGGCAAACAGAGGAGTAGAAGTTGGAGGAAGTTATTCTGTATTGTACCCTGGTCAGCCCACATCTTAACCAATTTTTCCAGTTCTGGTTAGCAAAGGATAGATTCAAGCCCTAAAGGCTGGAAAAAAATGAGTAGCAAGACTCATTCCTAGCATCAGAGGACTTAGTTATGAAGAAAGACTAGAGAAATTTGAGCACTTTAGCCTTGAAAAGAGGCAACTAATTTAAATAAGAATTAAATCTGGAACACTATCTTAAATTGAGCCATGATAATAAGACAAAGGAGTACAGGTTCAAACTAACAAATTTAGGACTGATGCCAGAAAATCTCTCTGCACAAAAAAATGATCAACACATGGGCCCCGATATTTATGGGGAGGCGGGGAGTGTGCGAATGAGGCTAAAAACGGCCGAAGAACTCAGCAAGGCCGAGAATGCAGAGGTCCTGCCAAACTTAATGACAGGACCTCATTATCATTTTTTAGCTCTGTTTCCCACCTGGCAGCTGGCCAAAGGGACAGACGAGCCAACGGGCGGTAGGGAACACCAGAGGCAGGAGGTCATATCCGGGGAACCTTGGAGATGGTCCAAAGCAATCGGGAGGTCGGAGAGGCCTGGGATTGGGTGGGGTGAGGCTGAAGGCTTCCTTGAGGTGCCGGGGGAGCACTCCTGCTCCTCCTGGCCCACAAGGAGCGCTGAAAGAGGCACTTACCTTGTGGAGCCGGCAGCTCCCACCTTCCTTTCACTGCCGGGTTTCTCGACCCCCGGGAAACCCTCTTCACGGCAGGACACTCGGACGCCCCGATATCCGTCACTGTAAAATAGGTGACGGGCATGTATGTGCCATTTTGGGGGCGTGTTCTCCATACTTAACTCTTTAACCCCCTACCCACCCCGACCTTCTCCCGCCTGTCGTTGGGGAGGGGGGAGGAAGTGGGGGCTTAATACTGAAGGCATGGAATAAGTAGGGTAGAGATGGCGAAACCCTGAAAACCACTGGATGCTGTGATGGTTCTTTCTGAATGGATAAACTAAGATTGGCCAAATGACCTGTTGAACTGTATTTATTTTGTGATCTGAACTCTTCCAGTAAGGTTTTTTTTACACAATATAAACACAGTAAAACAAGTAAACAAAAATCAAATAGAATAAATTGCACACACTACTTGATGTACACCTTATCTCTGCTTAGCAATAGTTTCAGCAGCCCTCCATTAACGTAATAACTTCAACAAAATAAGAATCCTCTAGCCACTGGTGTAATTTACCACAGAGAATACATATAATTTACATAATGTAGACAATATATCAAAAACATCCACCCCCTCTATTTTTTATTTATTATTTTAGGTCAGATACTTAAAGAGAGTGGAGAAAATTTGATCTTGGCTCACATTCTCCCCGGCTCACAGGCGGGAGCAGGAGTTTGGCGGCAGGAGGCTGTAACTGGGGACCCCTTGGAACGATCGGGGAGAGGGCTCTGCCGCATTCTGGGGCAGCTTTCTGGCTGTGATCGGGGGAGAGAGAGGGAGAGGCTGGGGCAGGGGGCTCCCCGTTCAGGCCTCCAACTAACATTGCAGAGCAGATTCCAACGACATCGGACCCGAGCTTCGTATTTAAAGAAGGACCCCGCTTCCTTCCTGCAGGTGTTCCACTCGCTTGCTCAAAAGAGCAGGTTAAGATCAGGACATGGCAGGAAGGCAGCGGGATCAGAGGGGGGAAGGGACTGGTCTCGTTTTAACTGCTCCCCTGCCTAGTTTCCACCAGGCATGGAGAGTTAAAATTGGTGCTAACATGTTAGTAAGTCAACAAATACAGGAAAATAAAGAAAAAAAATTCTCAAGACACCAAAGGGCCAATATAAAAATAGAAAAAGATGGAAATGCACAGAAGGTTAGTCAACATCTATAAAGAGAAGAGACAGGGTGTTGACATTTGATATGAGACATCAATAACCTGCCTTTTCTCATTGCAGTTGCTGACTAACCTGCTGTGTATTTCCAGTGTTTTCTACTTTCATTTCAGATTTCCAGCATTCACAATTTTTCCTTTATGTTTTATTGTTGGGCTGATTTTGCCTAACAGTGGAGGGCAATGCTCACAAGGACTCACAGCAGGAAATCACAGGCCATGCACTCCCTGCTAGCACTGACCCTTACTGGGAGTGTGTAATCAGCCATAGTGTTTATAACTATCGATTAAAATACACAATAAAATCATAAAGTACTACGCAAAATAATATCACCAACAAAAAGCACATAGGATAGGTATTATTAACAAGACTAACAATGGAGGACATGATGAGATAGATGTTCATCTTCATTAATGGAATTAAAATCAGGTGGGCTCTACAATGGGCAGGCAATCCACTTTGCCAGATTACCATCTAGGTGGTGAAAAGGAAAATATAACCCGAAGTTACTAAAGTTAACTAGGGTCAACAACCATTTTGGAATTTGTTTTTGTTTTCCCTCTCTCCTCTCCTCTCCTCCCCCCTCCTTTCTTCTCCTTCTTCTCTTCTCTTTTCTCTTCTCATCTCCTCTTCTGAATATGTTGACTACCTCATTGGGTCATGATTCCACTGCTGCCAATTGCCCTCAATATCTCATCCAAGTAGTGATTATTCATATGGGTAAACCACAACAGAAGGTTAACAATCTGCGGGGAAGGACATCACAGCTAAGCCCAGGGTGATGTGGTCAGTTAGTTGTACTTCCTTGCAGTGTTTCCCTCATTAAGATCAGTTTCTCAGCACAGACCAGAAATTAAGCCTGGTCTGTATCAATCAGAAATCAAAGCTTTACCCATGAACCAACTGGAGAACTTAGAATCTATTCTTACAGTCTCGCTCGAAATATCCATTCTTTATTAAATTTATAAATTATGTACCTTTGTGTGCATAGAGATACAATACTGTTACATTGTATATTACATTCTATAGTGGATTTGTCTTGCCCAGATTTCTGATATAAGTATCCTATCCTGGATACCTCATCCATGGTATATGGTCGATGGGGTGACACTAATGGTCATGTTCCGTTTATAATAATTGTGTCTCTTTCGAATTAAGAACCATCATTAAATGCTTTTGCTCTTTCTGCCGCAAAAGAATATTGATTGAAATTGCTTTGAGATATCAGTTTGTCGTTGTGAAGTTGCAACCCTTACTCTCTTCCACGCTGGTCGTTTATCCACACGTGGCTCCCTTTTTCGCTCACTCAAATCCAAGGGGAGCGGAGCTGGTGCACCACTAGTTTAGCCATCCACCATCAGATTTGGCTGGACCAAATAGAATCAAAGAATCATATAGCACAGAAGGAGGCCATTCGGACTGTCATGCCTGTGCTGGCTCTTTGAAAGAGCTATCCAATTTAGTCCCACGCTCCAGCTTTTTCTGCATAACCCTGCAAATCAGTCCTCTTCAAATACATGTCCAATTGCCTTTTGAAAGTTCCAATGGAACCTGATTCCACCACCCTTTCAGGTAGTGTGTTCCAGATCTTAACAACCCTCTGTGTGAAGAACTTTCTCCTCATTTCCCTTCTTGTTCTTTTGCCAATTATTTTAAATCTATGACTTCTGGTTACCGATCCACTTGCCAGAGGAAACAGTTTCTCCCTACTTGCTCTATCAAAACCCCTCATAATTTTGAATACCTCTATTAAGTCTCCCCTTAACCTTCTCTGCTCTAAGGAGAACAATCCCAGCTTCTCCAATCTTTCCACTGAAATCCCTCATCCCCAGTATCATCCTGGTAAACCTCCTCTGTACCCTCTCCAAGGCCGTGACATCCTTCCTAAAGTGTGGTGTTTGAGTCCCAAAGTCCTTGAATGTGTTGTCGCCTCCCACATCTGTGCCCATCTTTTGCACAACTCCAAGGGGTTAATTTTGACTTTGGACACTAGTGTAAAATAGGCGATGTCGGATCAGCCACCTGTTATACATCTCTCCCTATTTTCATCTCTGTATATGGCCTGTTTTACACTATTGCACAAAGTCAAAATTACTCCCATATTTTAATCTCTCCATTCAGGTTTCCACCCCACCACAACACTGAAATCACCCTAAACAAAGTCACATCCTCTGTGACTGCGACCATGATGCACTATCCCTCCTCGTCTTCTTGATTTCTCTGCAGTATTTGACATGGTTGACCACACCATCCTCCTCCAATACCTCGCCTCCATTGTCCAGCTCAGTGGGACTGCTCTTGCTTGGTTTTGCTCTTTCTGATAGTAGCCAGAGCATCTCCAGCAATAGCTTCTCTTCCCATCCCTGTTGTGCATTTGGAGACCCCAATGATCCATCTTTCACCCCTCCTCTTCCTCATCTACTTGCCCCGCCTTGGCGATATCATACGAAATCATGGTGTCAGGTCCCGCATGTACACTCACGACACCCAGATCTACCTCTCCACCACCTCTGTCGACACTTCCACTTCCTCTGTGCTGTCAGACTGCTTCTCAAACATCCAGTCCTAGTTGAGTCACAATTTCCTTCAGTTAAACATTGAGAAGACCAAATCCATCGTCTTTGACTCGCAGCAGCAGAATCTTTGTACTCTTGCCATTGATTCCATCCCCTCCCTGGCCTCTGTTTCAGGTTAAACCAGACTGTTCGTAACCTTAGTGTTCTATTTGACACCAATTGAGCTTCTGACCCCTTACACTATCCATCACAAAGGCCATCTACTTCCACCCTACATAACATCGCCTGTCTCCACCCCGCCATGCTCTTGTCACCTCCAGACACAACTATTTCAATGCTCTCCTGACTGGCCTCCCATCCTCCAACCTCCATAAAATTGAGCTCATCCAAAATTATGCTGCCCATATGCTTTCTCGCTCTAAGTCTTGCTCACCCATCTTCCCTGTGCACTCTGAACTATATTGGCTCCTGTTTCCCCAAAGCCTCAAATTAAAAATTCTCATCCTCATGTTTAAATCCATTCATGACCTAGTCCTTCCCTATCTCCGTAACCTCCCCTAGCCCTACAACCCTCTGAGAACTCTGTGTTCCTCTAACTCTGGCCTCTTGTATATCCCCCGACCATTGGTGGCTATGCCTTCAGCTCTAGAATTCCCTCCCAAAACCACCCCATCTCTCCACCTCCTTCTCCTCCCTTCTTAAACCCACCTCTTTGAACAAGCTTTTGGTCACCCTTCCTTATATCTGCTTCTTTGGCTCAGCTTCCATTCTTGTCTGATTACGCTTCTGTGAAACACCTTGAGACATTTTCTATGTTAAAGGTGTATATAAATGAAAGTGGTTATTTTTGTATCTGTAGAAGTGTGTGCCTGCCAGAGATTTTGCCGCTGACCACAGTGGGTTTTATGGGATTGGAGAAGTTCCCTGATTTGTGCCACACTAGGGTTGCAACTGGAGTGCCATCTGTGAAAGAATCCTGCTGAAATTGCCTAACCGCTTAAATTAAAAAAAAATGTTTTTGTCCCTCTTCTACCGGATTCCAGGCATCAAACATGGCCTGAGCCCCCAGGTTGTCCCCACAAACACCAGCTGTCAGGACATATGCCTGGTCTTACTGGGTTACTGTATCGGGGATGGGTGGGGCTTTTACAAAGAAAATACTTTGCCCTGGAATTTGTGGTCCTGATGATGGTGAACTGGCAGCGTTCGGCGTCATTTCGTCTTTGAAACTGACCACAACTTCAGGATTTAGCGCATGCGCAGCCTAAGTTGCAGTCTGTCATTCACTGCTCCGCCACAGGCTGCGCTGTGCCCCCTCACCCCACCACTCCCCCTCGCCCACCACAGAGCCGGCAATCAGTGAAATCTCTCAAATCATGGAAACTGATGAAAACTTCAGCTCTTTCGCAGTAATTACGCTGTTAAATATCCCATTAGAAGTTAGACCCACAGGGATTAGGTGTAACTGGGGTTTAGCAGCGTACTGACTGCTAAACAAAGGTGTCAAATTTATCAATTTTAACTGAAATTACATTTTTTTAAGAAACTATTTGTTCATCTTTATTTCAGGGTTGCCTTTTCCCCCTGTGAGACCCCTAATCTCTGTTTTGCTATCTCTAACATTTTTAAAAAGTTAGAATTTTAAGAGCTTACTCATTTCTTGGTTTGCTGTCTGTGAGAATTCTGCGTTTTGACTGGCTGTTTAGACAGCTTGCTGACGTCACAGCAGCTCGCACTATGGGAGTCGCACTGTACTACGCTGATATCAACTACACATCGGAAAACCCGAAATTCTCCACACAGAGACCATGAGATCTTTGTACGAAGCTTACTTCGGGGCCAGCAAATTCCGGGCCATGAACTTTTTTCTTTACTTAGTTTACCCACATAATTCTTAACAGAATAACATGCTTATGGTAACTCAGGTAGCCTAAATAAGTGAGAACAGAGAGCTCTCAGTAAATGAATAAGAAACAGCAACAAACCATTTTTTGAAATGCAACCAGGAAATTGTATACATAAACATTTAACCAAAACATTTGGGGGACATGAAAATTAATGGTTTAAAAGGGAGCTTGGATGAACCAACTACACTGTATAGAGGTTAAGTCGACCTCTCATAGACACAGAACAACCCTTTAACTGAAATCATAACTGATTTAGTTATGAATTTTGTTGCTGCCCCACCATAACTTCACCAGAAGTCGAGCGGAAAGCCAGTTTACTCACATAAACGCGATTTACGCTGCACGTCCGGTGAAGTTATAGCAGCGCAGCTGCAGAAAGTCCGAGAAAATTCAGGGTCAAAGTGCTGGATTGCCCTTTGAGTGAGTGAGTACAGCTTGTGGGGAGAGCAACAACAATAACTTGTATTTATATAGCGCCTTTAATGCAACAGGATTGTTATAAGACAAAAAATTTGACACTGAGTCACATAAGGAGAAATTAGGGCAGATGACCAAAAGCTTGGTCAAAGAGGTAGGTTTTAAGGAGCGTCTTAAAGGAGGAAAGGGAGGTAGCGAGGCGGACAGGTTTAGGCAGAGAATTCCAGAGCTTAGGGCCTAGGCAGCTGAAGGCACGGCCACCAATGGTTGAGTGATTAAAATCGGGGATGCTCAAGAGGGCAGAATTAGAGAAGCGCAGATATCTCTGGGGGTTGCAGGGCTGGAGGAGATTACAGAGATAGGGAGGGGTGAGGCCATGCAGGGATTTGAAAACAAGAAAGAGAATTTTAAAATCGAGGCGCTGCTTAACCAGGAGCCAATGTAGGTCAGCGAGCACAGGGGTGATGGGTGAACGGGACTTGGTGCGAGTTAGGACACAGGCAACCGAGTTTTGGATGACCTCAGGTTTACGTAGGGTAGAATGTGGGAGGCCAGCCAGGAGTGTGTTGGAATAGTCAAGTCTAGAGGTAACAAAGGCATGGATGAGGGTTTCAGCAGCAGATGAGCTGAGGCAGGGGCTGAGATGGGCGATGTTACGGAGGTGGAAATAAGGTGATTTTAGTTATGGTGCGGATATGTGGTCGGAAGCTCATTTCAAGGTCAAATATGACACTAAGGTTTCGAACAGACTGGTTCAGCCTCAGACAGATGCTAGGGAGAGGGATGGAGTTTGTGGCTAGGGAACGGAGTTTGTGGGGGAGCCAAAGACAATGGCTTCGGTCTTACCAATATTTAATTGGAGAAAATTTCTGCTCATCCAGAACTGGATGTCGGACAAGCAGGCAGACAATTTAGAGACCATGGAGGGGTCAAGAGGAGTGGTGCTGAGGTACAGCTGGGTGTTGTCAGCATACATGTGGAAACTGACGCTGTGTTTTCAGATGACGTCGCCAAGGGGCAGCATGTCGATGAGAAATAATAGGGGGCCAAGGATAGATCCTTGGGGGACACCAGAGGTAACGATGCGGGAGCAGGAAGAGAACCCATTGCAGGTGATTATCTGGCTACGATTATATAGGTAAGAATCGAACCGGGTGAGTGCAGTCCCACCCAGCTGGACGACGGTGGAGAGGCGTTGGAGGAGGATGGAGTGGTCAACCATGTCAAAGGCTGCAGACAAGTCAAGAAGGACGAGGAGGGATAGTTTACCTTTGTCACAGTCACAAAGGATGCCATTTTTGACTTTGACTTTGATGAGAGCCGTATCAGTACTGTGGCAAGGGCGGAAACCTGATTAGAGGGATTCAAACATGGAGACGAGTTAATGTTTCAGATATGGACCCTTCATCACATCACAACAGACTGAGTTTATGAATTTTATTTTTGTTTCAGATTTTCAGCATCGCAGTTTTTTTTTGCTTTGTGTGTAAGGTATTGGGTTTGCAGAAGTAGCTTTCAAAGGAAATTGGAGGGTAGACTTTACGGATTTGTGCAAAGTTCTGCGCCAGGAACACATAGTTGTAACAACTACCCTTAAATCACAGCAGTGAACCAATTCCTTTTAGCAAATTACAGTAAAACCCCATTCAAATAAACCTCACCCAAACTCAACTCTCCAGTAGCTGAATGCAAAACGTGTCCTCCACCCTTTCTATAAATCACACAGTCATCAAATTCTGGTTGATCATTGCAAAACCTGAAAGGCAGGTTTCTCTTCTCAAATCAAAATGATCAAGAATGAGCCCTAGGTAGTTTTCCAGTCAGATAAGAGGTACAATACTTCAGTGACATGGAACTGAAATTGGAGCTGTCACCTGCAAAATCGACAAGAATGGAAGCTATGCAAGATTACCGGTTTAGATTTGTAAGATTTGGATCACAGGTCACACACAGATTACCCAAAGGATCTTAGGAGTTGTAAGGCCTTTTATTAAGGAGCGGCAGTTTAAGTTATGTGCAACACACAATCAAGATAGACATAGTGGACATACGACCATGCCAAGCAGCTGGTATCGGTCCCGATTAGGCAGACGGTTGACGTGCTCGAACAGCTCTTCCCTTCCCTTCACCATCTGCGCAAAAATCCACCCAAAGACACCAAAAAGTGCATGGTTGGAGTGAATGGTGAGACATTACTTAACCTCGAGCAATGGGGATTTGGGTGACAGGAATGGCTTGGTCATTGTGGGGATGCTTTATGGTGTTGTTGGGTGGGGGTGGGGGGAAAGTTAGAACAGCATGTGACAGTCATATGGGTGCATTAGAGCAAGTTAAGTAAATCTGGCCATGATGAGCCCATCCCTGGCCTCCCGGCCAGCAATGTGCACCACTGCTGGTGCCATCTCCACCTCAGGTTCCTCCTTCTCCTCAGATTCCTCCTTCTCCTCTTCCTCTGAAGAAGCTGTGCGCTCTGTGCCTTGATCCTCCTGCAGCTCCAATCCTCGCTGATGTGGTATGTTGTGCAACACGCAGCAAACGACAATGATTCTGGAGACTCTGGCTGGTGCGTACCGAAGGGCTCCTCCAGATCTGTCAAGGCATCTGAAGCGCATTTTCAGCATACCTATTACTTGCTCTATGACACGTCTGGTGGACATGTGGCTCTCATTATTACGCTCCTCGGGCTCAGTACTTGGCCTCTTCAAGGGTATCTGGCGCAGTGCAGCCCTCTGGTGCCCCCCTCTCTCCTGTGGAGCATCAGGTCATTGAGGAAAAGGCTGCTGTTGTGGTTGCTGCTGCTGCTGGTGTTGTGGCTGCTGCTACTGGTGTTGTTGGTGCTCATCTTGGTCTGATTCAAGGTGAGAGAGCATAAGCAGCACCCATGCTGATGTAATAGATGGCAGGTAAAGTGGAGGTCAGAGAGCCAATCCCTCAATGTTGTGATAATGACTAGCAATGTGGTGAGAGTGGCTTCTGAGGTTGCAGAAATGACCTGCAAACTGCTGACAGTTAAATCTCTACACAAAATGGAGTCAGCAAGAGCCTTTTCATTCGTCAAGTAATCAGGTGTAATGTGGGAGCATTTATATGTTTTTCCCAGCTCTCAATTAATACACTCGCACAATGGCCACTGAGCTTCCGCCTCCCCTTCACAGGCGAGGTCCCCGAGGTGCATGATACTCATGCTCCTGCAGTTAAAGCCAAAAGCTGCTGTTAAAAACCCTCTTCAGGGTCTCTGAACAAGCATTTAAGTACTTGAATGAGGTCACGCGCCTCTCCCGATCGGGTCCGTGGCGCGCCTCCAAACACGTCCGAGTTAAATGCGGAAGTCGGCGGGATGACGATGGGTTCCCAACGCGCTGGCAATTTTGGCGATTTTTACTGCCGACCTGCCCCCAAACCCGCACGCTCGGCAACGGGAAAATTCCGGCCTATCTGTGAAACTGTGAAGCTTAAAAAGAATAAAAATTGGCAACCCATCCACTGGCAAAATCTCCCTCCATTCTCCTTTGAAGATGGCAGCAGCTGATCTTCTGGCTCACAGTTCCCCAAGTAAGTTCTGAGGAGGATGCAAAAAGGCTGCAAAAGGCTATAGACAGGCTAAGTGAGTGGGCAAGAACATGACAGATGGAATATAATGCGGAGAAATGTGAAGTTATCCACTTTGGTCAGAAAAATAGAAAAGCAGAATCCTTTTTAAATGGTGGGAGATTGGGAAATGTTGGTATTCAGAGGGACCTGGGTGTCCTTGTACACGAATCACAGAAAGTTAACATGCAGGTACAGCACGCAATTAGGAAAGCAAATGGTATGTTAGCCTTTATTACAGAAGGATTGGAGTATAAGAGTAAACAAGTCAATTATATAGGGCCTTGGTAAGACCACACCTGGAGTAGTGTGTACTGTTTTGGTCTCCTTAAATAAGGAAGGATATACTTGCCTTAGAGGGAGTGCAACGAAGGTTCACTCGGATGGGGGCATTGTCCTATGAGCAGAGATTGAGTAGACTGGGTCTATATTCCCTAGAGTTTAGAAGAATGAGAGGTGATCTCATTGAAATGTATAAAATTCTTAAGGGGCTTCACAGGGTAGATGCTGGGAGGATATTTCCCCTGGCTGGGGTGTACAAAATTATGAGGGGCATAGATAGGGTAGATAGAAAGGAACTTTTCCCCTTAGTAGTGGGGTCAATAACCAGGGGGCATAGTTTTAAGGTAAGGGGCAGGAGGTTTAGAGGGGATTTGAGGAAAAACTTTTTCACCCAGAGGTTGGTTGGAATCTGGAACTCACTGCCTGAAAGGGTGGTAGAGGCAGGAACCCTCACAACATTCAAGAAGCACTTAGATGAGCACTTGAAACGCCATAGCATACAAGGCTACAGACCGAGTGCTGGAAAATGGGATTAGAATAGATAGGGCTTGATGGCTGGCGCGGACACGATGGGTCGAAGGGCCTCTTTCTGTGCTGTATAACTCTATCGGGGAGAAATTCAGTATCGCCCCATTTGGGGCGCAATTATCGGCCGGGCGCAAAGATTAGCGCCTGGCGCTAATTATCGCCACCGACTGCAAACTTGACTTTTATTGCCCCTGGAGGTGATTGGAGCGCTAAATCAGGCGCTTCACATCTGTCTTAAGGCGCAAAGGCCGAGGAGCAAGGCGCTACCTCAGAGCGCTGGTGAAGCTCATGTGATGTCAGTCAGCAATGGAACACACACACAATGGCACCGGCCACTTCTTAAAGGGGATGGTTGATCTTGCTTTCCATCCACATCCTGCTCATTGCAGCCTTGAATCTCTGCCTGGAGAGACCTGCACATCAAATCTGCTGGAAAGAACAATGGAGAGTACCAGGGAAAGAGCTTAGAGTGCAGCCCCCACAGTCTCTTCTAAATCGATACAAGGAATGGCAAATCAAAATGAACCTGCAAAGTGCTGCTCAGTACCCAAAACTACTTCACACAGCGTTGAATCTCTCCAGAAGTCTCTCTCTCTCTCTCTCAGAATGCGTGGTTCAAAAATGGCACCAACAATAAAAGGCAGGAAGCGGTCGCCTTTAAATAGCGCGCCCCCAGTCCCTTCATGACTGCAATTCGCTCCCCTCAACCTGTTGTTGCTAGCATCAGGCGGTAAGGCAGGGGGCGCCACTCAATATCTGCTCCGGGGCGATACCGGGGCGTTGCGCACTCGACTGACGTCACGATCTGCCGGCGCAGGAGATCGTGGTGGTAGTGTTTAGCGCCGTCGCAAAATGTCTAGTTAATTTCGCGAGCGGCGCAAACATCGCTGCGCCTGGGCGCTAGATGCTTTGCGCCCCATTAGCGCCCTCTTAAGGCGCTAATGGGAGGCGCAACCAACTGAATTTTTCCCCCTATGACTCTATGGAGGAAAAATTCAGTTGGTTGCGCCTCCCGTTAGCGCCTTAAGAGGGAGCTAATGGGGCGCAAAGCCGCTAGCGCCCGGGCGCAGCGATGTTTGCGCCGCTCGGGAACTTAACTAGACATTGTGCGGCGGCGCTAAACTTTACCGCTGCGACCACCTGCGCGCGCAGATTGTGACGTCATTCCATGGTGCAACGCCCTTGTGGCGCCCCGGAGCGGAAATTGAGTGGCGCCCCCTGCCTTACCGCCTGGCGCATCCAACGACCGGAAGACTGGAACGCTATCAATCGCTGTGGGGCTGGGGGGGGGGCGCTATTTAAAGGGGGCCTCTTCCTGTCTTTTTCTGTGGTTGACATTTTTGCACCACTCGTTCTGAGAGAGAGAGAGAGATTCGGAGAGAGAGAAAGAGAGACTTCTGCATTGAGTCAACGCTTTGTGAGGTAGTTTTGCCTACTGATCCTAACTTCGCTGGTACTTTGGTTGCTGTCCTTCATAACTTTGCTTGCAAAGAGACTATGGGGGCTGCACTGATTGGGGGCGTCGTCCTGCTCCAGCTGAATCGGAGGACACAGAGACGCAGAGAGAGAGTGGCAATGATGGCCAGACGGAGGAGGGCCAACAGGTGTATGTACAGGAGAGCTTACCCTCCCAGGGTATATCGTGAACAGCTCTCCTACATTCATATGTCTGAGGAGCTGTGTTTGCGAAGGCTGCGATTCAGCAAGGAGATGGTCACTGAGCTCTGCCACCTGCTGCAGCCAGATCTGCAGCCTCAACTGAGGTCCAGGATGTCTCTGTCGGTGGCAGTGAAGGTCACAGTGGCTCTCAACTTCTATGCTACTGGCTCATTTCAAGCTGCTGCTGGGGACCTCACCAATATCTCCCAGTTCGCGGTGCATTGCTGCATCCGGCAGGTCACAAATGCCCTCTTTAAAAGGAGACGAGAGTTCATCTCTTTCCCCATGACCCTAGACAAGCAGCGTGACCGCGCTCTGGGCTTTGCGAGGATAGCGGGCTTCCCCATGGTGCAGGGCGCCATTGACTGCACGCATGTGGCTTTGCGTGCTCCACATGAGAATGCCGAGGATTTCCGGAACAGAAAGGGATTCCATTCCTTGAATGTTCAGTTGGTCTGTGACCACAGACAGCTGATACTCGCTGTCAATGCCCACTATCCTGGCAGCTGCCACGATGCTTTCATCCTGCGCCAGACTACTGTGGCAGAACTTTTCGAGGCACCGCATCAGCCAGTTGGTTGGCTTCTCGGGGACAAGGGGTATCCATTGAGCACCTGGCTGATGACACCGCTCCGTACGCCCAACACCCCTGCTGAGCTGCGGTACATCGAGAGCCATCAAGCTACCAGGAACATCATTGAGCGCACAATCGGCGTGCTGAAGCAACGGTTCCGCTGTCTGGACCATTCTGGAGGAGCCCTGCAGTACTCGCCTGAGCGAGTATCCAACTTCGTAGTTGTGTGCTGCATGTTGCATAACATGGCAATCGTCAGGACCCAGCCAATGCCACCAGGCCTTGGAGCACCACCAGAGGAGGAGGAGGAAGAGGAGGAAGAGGATGAGGAGGATGATCATCAGCAGCACCAAGGCGGGAGGGCGGCCCACAATGGTGAAACTGCAAGGGCCGTCCGTCAACGGCTGATAGCAAGCCGCTTCTAGGGCCCCTGCTGTGGAAATGGCTTCTGCCATTGCTAACAACATCAATGAACCCAGCACGCAACCCCTAAGCCAGCCAAGGCACCAATGATTCCAAACACCAAACATGTATAT
This sequence comes from Squalus acanthias, assembly GCA_030390025.1. NCBI lineage: Eukaryota > Metazoa > Chordata > Chondrichthyes > Squaliformes > Squalidae > Squalus > Squalus acanthias. Next base: position 140,639,396 of record CM059426.1, on the reverse strand, counting down.
TTTGAATACAAAAACTTATTTATTTTACAAACTCTGTGTGTGTCATTTCCTCATGACAAACTCATAGAAATAAACACAAAAAAACAGTCATTAACATAACTGGTTCTCATAACCTGGAGATAATGTCCAAAACACTGGACAAAAGTTGGACCACGAACCTCGGCCTTTAATAAAAAAATGACCAGCATTTTGTCACACCTCCTACTTTTTGCCCTTCGAGGGTGATCTCCTTCCCTTGCGCACTTCCCCCCTTCTAACCCTACTGCTCCTCCGTAATGGGACCTCAGTGGCTGCAGCAAGGCTGGTGGAAGGCTGCTGATTGTCAGACCCTGACACTGCAGATCCCCCTGAAGGACGGCCTCGACCAGTTCTGGGCCTGGAGGGCCCGGCTGCAGACTGCACCAACTCTGCATGGGCGGCAGCAGTCTGTCCTACAGGCGGTGGCAAGTGCAGTGGAGAAGTGACAGTGTTGGCAGCAGGAATGCTGTCATCGTGAGAGAGGACAGCAACTCCCTGCTCGACCGACACACTGGCACTCCCACGGGGCAGCACTTCAGCATCCGGAGCAATCTGCTGGAGCACAGATTGCTGGCCTGCTGCGGCGCGGTGAGAGCCCCGGGGACATGTGAACGAACCATCGAGGTTGGCAGCAGTCAGTGCTCGCGTGGCCTCAATCTGAGTCTGCATGAGAGCAGTCAGAGATGGGATCACGGCAGTCAGTGACTGAATTGCAGCACTAAGCGTTAGTGTGGCATCCACCTGTGCTACAGCGAAGTGCTCCACACTCCTTGCCAGTGACTCAATGCATTCGGGCACCCTTCCCACTGCACCCATGAGCTCAGTGTGCATGCCCACTGCCTGGGTGTTCATTTCTGCGATCAGCCGCTCCTCCTCTGCGTCCATTGCAGTAGGAGTCGCTGGCATACTCTCCCTCTGGGGAGAAGTCCCCCGTTCTTCCCTACCCCCATGGCGTTGCTGCAGCCCGCTGGGTCCTGGAGCTTCACCCTCATCAGACCCTTCCCCCCTGCTCCCCTCCAGGGAAGGCGTGTTCCCAGTGTGGGCATGGGCTTCCTCGGGAGAGGGTGGCACTGATGCTCCGGCTTCCTCTTCCTCCTCGGCTGCAGCTTCACTCCCACTGGCAGCTTCAGGGCCCGTCTCCTCAGCTGGTGAATCACCATCTGAAAGCAGGGAGGTACAAGAGTGGCTTTAGCGTGAGGACAGGGTGGCAGTAAGGGAGGAATAAGTGCAGCGAGTTAGCAAGTTGGATTGAAAGTGTCAAAGGCTGGTGTTGTGAGGGACAAGTGGAAGGACAGAGGACAAAAAGGTGATGACCTTACCATTACTGTCCAGAACGGGGTCGGTGTCTCCAGTGGCGACGGGACCGATCACCCGGCTTGCCACAATCCTGTGAACGCGCTCCTCAAGATCGCTGAGGGGTTGCAGCTGAGGCTGCCCTCCACCTGTCCGTTGCTGCTGTCTCCTATTATGCGCCAGCTTGGCCTGCAAGAAAAAGGACAGCATCTGAGTAAATATACAGCCATGGTCTTGCCTGATGTGCCTCCCATAGGTGAATAGCCCTTACTGTATACAGCCATGGTCTTGCCTGATGTGCCTCCCAGAGGTGAATAGCCCTTACTGTATACAGCCATGGTCTTGCCTGATGTGCCTCCCATAGGTGAATAGCCCTTACTGTATACAGCCATGGTCTTGCCTGATGTGCCTCCCATAGGTGAATAGCCCTTACTGTATGCAAAGTGTGGAATGTGTGTGTGTGTGTTTCATGAAAGGGCCATAGGTGTTGGATGAGTGTTGTGCATTGGGGTTTTAAGACCCTCTGGCCATAGAGTGAGGTTGAGATGGAGGGATGGAGAGGTATTGAGAAAAAGCCACTCACCCTGACGACCCGAGTGAGGTCGTTGAACTTTTTGCGGCATTGAACATGGGTCCTGGGCACCATGCTCCTGGAGGAGACGCTCTGAGCCACCTCCCTCCACACTCTTCTGTACTCGCGTGGCAAAGGCCTCCTGCCACTCTCAGGGAAGAGTATGGGGTAAAAATTCACTTGGTTGCGCCACCCGTTAGCGCCTTAAGAGGGCGCTAATGGGGCGCAAAGCCGCTAACGCCCGGGCGCAGCGATCTTTGCGCCGCTCGAGAACTTAACTTGAGATTGTGCGGCGGCGCTAAAACTTACCGCTGCGACCACCTGCGCGCGCAGATTGTGACGTCATTCCATGGTGCAACGCCCTTGGGGCGCCCCGCAGCGGAAATTGAGCGGCGCCCCCTGCCTTACCGCCTGGCGCTTCCAACGACCAGAAGACTGGAACGCTATCAATCGCTGTGGGGCTGGGGGGGGCGCTATTTAAAGGGGGCCTCTTCCTGTCTTTTATTGTTGGTGGCATTTTTGAACTACGCATTCTGAGAGAGAGAGGGAGAGAATTCTGGAGAGATTCAACGTTGTGTGAAGGAGTTTTGGGTACTGAGCAGCACTTTGCAGGTTCATTTTGATTTGCCATTCCTTGTATCGATTTAGCAGAGACCGTGGGAGCTGCACTCTGAGCTCTTTGCCTGGTGCTCTCCATTGTTCTTTCCAGCACATTTGATGTGCAAGTCTCTCCAGGCCGAGATTCAAGGCAGCAATGAACAGGATGTGGATGGAAAGCAAGATTAACCATCCCCTTTAAGAACTGGCCCGTGCCATTGTGTGTGTGTTCCATTGCTGACTGACATTACATGAGCTTCGCCAGCGCTCCGAGTTAGCGCCTCACTGCTCGGCCTTTGCGCCTTAAGAGAGGTGTGCAGCGCCTGCTTTAGCGCTCCACTCACCTCCCGGGGCGGTAAAAGTGAAGTTTCCTGTCAGTGCCGATAATTAGCGCCAGGCGCTAATATTTGCGTCCGGACGATATTTGCGCCCCAAATGGGGCGCGACCTAATTTCTACCCCTATATATCTTCTGCGCTCCACCGCGCCAACCAGAGCATCCAAGGCCCGCTCGGTGAAGCGCTGAGCTCGTTCTCTCACCCTCTCCATCCTTGGCTGCAAAATGGATTCACAGGTCTCTCCAGGCCGAGATTCAAGGCTGCAATGAGCAGGGTGTGGCTGGGGAGCAAGTTGGCCCCCCCTTTAAGAACTGGCCGGCGCCAGTGTGTCTGTGTTCCCTCGCTAACTGGCAGCACCTGCGCTGCGCTCGCGCGCTGAGTTAGCGCCTCACTGCTCGGCCTTTGCGCCTTAAGACAGGTGTGCAGCGCCTGATTTAGCGCTCCACTCACCTCCCGGGGCGGTAAAAGTGAAGTTTCCAGTCAGTGGCGATAATTAGCGCCAGGCGCTAATTTTTGCGTCCAGACGATATTTGCGCCCCAAACGGGGCGCGACCTAATTTTTCCCCCATAGACTATGCGGAGTCTAGAACTAGGGGTCACAGTCTCAGAATAAGGGGTGGGCCATTTAGGACTGAAATGAGGAGAAATTTCTTCACTCAAAGGGTTGTGAATCTTTGTAATTCTCTACCCCAGAGAGCTATGAATGCTCAGTCGTTGAATATATTCAAGACAGAGATCTATAGATTTTTGGATATAAGGGAACCAAGGAATATGAGGATAGTGCGGGAAGGTGGAGTTGAGGTAGAAGATCAGCCATGATCTTATTGAATGGCAGAGCAGGCTCGAAGAGCCGAATGGCCTACTCCTGTTCCTATTTCTTATGTTCTTAACACACTTTTCTGAATACCCAACTGACCAATTCTAATGTCTCCCATCTTTGTTTGAGGAGCAATCATGATTCAGTTATGAAATTCAAGACCTTTCTGTTTTTTGCACAGCACCTGTGGTAAGAGGTCATAGCACAACTTTTATTTACCCGCCAACTGCTTTAAAGAAAAAAACTTGCATTTATGGGCTTACGATATACCAAAACACCTCACAGTCAATCAATTGCAGTTGTTATGTAAGGAAATGCAGCAATTCATTTACACACTGCAAGGGCCAATAAACAGCAATACAATACATGACTAGACAATGGGCCAGAAATTCGGCTGTTGTCGGGTGAGTACGCGCTGTGTTCTCACCCGTAAGGCCATCTGAAGTGCCGGTTTCCTGCATGCACTCTGCATGCGTGGGAAACCGGAACTTCCGTTCCCCTGAAGGGAGGGGTTCAGAAGTCGAACGCGTGCGTGGGAGAGGCTGCGTGCACGCAGCGAATTTCGATTTTTTTTTTCAGGTTTCTCCGGGAAGGTAAGTATGAAGAAGCTGCACTTTTAAAAAGGAGGTGCAAGGCCTGTTTTTAACAAGGTAAGTGGTTAATTAATTACAATTTAAAATTTTTTTCAACAGGTTTATCTTTTTTAGATACTTTAAAGAAAGGTAAGTTTATTTTTAGCACCGTTACAAAGTATAATTAATTTTTTCAAAAATTTAAATTTTTGTTTAAAGTAGTTAATTTATTTAACTTATAGTTATTTTAAAAATGTGATGTTTAAAAAAAAAATATTTGAAGTTTAAGTGTGGTTTTGGGGCCGATCTCTATTCATAGATTTGACAGGTCTTCCTGTCAAATCTATGAATGAAAATGCCCTGCTAGGATTGGTTCTCCATGGCCCACGTGATCCCAGGGGATGCTTCGAACTAACTGCGCCCCTGGGATACACAAGCACTGCGCGCCGGCAGCTGGAGGAGGCCCAGGACCCAAAGTCCTCGTAGGCCCAAAGCACAACTGCAGGCACGGTAGGCAAGTACGTGCGCGATGCTTGCACCCGCAGGAAGCCGGAAAGCCGAATTTCTGGCCCATTATGTTTTCGTGGTGTTGGTTGAGGGATAAATGTTGGCCAGGACCCCTGCTCTTCTTCAAATAATGCCATGGGATCGTTTCTATCTACCTAAAAGGGCAGAAAGGAAAGACAGCACCTCCAACAGGGCAGCATCACTCAGTACTGCACTGAAGTGCCAGCCTTAGATTATTTGCTCAGGTCCTGGGTTTGAGCTTGAACCCATAGCCTTCTGAGCCAAGGATGACACCTGAATAATTTTATTGCTGACACAATTTTAATGTTGCTCTTGTATATTGCTTTTTCATTTTGAGTATTTTTGAATTGCGTATCAATATATGAACAAATAGCTCAAGCATATCAAAAGTCACTCACATGCTACACAGCAGAATAGCAACATGAGCAAACAGAAATACAAGTTTGAGCACTCAAACACCTCAGGCAAGATTAAGCAATCAACAGTAATGTTGAAAAATCATATAAATAAAGGCAAGAGGTATTTGTGGTGAGAGTCTAGAAGCTGGAACTCCTTTTATAATTGATCGCACCACCAACTCCTGATGCAAGACTTTCACACAGCCCAGCGGCACTATCACAGCAAGCTTGCGGCATTTATTAAGGCTGGTGGCCAGAATGACTAAATAAAACGTGGGTATTCCTGGCTGATGGTGTTAGTGAAACTAGCAAGTTTAATTGGACGTTGCTTCTGGCAGTGCAAGGCCAGTGTGTTGGAAGCTGATGACACCAGCATGGCACTACAACAATATAAAAACAGCCATGGCTCAGTGGTAGCACTCTTGCCTCTGGGTCAGAAGGTTATGGGTTCATAGTCCCACTCTAAAGGCTTGAGTACAAAATCTAGGCTGACACTCCAGTGCAATAACTTTCCGGGCTATGCTGCCAGAGCGAATTCTGGGCCAATATCTCACGCTAAAAATTATGAATCAATTTGTTAAAAAGTGTGAATAACAGAGGCAAGAAGTAGCTCTTTCAAAAAGAAAACAGGTTTTATATTGTGCCTTTAATGTAGCAAAACATTCTAGGGGGCTTCACAGTTGAGGGTCGGACCTGAGCAGCAACAACAACAACAACTTGTATTTATATAGCGCCTTTAACGTAGTAAAACGTCCCAAGCCGCTTCACAGGAGTATTGTAAGACCAAAAATTTGACACCGAGCCAGGTAAGGATAAATTAGGGCAGGTGACCAAAAGCTTGGTCAAAGAGGTAGGTTTTAAGGAGCGTCTTAAAGGAGGAAAGAGAGGTAGAGAGGCGGAGAGGTTTAGGGAGGGAATTCCAGGCAACAGAAGGCACGGCCACCAAAGGTTGAGCGATTATAAACAGGGATGCTCAAGAGGGCAGAATTAGAGGAGCGCAGATATCTCGGGGGGGTTGTGGGGCTGAAGGAGATTACAGAGATAGGGAGGGGCAAGGCCGTGAAGGGATTTGAAAACAAGGATGAGAATTTTGAAATCGATGCGCTGCTTAACCGGGAGCCAATGTAAGTCAGCGAGCACAGGGGAGCTGGGCGAACGGGACTTGGTGCGAGTTAGGACATGGGCAGCCGAGTTTTGGATGACCTCAAGTTTACGTAGGGTGGAATGTGGGAGGCCAGCCAGGAGTGCGTTGGAATAGTCAAGTCTAGAGGTAACAAAGGCATGGATGAGGGTTTCATCAGTGGATGAGCGGAGGGAAGGACAGAGGCGGGTGATATTACGGAGGTGGAAGTGAAGGGATAATTACTAGTCCTAGCCCCTTTAGGGCTACCCCGGATCAGGCGTATTCCTCAGACGTTCACTTTCAACTAAAGTTTGAGGTAGCCAAATCCTAAAGATGCTTAATTGGGTCTAAAGGTCTGGACTATCTCTCCCGAAAGGAAAGGAACAACCTGAAGATGTTACCGTCCTCCAGATAACACTTTTAATAAGTTTAGCTAGACTGTAACATTCCGGATATTATGAGGGTCCGGGAAACTCCCCCAGAATTCTGCAACTCCTCACCAAAGAGCGTACAGTGATTGAGTTTGCGAGTTTGATACAGAAGTATTATGTGAGACAATTCTAAAAATATATAGATTTATTAAAGAACCGACATGTAATTTACAGTTGATGAGTCAATCGCAACATTAACAGTTCCAAAAAGAGAAAGCTTTACAATCTTATTATCAGAGATCCTTATTCTCAAATCTTAACTTTGCTACAGTTTTACAGTTCTTAGTCTTATTCAGGATATCCACCAAAATCAAATACAGTACCGTTGATCCCCGAGGTACAAAGAGTTGTAGACTTACAGAGCCGCCTCTGAAGCCTGAGAATCGCTTTGCCCCTTTACAGCAAATCTACTATCCTATTTGAATGTTCAATATTTATACCCTTTTCCAGTGGTATTCCCTTTAAGGTTTTCTGCTGATGTAAGCTAATTATCTCTAGTCATTTTTCTGCTGACTTCTGCAATTCTTAGTCACCTCAGCTGGTAGCAATACAGACTTGTGTCTCTCCTCTAGGTGTTCCAAGCTTACCATAAAAAACGGTGTAACAGCAGGTGCATTTTATTTGATGTCATTTTTACTAAGGCCTTCTGTTTGTGCCTCTTTATGAAGTGTAAATTAGAACACCTTAACCAGGGTGATCTATTGTTTGTTCCCAAAGATTCAGACTGTCAGGAGCCTTTAGCCTTCTGTTTCAATAAGGTTATTGATTCAGTGTCAACAACTATCTTATCTCTATAGCCAGAAAGCTATCACAGTTTTTCTATAGTTTGGGTTTCCCAGTTTGTCATGTTTTAATAAGGCCAGAATTCTTTCATAGAATGGTGTATTTTTCTGAATAGGTTATATGGCTTATTCCTTCACAGAAGTAGGCGGTCTTTGTTATGCTGCGGATATGTGGTCGGGAGCTCAATTCAGGGTCAAATATGACACCAAGGTTGCGAACAGCGTGGTTCAGCCTCAGGGAGAGGGATGGAGTCAGTGGCTAGGGAATGGAGTTTGTGGCGGGGACCGAAAACAATGGCTTCAGTCTTCCCAATATTTAATTGTAGAAAATTTTTGCTCATCCAGAACTGTATGTCAGACAAGCAGTCAGACAATTTAGAGACCATGGAGGGGTCGAGAGAAGAGGTAGTGAGGTTAAGCTGGGTGTCGTCGGCGACATGTGGAAACTGACGCTGTGTTTTCGGATGATGTCACCAAGGGGAAACATATAGATGAGAAATAGGAGGCGGCCAAGGATAGATCCTTGGGGGACACCAGAGGTAACGATACGGAAGCGGGAAGAGAAGCCGTTGCAGGTGATTCTCTGGCTATGATTAGATAGATAAGAATGGAACCAGGCGAGTGCAGTCCCACCCAACTGGGCGACGGTGGAGAGGCGTTGGAGAAGGATGGAGTGGTCAACCATTTCAAAGGCTGGAGTAGAAGGTGTAGAAGGGGGACTTGTGGTGGTGGAAGTAAGTGCTGTAGATTTAAGGAGGAATTTGAAGGTGGGGGATAAATGTAGTAAAGGGGTTTAGGATCAGGAATTTCAGAATGTGGGGGCAAGGTGGCTGAAAGCTCCGCCACAGACGGTACAGTGGAGAGAAGGGGAAACATGCAGTGGACCAGAAGAGCAGATGTTGTAATCGGGAACAGAGGGATGGAGGAAATAGCAAAGGTAAAGGAAGAAAGAACTTGCATTTATATCGCAACTTATTATGTACTCAGGACATCACAAAGCACCTGACAACTAATGAATTACTTTAAGTAGGAAAGGCAATGCTGTGGGGGTGATCTGAAGATGAAGCCAAGGATCCTAAAGCTCGTGTATTGGCAGTTGAGGAGCCAACAGTGGAGGTTGGTATGGATTATAGGGATAGGTGAGATAGGTGAATGCAATTTTGTGTAGGATAGGATGCAGGTGGTGGAGTTATCAATGAACTGGGGTGTAGGTGAGGATGGGTGGCAATATTCCCAGCACATTGTATGGAGAGCTGGCCTGCACCAAGCATGGCCCTGGATATACCTGTCCTCCCCCACCACTTTATTGCTGTCTTACTTATCTCTGTTTTTATCTTTCTGCAGGAATGATGTCAACTTGTCCACTCTCCTGGTGAGCAATACCTCAAAAAGGGCGCCCATACACAAATAAATTTAGCTGGAGATAGATGAAGGGAATACATTGTTCTCTCCCATCAAGCCACCTTCTGCAATCGTTTCTTCCATGTGAGCAAGGTGGAATTACAGCCTGCCTCCAGATAGCTGAAAGATTGGTGCAAACAACAGGAGGTCAATTAAATATCCCATCCTGGAGTTTAATGGGACTGTATCTAGTTTTGGTTTAGACCGACTGTCCCTTTTAATCTAGTCACAATATATAAAAGGGCTGCTTCCCTGAGTGTGGAGAAAACCTGGCCACAATCTGAATGGTTGTGTGTGCTTCCAGAAGCTAGAGTGCCCTCCCAATCCCACTAGACACCACAATGTTAGGATATTTACATAATTAACATATGCTCCCTGCAGACTTCCATGAGTGCAGGGTGTGTGCGGCCAGCTGGTGGGTGGGAAAGCAGGACTGCAGCAGTGAAGGGGACTGTTTTTCTTTATCATTGTACTGTTGTACCTCAGAAAAGCCTGACGATGTCTACAATAGTGTGAGAACTGTCCCCTTCAGTGAAGAAAGTCAGGATTTGCTGCTGAAGGAGGTGCGACAGAGATTCGGAGAATCCCTGTGGTAATTCAGGCCAATGTCTTTATGGTTGCAACTAGAAAGACAGACTTGTATTTATATAGCGCCTTTAACAACCACCGGATGTCCCGAAGCACTTTACAGCCAGTGAAGTACTTTTGAAGTGTAGTCACTGTTGTAATATAGGAAACACGACAGCCAATTTGCAATGTGATAATGACCAGATAATCTATTTTTGTTATGTTGATTGAGGGATAAATATTATCCAGGACACTGGGGGTAACTCCCCTGCTCTTCTTCGAAATAGTGCCATGGGATTTTTGACGTACACCTGAGAGAGCAGACGGAGCCACAGTTTAACGTCTCATCTGAAAGACGGCACCTCTGACAGTGCAGCACTCCCTCAGTACTGTACTGGAGTGTCAGCTTAGATTTTTGTGATCAAGTCTTTGGAGTGGGACTTGAACCCATAATCTTCTGACTTAGAGGCGAGACCCACTGAGCCACGACTAACACTGGATGGATGTTAAGGAATGACCTCCTTTGCCTCACATATCTGTTGCATCATTGTCATCAATTCACATGACTCCTCAACCTACTTGCATATAATGTACAGACCTATCACTTGAAGTGAAATGTAGGTTGGGCATAGAACTACACTTGCATTACATTCAAATGCTGAAAGTAAATGGTTTGTATGTTTTATTAAGCAGAACATTTCTCTCTCTCTCTCAAATATCTCAATTCCCCTTCTTCAAACCCCTCATCTCCTGTTCAATTCCCCCTCTCTCAAATCTTCTCTCTGGGGGTGAATTTGTCAATGGGGGCGCGTTGGAGGCGGGACTGCAGCTTGTCAGGTTTTAGTCCCGCCTCCATCGACTTGTGGCCAACCCATGCTATTTTCCCTTGCTTGACCTTGTTAAGCCCGCCCAGCGGGCTTAGCAGGCCAATTAAGGGGAAGCCGGTTACAGAGAACGTCAACGTATGACGTTTCATTTTTGACAGATGAATTATCATCGTTTGACAGCTCTGTGAAGCTGTCAAACACTGACATTCTCTGTTGTTTGATGAGTCCTTGTATTCAAGACTCATCAAACCTCTTTTGTGAGCAGAAATCAGATGCCTGTTGCATCGGAGAATGCAGCAGCCATTCTGTCATTTCTGCCGGTGAGATGCGGGAGTCTCCGGTTCCCCAACTGTTGAAGCCTGCAAGAAGAAACAAAGGTAAGTAAACATTTTCTATCACTTTTCACCCACCTCACATGCTTACCTCTCCACACGTGCACCCATCACTTACCCTCACAGTGCACTTTTGCACCCCTCCGACCCCCGCAGACCCACTGCTCGCCTCGCTGACCCTGGCGGGGTTTCCCGATGTCGGGAAGCATGCGCCTCTGCTGGAAAAATGGGGATAATCCTCTTAACTGCCTGTTAACTACCTGTTAACAGGCAGTTAAGTGGCTGTAATCCCCTTCCCGCCTCCAAGAGACGGGACCCGGCGTGGGTACCCTCCTCCTGGGAAGATGGCACGGAGGCGGGTTGGGGGCGGGATGGGTGCCCACCCCCAGATTCTGCCATTTTCCCGGCAGTCCCGCCTCCAAACCCGCCTCCCCAGGGCTGGCAAAATCCAGCCCTCTGTCTCTCTCTGGGTGGAACTTTCAACTTCAGTGGGGGTGTAAAACAGCCGTCCGTTATACGCCACGCCCGATTCTCCTCTATATTGAATTCAATGGAAAGGAAAATTGGACGGGGTCTATAACAGGTGGCCGATACCATATCCATGATTTATGTCCACACTGATGTTGAAAATTATGCCCTCTGTCTCATAAGTTGACATAAACAGAATGATAGAAATGTGTCGAGGAACTCAAGTGGCCCAGACAGAAAGTGTGAGATAATACTTTAAAAAAATATTTTGTAATGTTTCAGGGTAAACTGGGCATTTTTGAAAAATCATTAATGCAGAATGACTAAGTACATCTGATATAGTAAGTAGAAACAAACAACGAGGATTGCATTACACAAAGTACACACAAGAGGCCAGCAGCTTATAGAAACCAACGACTAGATGCTGGTGAGCCACTGACATTAGGGCCGGAATTTTCCCGCTGCCATGTGTGGGGGATTGGAGGCGGGTCGGCAGTAAAAGTCGGTGAAAAAAGAGCGTGTCGGGAACCTGCCGTCATCCCGCCTCCTCGCGCCTTTAACTCGGGCGCGTTTGCCAGTGCGGCACGGACCCAAACAGCAGAGGTGGGCGAACCAATTTAGCTCATTAAAACCTTGTAGTCAGACACTTAACAGTGTTTTTAACCAGAATTTTGAATTTCACTGCATGACCATGGGAATCAAACAGCTCAGGAACCATGTCTGTCAACCTGAGGCAGAAGCTCAGTGGCCATTGATTGAGGTCATTAATGCAGAGCATGGAAAGCACAATAAATACTGCCACATGACACCTGCTTACTTGCCTAAGGGAAAGGCTCTTGCTGACTGCACTTTGAGCACAGATTTAGGTGTCTACAGTTTGCAAGTCTTTTCTGCAACTTCCGGAAGCCACTTGCACCTCATTGCTACAAACTATCACACCATTGACAGATTGCTTCTCTGATCTCTACTTGACCTGCCATCTATTACATCAGCATGGGTGCCATTTATACTGTCTCACCTTGGTGCTCAGAATCGGACCAAGGTGAGCCCCAACACCAGCAGGCACACCAGCAGCAGCAGCAACAACACCATCAACCTTCTTCTCAACGACTTGATGCTCCACAGGACAGAGGGCATCAGCGCAGGGCTGCACCGTGCCAGAGGCGATACCCCCAACACAGGGAATACAGGCAGAGGATAAGCTTCCTCAACATGACCGAGCAGCAGTGCCAAAGGAGGCTCAGGCTATCGCGCCAGGTCGTCACAGACATTTGCAGCTTGCTGGAACAAGAGTTGCAGCCCAGAGGACCTGGTGGACATGCCTTACCAGTGGCTGTCAAAGTCACTAGCGCCCTCCACTTCTTCGCCTCAGGCTCCTTCCAGGGATCTGCAGCAGACATTTGGAGCATCTCGCAGACGGTCGCCCGCAGGTCACCGATGCCATCTTTGACAAGTCAGCCAATTATATCAACTTTGCCACTGATGACGCTAGTGTTACTGAGCAGGCGCTCGGCTTTGCCACTCTGACTGGCTTCCCACGGGTGCAGGGCATCATCGACTGCACACGTGTGGCCATCAGGGCACCCCATCAAAACCCAGGAGTGTTTGTCAACCACAAGGGCTTCCACTCCCTCAAGGTGCAGCTGGACTGCAACCATAGGAAGATCATCATGCACGTGTGCACCAAATTCCCTGGCAGCTGCGATGACTCTTTCGTCCTGCGCCAGTTCACCCTTCCTCAGTTATTCACACCGCCAAACACACTTACTGGCTGGCTGCTTAGAGACAAGGGCTATGACACCCTTGAGGAGGCCAAGTACTGAGGCCCAAGAGCATTATAATGAAAGCCACATGTCCACCAGATGTGCCATAGAGCAAACGATAGGCATGCTGAAAATGCGCTTCAGATGCCTTGACAGATCTGGAGGAGCCCTTCAGTACGCACCAGCCAGGGTATCTGGAATTGTCGTCATCTGCTGCACACTGCACAACATAGTGCAGCAACGAGGATTAGTGCTTCATGAGGAGCAAGGCTCAGAGCGCACAGCCTCTTCAGAGGAGGAGGAGGAGCATCAGCTGGAAGACGAGGAGGAGGAGGAGCAGAAGGAACCTGAGGTCCAGATGCTAGCAGCACCAGAGCACATTGCTGCCTGGGAGGCCAGGGATGGCCTCATCAATGGCCAGATTTACTTAACTTCCTGCATTACATCCATATGGCTGCCACAAGCTGTGCCAGGTTCCACCCCCCGCCCCTCCCACCCACCCACACCGCCAACAGCACTATAAAGCATCCCTACAATGACCAAGACATTCCTTTCACACTGACCTCCATTGCTGGAGGTAACGTTATGTCTTACCATTCACTCCAACTCACTAAGCCACTTCCAAAGTAGCACACAAAAATGGTCATGATTGGAAAATGGTGAAAATAAATAGTTCAATATGTGTCATAACAGTATGAAACCTGAACAATAGCACTTCTTTAAACACTCATGTGCTTACACTTGTGCATTTACTTCTGTGTCATTTATCTTTTATGCGTGCTTCTATGAGGTGCAACCCCTGTGGCTGCAGCAGAAGTAGGGGCAGCCTGCTCACTTCCCTGCTGCGACTGCGTAGATACTTTTGGTGGACGTCCTCTGGGTTTTGGAGCCTCTGATGGCCCCACCAAAGTCAGCTGCTCCTGTGACTGTGCAGGGGCAGACTCGACCATCACGATCCGAGGAGGAATCTAGGGCTCTGACTGAGGGGGTGTCAACGGAGGAGAAATGTGGACGCTTTGAGAGGAGCCCACACTTCCCTCTCCCCTCTCACCATCATCCCTCTCATGGGCCACCCGCACTTCCCTGCTAGCAAGGAGCTGGAGAGCACCTTGCTGCACTGCAGTGGGGCAATGAGGACCCAAGTCTATGTTTACATCCCTCCTAGAGAGGAGGTCTATGAGCCTCTCCCATCTATTCTCCATAGATAGCATGTGCTTATGTGAGTGGCGCATTAGCTGCTCCATGCAGGTGGCCATCCATTCCATAGAAGAGCACATCAGCGCCATCGCCTGCGACATGCTGATGCTCAGGCCGGAGATGGACTCCTCCATTCTCTGCACATTTGCAGACATTGTGGCTGCAAAAGCTGCCTCATGCAATTGTTGCTGCCCCTCCAAGATCACCCTCTTTCTCAATGGCCCCCAAGGCTCAGCGTCTGCATGCAGCTGAGCAGAGCTGGGAGCGTCCTGCGCCCTCCGGAAAGGAGTCTCCACTGCTGTCCCCATCTCCAACATTTCCTCTTGCTCACTTGTGACTTATGAGACACCAGGTGACAATGCTACTCTATGTCACGTAGGACCCACCCAGGTGTGCGTATCTGCGCAGTGCTAGGTGCACTTTGGTCCGCTGACGGTGCACCCTCAGAGGCTGGAGGCTCCTCTGAGGAGTTGCCTTTCTCCACCAGCTGGACAGTTGGGGGAGTGGGGTGCGGGGGCTCTTGATGGACCTGTGGGAGAGTAAAGAGATGATTTAGAAATGTTATATGAAGAATGGGTAAAATACCATTATGCACATGATGAACATTCACTGGATGCTGACATCAGTCCCCATATGAGTGACTACTGTATGCCATGTGGCTGTATGAGATGTAATTCTGTCACCAGATTTCTGAGAGGATCCCCTCTCTCCGTCTCCCACTGCCAGCAGCTCCGCAACTCCTGACACCTCCTGACACCTCCAGGGCGACCTCCTCTGCTGCTGTCAAGGTGGCAAAGGATGGAGGGCCACCTCCGGTTCTTTCCCTCTCCCGCTTGTTGTGCACTCGTTTCTCCTACAAAGAGGGAAAGAAGAGAAGTTTGAGTGAGAGTGATGGCATGAGTGTAAGGAATATGTGGGTTCCATCTGTAGTGGGTGACTATGAGGGAGTGTGGTGGCCATGTCAAATGGCCTTCTTGTGTGGTGTTAGTTGGTATGATTGCATTAGGATGAGGGTGAGTGTGAGGGGTGGCTAGTCAGAGGGGGATATGAGTATGTACATAGAGAGAGAGGGGTGGGTGGACGTGCAAGGTATGTTGGTGTGAGGAATGATGTGCAGGAGCAGGCTTGCAAAGGCAGAGTGATGGGGATGTGGTGACAGACACAGCAGGATGAAGGTGAGTGTGGCTTTGCACTCACCTTTCCTGATCTCATGAGATCATTGAAGCGCTTCCAGCACTGCACCCAGGTCCGCCTCACCACATCCCTGCTGTTGACCTCCTCTGCAATTTGGAGCCAGGCTCGTTTTGTCTCCTGGGGAGGTCTCTTCCGCCCATCAGCAGGGAAGAGGACCTCCCTGCGTGCTCTGACTCCCTCCACAAGAATACGTAGGGAGTCATCTGAATATAAAAAAAATTATTTATGGGATGTGGGCGTCGCTGGCAAGGCCAGCATTTATTGCCCATCCCTAATTTGCCTTGAGAAGGTGGTGGTGAGCCACCTTCTTGAACCGCTGCAGTCCGTGTGGTGAAGGTACTCCCACAGTGCTGTTAGGGAGGGAGTTCCAGGATCTTGATCCAGCGACGATGAAGGATCAGCGATATACTTCTAAGTCAGGATGGTGTGTGACTTGGAGGGGAACTTGGAGGTGGTGGTGTTCCCATGTGCCTGTTACCCTTGTCCTTCTAGGTGGAAGAGGTCGCGGTTTTGGGAGGTACTGCCGAAGAAGCCTTGGCGAGTTGCTGCAGTGCATCTTGTAGATGGTACACACTGCAGCCACGGTACGTCGGTGGTGGAGTGAGTGAACGTTTAAGGTGGTGGATGGGGTGCCAATCAAGCAGGCTGCTTTGTCCTGGATGGTGTTGAGCTTCTTGAGTGTTGTTGGAGCTGCACTCATCCAGGCAAGTGGAGAGTATTACATCACACTCCTTACTTGTGCCTTGTAGATGGTGGAAAGGCTTTGGGGCGTCAGGAGGTGAGACACTCGCTGCAGAATACCTAGCCTCTGACCTGCTCTTGTTGCCACAGTATTTATGTAGCTGGTCCAGTTAAGTTTCTGGTCAATGGTGACCTCCAGGATGTTGATGGTGGGGGATTTGGTGATGGTAATGCTGTTGAATGCCAAGGGCTGGTGGTTAGACTCTCGCTTGTTGGAGATGGTCATTGCCTGGCACTTCTGTGGCGTGAATGTTACCTGCCACTTATCAGCCCAAGCCTGAACATCGTCCAGGTCGTGTTGCATGCGGGCATGGAATGCTTCAATATCTGAGGAGTTGTGAATGGTATTGAACACTGTGCAGTCATCAGCGAACATCCCCATTTCTGACCTTATGTTGGAGGGAAGGTCATTGATGAAGCAGTTGAAGATGGTTGGACCTAGGATACTGCCCTGAGGAACTCCTGCAGCGATGTCCTGGGGCTGTGATGATTGACCTTCAACCACCACAACCATCTTCCTTTGTGCTAGATATGACTCCAGCCAGTGGAGCATTTTCCCCCTGATTCCCATTGACTTCAGTTTTACTAGGGCTCCTTGATGCCACACTCGGTCAAATGCTGCCTTGATGACATTAGGATGGAGAAGGAAACAGTTAAGTCAGAGACCATGGTCCAGAACTTAAATAAGGGCAACTTTGATGGTATGAGGCGTGAATTGGCGAGGTTAAATTGGCAAGCGATATTTAAGGGGCTATCAGTGGAAGGGCAATGGCAGACATTTAGAGATCGCATGGATGAACTACAACAATTGTACATCCCGGTCTGGCGTAAAAATAAAAAAGGGAAGGTGGCTCAACCATGGCTAACAAGGGAAATCAGGGATAGTATTAAAACCAAGGAAGTTGCATACAAATTGGCCAGAAGTAGCAGCAAACCCGAGGACTGGGAGAACTTCAAAACTCAGCAAAGGAGGACGAAGGGTTTGATTAGGGCAGGGAAAATAAAATATGAAAGGAAGCTTGCAGAGAACATTAAAATGGACTGCAAAAGCTTCTATAAATATGTAAAAAGAAAGAGGTTAGTAAAAACAAACGTAGGTCCCCTGCAATCGGAAACAGGGCAAGTCGTAATGGGGAACAAGGAAATGGCAGATCAATTGAACAAGTACTTTGGTTCGGTGTTTACTGTGGAGGACACACACAACCTGCCGGAAATAAAAGGGGTCAGAGGATCTGGTAAGAGGGAGGAGCTGAGGGAAATCCTTATTAGTCGGGAAAAGGTATTGGGGAAATTGATGGGACTGAAGGCTGAAAAATCCCCGGGGCCTGATGGTCTGCCTCCCAGAGTACTTAAGGAGGTGGCCTTGGAAATAGTGGATGCATTGACGATCATTTTCCAACATTCCTTAGACTCTGGATCAGTTCCGATGGAGTGGAGGGTGGCCAATGTAACCCCTCTTTTTAAAAAAGGAGGGAGGGAGAAAGCAGGGAATTATAGACCGGTCAGCCTGACATCGGTCGTGGGTAAAATGATGGAAGCAATTATTAAAGATGTCATAACAGACCATTTGGAAAGTGGCGACATGATAGGTCCAAGTCAGCATGGATTTGTGAAAGGGAAATCATGCTTGACAAATCTTCTGGAATTTTTTGAGGATGTTTCCAATAGGGTGGACAGGGGGGAACCAGTAGATGTGGTGTATTTGGACTTTCAGAAGGCCTTCGACAAGGTCCCACACAAGAGATTGGTGAGCAAAGTTAAAGCACATGGGATTGGGGGTAATGTGTTGACGTGGATTGAGAACTGGTTGGCACACAGGAAACAAAGAGTAGGAGTAAATGGGTACTTTTCAGAATGGCAGGCAGTGACCAGCGGGGTACCGCAGGGTTCGGTGCTGGGACCCCAGCTGTTTACATTATATATTAATGATTTGGACGAAGGGATTAAATGTAATATCTCCAAATTTGCGGATGACACTAAATTGGGAGGCAGTGTGAACAATGAGGAGGATGCTAGGAGGCTACAGAGTGACTTGGACAGGTTGGGTGAATGGGCAAATGTATGGCAGATGAAGTACAATGTGGATAAATGTGAGGTTATCCACTTTGGTGGTAAAAATAGAGAGGCGGACTATTACCTGAATGGTGGCAGATTAGGGAAAGGGGAGGTGCAACGAGACCTGGGCGTCATGGTACATCAGTCACTGAAGGTGGGAATGCAAGTGCAGCAGGCAGTCAAGAAAGCAAACGGAATGATGGCCTTCATAGTAAGGGGATTTGAGTACAGGAGTAGGGAGGTGATGCTGCAGTTGTACAGGGCCTTGGTGAGGCCACACCTGGAGTATTGTGCGCAGTTTTGGTCTCCTAACTTAAGGAAGGACATTCTTGCTATTGAGGGAGTGCAGCGAAGGTTCACTAGATTGATTCCTGGGATGGCCGGACTGACATATCAAGAAAGATTGGGTCAACTGAACTTGTATCCTCTGGAGTTCAGAAGAATGAGGGGGGATCTTATAGAGACATTTAAAATCCTGACTGGTTTAGACAAATTAGATGCGGGCAGAATGTTCCCAATGTTAGGGTCAACTAGAACCAGGGGTCACAGTCTAAGGATTAAGGGGAAGCCATTTAAGACTGAGCTGAGGAGGAACTTCTTCACCCAGAGAGTGGTGAATCTATGGAATTCTCTTCCACAGAAGGTTGTTGAGGCCAGTTCGCTAAATATATTCAAAAGGGAGTTAGATATAACACTCACAACTAGGGGGATCAAGGGGTATGGCGAGAAAGCAGGAATGGGGTACTGAGGTAGCATGTTCAGCCATGAACGCATTGAATGGCGGTGCAGGCTCGAAGGACCGAATGGTCTACTCCTGTACCTATTTTCTATGTTTCTATGTTTCTATGTCAAGGTCCATCACTCTCACCTCACCTCTGGAATTCAACTCCTTTGTCCATGTTTGGACCAAAGCTGTAATGAGGTCGGCAGCCGAGTGGTCTTGGCGGAACCCAAACTGGGCATCAGTGAGCAGGTTATTGGTGAGTAAGTGCCGCTTGATAGCACTGTCGATGACACCTTGATCACTTTGCTGATGATTGAGATTAGACCGATGAGGCGGTAATTGGCCGGATTGGATTTGTCCTGGTTTTTGTGGACAGGACATACCTGGGCAGTTTTCCATATTGTCGGATAGATGCCAGTGCTGTAGCTGTACTGGAACAGCTTGGCTAGAGGCGCAGCTAGTTCTGGAGCACAAGTCTTCAGCACGATAGCCGGGATGTCCCGGGATGTTGTCAGGGCCCATAGCCTTTGCTGTATCCAGTGCACTCAGCCATTTTCTGATATCAAGTGGAGTGAATCGAATTATCTGTCTTTTTGAAGCAATCTTTGCAAGTCTGAGCAATAACCAGATCCCTGCACAATCTTACATGAACCTTCAAATGCAATGTGGCAAAGGTTGCTTGAAATATCCCCGCTGGAAATGAGTCATCGATGACATCATCAGACCCACACCATTTAATAGGGCTGGGAAACATGTAGGCCTGCCTTAATAGGCTCCATTAGCTGAAAGTCGCTCCGAGGAGCGGGATGATAAGAACAACGCAGTTCTGACCCGCCACGCGGCCCGCCGCACCTGACTTGCCCAGGTAAGAAAAGTTCCAGCCTTGATTTGTTTATACAATGAGTTTAAAGCTATGCATTTTTTTTCTTAAACTGCTTAGACAGGTAACCCCTTTGTTCCATCAATCACACAGAGTGGGGGGTGGTGGGGGAGGGGGTGTCAAAGGCCAGTATGGAAACTACAGCAAATAAAAATCAAGTTGAGGAATTAAGCCATGTCTGGCACAAAGACAAGGGCCTAGAAATTGGATATAGCCAAAAAACGCTAGTGTTAAGGCCCAACGATGTTAAGCTGCGCCACTTCAAAATGGTCTAGGTAGCATGCAAAATTCATGCACACTCCTCATTAACATGATTATAGTCTTCATTTCAGCACTACAACTGCTGCTCATTGGCTTGATGCTCAACAGGTGGGCCAATATCGGGTCCAGTCTAATTCCAAGTCATGTGTGGCACAGGCTTTATTTAGTACTTAAAGGGGAGGTGCATTGATGCTACAGCAGCTCAAAGTCATAGGGGTAAAAATTGAGTCGCGCCCCATTTGGGGCGCTAACCTCGCCGGGGCGCGACTTTTAGCGCCCCGAAAAAATTAGCGGCCCCGCGCCGGAACTTCAGTGGTTGCGCCCCAAGAGGGAAGCGGGGCGCAACTGGAAGCACCCCGCATCCCTCTTGGGGCGCTGCGAGTGAATATCCTGGCGCTACGTGCCACAGCGCCACGCGCTGCGGCACGTCGCGCCGCGGTATTGCAGGCCTTCCTCCCCTTCTTAAAGGGGAGGGACCCTGCGCAGCGCGAACCGGGGCCCAGCTGGGCCCCCAGGGATCGGGAGTGCCGGCAAAAGAGCCCGGCACTCAAGAGAAGTGCCGGGCTCTTGGAGCGCAGCCGGCACTTCACGGTGGGGGGGCTTCACGGGGGCCGGGGGCAGGTGCTGGCAGGCGGCCAGCAACAAAAATGGCCGCCTGCCACCTCCGCTTTAAATATCGCCGCCCCGGCCGCACGTACGCCTCCCTGAACCCGTCGGACATAGCGTCTGGCGGTAAATCAGGGGGCGCGACTGAAGATCACGGCCGGGGCGCGAGCGGGGTGCTGCGCACGGCGATGACGTCATCGCCGGCGGCGCAGCGCCACAGGGCGCTACCGGCTGCCGCCGCCGCTAACCTCCCACTAAATTTTTCGGGAGGCGTGGGCGGCGCTGCGCCCGGGCGTTAGCTGCTTTACGCCCCATTAGCGCCCTCTTAAGGCGCTAACGGGAGGCGCAAGCAGCTGAATTTTTCCCCCATAGAATCATAGAAATTTACAGCACAAAAGTAGGCCATTCAACCCATCGTATCTGTGCCAGCCGAAAAAGAGCTATCCAGCCTAATCCCACTTTCCAGCTCTTGGTCCGTAGAGTTTAGGCTACGGCACTTCAAGTGCATATCCAAGTACTTTTTAAATGTGATGAGGATTTCTGCCTCTACCACCCTTTCAGGCAGTGAGTTCCAGACACCCACCAACCTCTGGGTGAAAAATGTTCTCCTCAACTCCCCTCTAATCCTTCTACTAATTACTTTAAATCTATGCCCCCTCGGTTATTAACCTCTCTGCTAGGGGAAATAGGTTCTTCCTATCCACTCTATCTAGGCCCCTCATAATTTTTTAAACCTCAATCAAGTCTCCCCACAGCCTCCTCTGTTCCAAAGAAAATAACCCCAGCCTATCCAATCTTTCCACATAGCTAAAATTCTCCAGTCCTGGCAACATCCTCATAAATCCCCTCTACACCCTCTCTAGTGCAATCACATCTTTCCTGTAATGTGATGACCAGAACTGTTCACAGTACTCTAGCTGTGGCCTAACTAATGTTTTGTACAGTTCAAGCATAACCTCCTTGCTCTTATATTCTATGCCTCGGCTAATAAAGGAAAGTATCCTGTATGCCTTCTCAACCACCTTATCTACCTGTCTTACTACCTTCAGGGATCTGTGGACATGCACTCCAAAGTCCCTCTGTTCCTCTACACTTCTCAGTATCCTACCATTTATTGGATATTCCCTTGCCTTCTTAGCTCTCCCCAAATGTATTACCTCACACTTCTCCAGATTGAATTCCATTTGCCACTTTTCTGCCCACCTGACCAGTCCATTGATATCTTCCTGCAGTCTACAGCTTTCTTCCTCACTATCAACCACACGGCCAGTTTTTGTATCCTTGCAAACTTCTTAATCATGCCCCCTACATTGAAGTCTAGATCATTGATGTATACCACAAAACGAAAGGGACCTAGTACTGAGCCCTGTGGAAACTCACTGGAAACAGCCTTCCAGTCACAAAAACATCCGTTGACCATTACCCTTTGTTTCCTGCCACTGAGCCAATTTTGGATCCAACTTGCCACTTTCCCTTGGATCCCATAGGCTTTTACTTTTCTGATCAGTCTGCCATGTGGGACCTTGTCAAACCGTGCTAAAATCCATGTAGACTACATCAAACACACTACCCTCATCAACCTTCCTTGTTACCTTCTCAAAAAATTCAATCAAGTTAGTCAGATACGACCTTCCCTTAACAAATCCATGCTGACTGTCCTTGATTATTCCGTGCCTTTCTAAATGACGATTAATACTGTCCCTCAGAATTTTTTCCAACAATTTGCCCACCACCGAGGTTAGGCTGACTGGCCTGTAATTGCTCGGTCTATCCCTTTCTTCCTTTTTAAACAAAGGTACAACGTTAGCAGTCCTCCAGTCCTCCGGCACCACACCTGTAGCCAGAGAAGATTGGAAAATGATGGTCAGAGCCTCCACTATTTCCTCCCTTGCTTCTCCTGGAATACATTTCTTCCGGGCCTGGTGATTTATATACTTTCAAAGATGTTTAACACCTTAATATTTCCTCTCTCACTATGTTTATCTCATCTAATATTTCACACTCCTCCTCCTTAACTACAATGTCTGCATCGCCCCTCTCTTTTGTGAAGACAGATGCAACGTATTCAATAAGAACCATACCCACGTCTTCCGCCTCCACACACAAGCTTCCTTTTTGGTCTCTAATAGGCCCTACTATTTCTTTTGTTATCCTCTTGCTCTTTATGTATTTATAAAACATCTTTGTCAAGCCACTCAGAACTGTAGCTGTAAGAAGAAAGTACTGCAAAGCCATGGTAGAGCATCCTCAAATGGAGAGAGCCCGCAGATTTCCCGATGCAGTCTGGATGCACTGGTTGTGGCCATGGAGAGGAGACGGGTGGTCCTCTTCCCACACATTGGCAGGAAGTCCTCGCCACACACCTCGCAAAGGCTGTGGCAGGAGATAGCCGCCTACGTCACGGCCAACACTGTGGTGCCAAGGTCAGCCATTCAGTGCTGAAGGAAGTTAATTCCTAGCAGGTCAAGGTGAATGAAGGCTTCAGCAAATGCCATATCCCACCATCTGCACTATAAGCCTCACACACTGCTCAATGCACCACACTCCCAGCACTCACCTACCAACAATCTCTACCTATCACCACTCACACCTCACAATATTGCACGGGGCTCTGCACAGACTTAGAGCCCAGGATTTCCAGGCTGGAAATGATGGACGATTCCCGAAGAGACTGTGTCAACCCAGACATGATCCTGCGTGTGATGGGCGATGTCACGGCTGCTATTGCAGCACAAGCAGAAGTGACCCAATGTCTTAGTGCTGCAGCGGAAGCACAGATCACTCTCATGCAGTCTCAGCTTGGTGCTACCCAAGCTCAGACTGCTGCCATCATGGCTGGATTTACCACTGTCGACCGGGAATTGCAGGGTGTCGCAGCAGCCCAGCAATCTGTCCTCCACCACATTGCTAGGAATGCTGAGGTGCTGCCCTGGGGGAGTGGCAGTAGATTAGTGGAGCAGGAACCTGCTGTCCTCTCTCAGGATGACAGCATTCCTGTTCCCACCACTGCCATTCCGCCATTGCCCTTGCCACTGCCTGTCAGCTAGCCAGCCCAGACTGCTGCCACTCATGCCGAAATGGTGTAGCCTACAGCTGGCCTTCTACGTCCAGAGTTGCTCGAGGTCATCCTGCAAGATCATCTGATGTATCCCGCATAGAAACTCAGCAGCCTTCCACCAGCCATGCTCCAGCCACTGGGGGAGCACTTTGTAGGAGCACGAGGACAGGAAAGGGCCCCGAACGACAGGCACTAAGGGATTGCACAAGGGTGATTAGTTCATATCGTTACTGAAAATATGTGTGAATTGATGTTTGATAAATTTATTAATTTTGTTTGGAATCTTTTGTGGTGGCTCTCATTTCAGCTTTGTGCCCAGGAGGACGCTGTGATATTCTGTGATAGAGGGATGGTATGATGGGGATGTGGTGAGCAACGGGGATCTGAGGTTTCGTTCATTGGAATCGGAGTCTGATGAGGCGTTCACGGACAGCCCGTCCCGAAGCGGTTTTGGCTACCTGCCTCCTCTCTCCTTCCTCGTCCTCTTCCTCTTGCTCCTCTTCCTCCTCCTCCTCTCCCCCGTCTTCCTCCTGAGGTGGCCTTGCAATCCTTAGTGGCAAGGGCTGCGCCCTCATGATGGCCAAGTTGTGAAGCATGGAGCAGACCAGCAGGAAATAGGACACACGCTCTGGTGTGTACTGGAGGGATCCTCCCTTGCGGTCAAGGCAGCGGAACCCTTACTTCAGTAGCCCGATGATCTGCTTGATGATGTTCCTGGTAGAAGCATTGCTCTCATTATATGAATGCTGGGCACAAGTGTTGGGGTTACCGAGGAGAATCATGAGCAAGGCGGAGAGCGGATAGCCCTTGTCTCTGAGCAACTACCCCCGAGTTTGCTGTGATGGCTGGAACATTGCTGGCACACCGGACTAACGCAGGATGGAGCTATCACGGCTGCTGCCAGGCTAGCGGGCATTGACCATCAGGAATCGCTGGGCGTGGTCGCACACCAACTGCACATTAAGTGAGTGGTCGCCTTTGCAGTTACGGAAGACCTCAGGATTGTTATACGGCGCCCACAGAGCCACGTGGGTGCAGTCTATGGTGCCCTGCACCATGGAGAAGCCTGTTATCCTGGCAAAGCCACAAGCGCGCTCGTCCTGCTTCTCTCTGCTCAGAGGTAAGACAATGTAGTCCCTTCTCCTGGTGTAGAGAGCCTCAGTGACCTCCCAGATGCAGCGATGGACAGCAAACTGTGAGATGTTAGCTATGGCCTAGAAATTCATGACCGCCACAAAAGCTACCAGTGCCACTGTGGCTGGGTATTAATAGCTGCCAAAAATGCTGGTGCTGGTAGGACCGAAAAATTGGCACTGGGGACTAATTAACATTAGCCCAGCACTTAACTCACTGTGCAACGCTGTACTGGTAGCGTTGGTCCTGGCAGAAGGACCCAATGTAGTGTGGCCAAAGCGTCATTGCAGCTAGAACAGCCTCTCTGAAAGCAAGGCTGTTATTTCAGAAAGCAATGTCAGTTTCTTAAAGGGAAATGCCTTCTGAAATGAAAAAAATAAAAATGGTATAAAAATAGGCAGTTTTTAGTCCTTACAGTTCAACTGCCTTTTGGAAAAAAAATTAACATTACAAAGAATTCCCAAATGAGAGTCTTCAGCCCTTAAAGCTGAATTCCCTTCCACACCTAAAAAAATGGCAAATGTGCTTCAGCACTAACACAAATGGCTCAGCAAGTCAGGGAAGGGGCATCCAGGGTCTTGCACGCAGCACTCCAGCTTTGTGCAGGGGGTCAGCACTGCAAGACAGGTCCTCTACCCACAGGGGCCAGGAGGCACTCCAGGAAGAAGGATGTGGCACCACATCACCGAGGCTGTCACTGCCAGCAGTGTCACCCCCACCACCTGGCTCCAGTGCTCAAAGAAGCTTCATGACCTCAGACCACTGGTCAAGGGCAGTGAATGCATCTTTAAAAGCTGTCTGCTACCAACTGCACCACTAGCCTCTCACATTTCTCAATGCACGAATCTCACCCCCTAATCACTCACCTAACAAAAATCTGTACCAAACAGGAGGCACACCTCCCATTCTGAGCTGCACCTCACCCCTATTGGAGGAGACGGTGCTGGCCATTCTTAGCAGGGGCATGGTTAAGCCTTGGCCAGCAGCCGGGCTGAAAGGGTACAAAATGCTGGTATCCTCATAGATTATCCTCCTTCTGGCATGCACCTCCCCTCACCACAACTCCACCCTTGTGCCTTCCTCATTTCACACACCCAAGAAATGCAGCCTGCCCAGCCAATGGGTGACCAAGAAGAGGGAGAGGAGAGTGAAGAAGAAGAAGAAGAAGAAGACAAAGAAGAAGAAGAAGAAGAAGAAGAAGAAGAAGAAGAAGAAGAAGAAGAAACACCGTCATTCGATTTCACAGCCATCAGTTCCTCAAGGTCGACCAGCAAGGCCATTTGCAGTGTCCGCCACTGAAAGTCAGCAGCCTTCCACCAACCATGCTGCAGCCACTGGGGTAGTACTGCATAGCATCAGTAGGATAGGCAAAGGCACACACAAGACAGTCACTAAGGGAATGTATATAGGCGATTAGTTGATTTCTTGATGTCATATTGGATGGATAGATGTATAAAGTTGGATTGGAAAGTTTGCTTTGTGGTGACTTTTATTTCAGCATTGTGACCAAGAGGGCACTGTGATGGTCAGTAACAGAGGGAAGGTAAGGTGTGGGACAAATGTTGAAAGAGGAATTGGGGTTGTGGTCACTGGTATCGTAGGCAGATGATTCTATCCCGGATATCCCGGGCAGAAAGGGGCTGTCTGGGTTGCATCCTTCCTTCTGCTTCTTCCTCTTCTGCGTCTTCTTATTTTGCTTCCTCCTCTTCTGCTTCCTCCTCTTCTGCTTCTTCCTTTTCTGTGTCCTCCTCTTCCCTCTGTGAGCAGATGCTGTCAATCTGAAATGACAGCATAACTTGCTGGAAATACTCAGCAGGCCAGGCAGCATCTCGACCTGAGATGTGAACTCTGTTTCTCTCTCCATGGATGCTGATTGACCTGCATAATATTTCCAGCATTTTTTATCTTCTCAGAGGCTTTCCTTTACCATCTGAGGCCCTGTAAACATCCAACAGCACTCCCTGCACACTTAAAAAACTTTTAACATGTATTGCACCAAGCCACTAGTTTAATAAAGTAAAAAAAGTCCAGTCCAAAAGCTTAAATGTGTGTCCCTTTAAGAGGTGCTGACAGTGTCTCTGTCAGTCTGCTGAATGCTGGGTTTTCATAGCAAGCTTAGGACCGAGCGCTGAACTCAGCACTAAGGTCAAAGTTCACTGAGGTGATGTTAAGTCGGCATTGTACACCGACTGACGTCACCCACTCTTCATTTACATGTCCAGGGCCAGTACTGCTATCGGCAGCGCTAAGTCCCTCACCAAAATGGCGGCTGCCGAGTCCTGAGCCAGAGAAGGGTGCTAGAGTAGCGGCCATCATTTTTCGCCAGGGCAGCAGCGCAAACGATTGTCGGTACATGGCCCAATTTCTGGGCCTATGTCTCCTGCTGCAGGCTGGAAGGATCCGCTAGCTAAGAAATTGAGTGCCATGGTGACCTTGACTGTCATTGGGAGAGTCGCGGACGCCCTGCTCTTAGGCTGCAGGTCTGGTTGCAGAAGGTGGCAGAGTTCTGTGACCACCTCCTTGGTGAAGTGGAGTCTCCTAATACACTGCTCCTCACTTAAATGGATATAAGAGAAGTGCTCTCTGAAGACCCTAGGTGGGTAAGGCCTCCTGTTGAGAGCCCTCCTGGCTCCCCTCCTCCTCCCTCTGCGTGCATCTTCTCCTCTTCTTCGCTGCCTCCACTCCCTCTCCCGGAGATACTCGAACGCGAGGGGGACTGCCAGTAGAGCCCCCATGACTGTGAGCAAGAGTTGTGAGCAGAAGCCTTTAAATAAGAATGAAGGCATTTTCCACTTGCAACAAAACTCCCTGTTACCTTAGAACCATGAATGAAGTTAATAAAGCTGCTGGAGTTGCAGAAAGTTGCACAGAGCCAGTCAAACTGCAGAAACATGGCAGGTGCAAGTGATTGCTGATGATCCCTTTAAATACCGCTGCTGGAGCCTCCTTCCTGCTTGTCAATGCTTGCTCAGCTCGTCACACTTAAAGCATGCTGGTAAGTTGAACTGCGAACTCCAAAATGGCAGATTGGGCGTCAAGTGAGCACTGCACACTCACTGACGTCACGATCTGCATGATTTTAGTGATCCTTGACATCAGCAGCGTTGCCGGCCATCTGAGAATGGTGGCAGCCGCGTGACCCGCCGCCAGCTGCCATTTTCTTGCCCAATTATGGCAAAACAGGTGGCGCTAAACCCCATAATTTCTAGACCAGGATTTCACCCCAGAGGTAGTCTTTAGCTTCCACCTAGACATATCTGAAGGCTGGTCCAGCATTGTGTAATACCACAGTTTTTTGCTGACAACAATACTTCTGTCAATGAAATAAAATGTTGGTTTCTTCTCTAACACTCCCTGAAAACAGGACAGAGGGGAATGATTGTCCTACCTGTTGATGCAATCAGGTGCTCCAGTAAATATTAAGTGACCTTTTCCTGAAGAAAGACTCTTAGATATATTTTAATGGATCACAATAAAAAATGGCAAAGGACATTTTGAACAGAACTGAGTGTTTTGGCTTACAATTTGTATCTGAAACAGTGCACTTGATCCAGTAAAAATGATAAACTGAAGGCAAGGTTATTTCAAAGGCACTGTGGTCTTGGCCTGCTTGGAAGCTTAAACCTTTCCTGCAGACAGTTATACCCTTTCGCATGGTGCACTGGTGGCTGTGGAGGGCTGGTGCCCATGTTACTATAACATAGCGATGCTCAGTGACCATGTCCTGGGCCTGCACCCGGGCCTGGTGACCAAGAATAACAGGTGCTGCACCACTCAACACCTGCCGATACTTTCACGTGCCTGTATGACAGCAGCCGCTGGTCCCTGTCTACTCCATAGCTCGCTGGGTGGAAAGTTGGGGAGAAGTGGGGCCGACGCATCCCGCAGATAACAGGTGCTGCACCTCTGGATTCCACAGATGTTTGGTCCCACCATTAACTGAGCCCTCTGATTGTTCCACATCTCACTGGGTGATAGGTTGGGGATATTTTGCAAGGAGGGTGCTTTTTGGAATGGGACCTGGAACAGTGGGAAGATTGAGGATAAGTGTGGCCAATTTCTACAGCGAAGAGCCCGGACGATGGCAATGGAAGTGGGAGTAGGAATGATTGGAGACCTGAACAGGAATTGACACGGTGACAGAAACAGAGTTTTTGGGCCAGTCCAAGGAGGAACAGCAGGAGCAAGGCTGAGTAGGACAGCCAGAGAAAGTTTAAAATAAAGGGGGCGGTTTTCTGACGTCGGAGGAGGCGGGTTTGGAGGCGGGAAAGGCGGGAAAATCAGATTCAAAGTGGTCGGGTTCGCAACCCGCCTCCAACCCGCCTCCGCGGGATTTTGACGGTGCCGGTTTTGGAGGTCGGGAAATGCTCCCGCCTCCAGCTATTAAAGATCCTTAAATGCTCGTTAAGGGTCTCTCTAAGCCTATTTTGAGAGGCCCTCATGATTTTTCCAGCTTTTCGGCGTGATCCACGCCCATCCTAAACCACGCCAGGTAAACCTGGCGGGTTGACTCGTGGGTGGCCTCCTCACTGCTGCAGGTCTAACAAGACATCGTTTATTGCAGCAAGGATTACTTGCAGGTGCCAGACCTTGGCTTTAAAAGGTCTCTGAGCACTTTTAGAAGGCCTTCTGAAGTCGGAGGTGCTGCAGCTTGACTCCATCAACTGTGGGACCTCCTTGGAAGACCCTCTCCCCGCTTGCAATGAGCGCTTCCCCAAAGGAGGCATCTACAAGCAGCATGGGAAACATTCGTTTTCTTTCTGCATGGACCTCAGATGAGGAGGAGGAGGAGGATCCAGAGGAGGAGGAGGTCAGAGCGCCGGTGTATCGACCAGCGGCAGCGGCAGCACACGAGCACATGGCTGCCCAGGATGCAAGGGATGAGCTTATCATGGCCAGATTTGCCCAAGTTGGCTCATGTCCTTTGCTCCATCCTAGGACATCATTGACAATGGACATGACTCTCTGGCCTCCTTTCACTCAGGCCACCAACCTGACAACACAAGCGTGGCGGTGCCCGCAATGTGGAGCTGCCTAAGGCAAAAGAACAGGTGGCATAACGCCAACATTTTGGCTTCAAATTATTTTAATGCTTTCCAACAGGGATGGCATTTCATCAATACACAGAAACAGTCTCCCAATCTGCACACAGATCTGGAGGTTATATCCCTTGCCAGCTGTACCCACACAGCCTTGGTTTCTTTGGCAGGCCTCTTCCTCCGAGGTGAGTGGAAGAGCACCTCCATGCGAGCTGTCACCCCCTCAAACAACATTTGCAGCACCTTATCCGAGAGCCTCGGGTAGGCCCTTGCCTTGAAATTTGACATAGTGGTTTCTCAAAAGATGTTGGAGGTGGTACAGGAGATGCAGAAATGCTGTGGAATGAGCCAAGAGAGCAAGAAGCCATAAAATCAGACTGGAAAAGTGCTGTCAACAGAGGGCAAGGGCATCCCACACCTCTGAAATCAAGTGACCAATCATGGGAAAATCGCAAATTTTTGAAACCTATCAGTGGAGGTGGGTTTCAAACCCACCCAAACTGAAATGCGCCTCCATCTCGCCTCCAGTGGGAAAATCGCCCCCAGAGTTTCATAAGCTAGGACACTAAAGATAAAACAGTAGTGGTGAAGTTGGGAGACAGAAAACGTACAACTAGTGGTGGGGGGCAGTGACGGACTAGCTCCTCAGAAAGGCTCCATAATTGTCATGTAAAATAGAGGCACCAATTCGGAGAGGGCGGGGGTGGGCAGCATTATGTCAAAAAGCAGAGAACGATTGCTTAAACTCACTTAATTTAGAGGCTATCACAGCCATGATGGAGACAGGACATTCCGTCACCTCTGTCCCAGTTGAAATTGGATGTTTGACCCAGAAGTGGACATCCAGTATTGCAAAACACTGTATCATCTAATCCCCGAAGTAATTTATAAACTGGAATAAACTGTACAAACATGTGCGGAGGGAATTGAACTCAAAGTGCCAGGTTAACTGCATGCAAACTAATAAAAGAACAGTACGTTGTGTAGAGATACAGACAGGCAACCTTTATGGAGGTACAATACGATAGAGGCAAATCAGAGTAATGCATAAGTTCAAACCATTAGCATTGGGATTGATCACACTGCAAAGGGTACAGCTTCTAAAATTGACATAAACTAGTTCTCGGTAGCGAATATGGCGTCCTAAGAGTTACCCATTCATCATCCCAACACCATCCAGGGTAAAGCAGCCCGCTTGATCGGCACCACATCCACCATCTTAACCATTCACTTCCTCCACCACCGGCGCACCGTGGCTGCAGTGTGTACCATCTACAAGATGCACTGCAGCAACTCGCCAAGGCTTCTTCGACAGCACCTCCCAAACCCGCGGCCTCTACCACCTAGAAGGACAAGGGCAACAGGCGCATGGGAACACCACCACCTCCAAGTTCTCCTCCAAGTCACACAGCATTCTGACTTGGAAATATATCGCCGATCCTTCATCGTCGCTGGGTCAAAATCCTGGAACTCCCTCCCTAACAGCACTCTGGGAGTGCCTTCACCACACGGACTGCAGCGGTTCAAGAAGGTGGCTCACCACCACCTTCTCAAGGGCAATTAGGGATGGGTAATAAATGCTGGCCTTGCCAGAGATGCCCACATTCCGTGAATTAATACATTTAAAAAAATCTTCTCCTCTGTGGGTGGCTTTGGGAAAAGAAAACATTGTCAGCACGCAATTTCTTTGAAAAAATGGGGTACTGAACCTTGGCCTTTCAGCGGCGGAGGAGGAGCAGCTCCAAGCGGGAAATTCCCAGCCATATATTTTGGGAAAATGAATCAACACTGTGAATTGCATGTACTGGATTGGGGCGCCTCAAGATTGGATTAAAAAATGAGAATGATCCAAATTTAGCTGTTTCAACTGTCAAGATTGCGTTGGCGGTGGGGGGTGGGCCGGGGTGGGGTGGGTGCTGGTGATGGTGGGGCTCTGGAACCATTAACAGGGGCACTTGGGAAATTTCCTGATAGCCAGTCTGTCTCTGGTGGGAGGGCTGTCACAGCATCGTGACTGTTGACATAGCCACATTGAATGGGAAATGTTGACATACCAGTGTAACCAAGAATTGTGACAAAAGGAAGTAAGATTTGTGGACAGGAAGTACATGTCCTATTCAATGATCTGCAAGACAGGCCCTCTACCCACAGTGGTCAGGAGGCCCTCCAGAAAGAACGATGTGGGAGTACATCACCGAGTCCGTCACTGCCAGCAGTGTCGCTCCCACCACCTGGCTCCAGTGCCTAAAGAAACTTCATGACCTCAGACCACTGGTCAAGGTCAGTGAATGCATCTTCAAAAGCCTTCTCCTAACAACTGCACCACTAGCCTCACATACTGCTCAATGCACAACCCCCATCCCCGATCACTCACCTACTAATAATCTGAGCCAATCACAAGGCACATCTCCCATTCCGAGCCTCACCTCACCTCCTTGGAGGACATGGTGCAGGCCATTCTTGGCAGGAGCATGGCTGAGCCCTTGGCCAGCGTCACGGCTGAAAGCATACAAGATGCTGGTATCCTCATATGTTATCCTCCTTTTCGCACACACCTCTTGCTTTCCTGCCCTCCCCTCACCTCAACTCCACCCTTGTGCCTTCCTCATTTCACACATCCAAGAAATGCAGCCTGCCCAACCCGTGGGTGACCAAGAAGAGGGAGAGGAGAGTGAAGAAGAACAAGAAGAAGATAGATAGATACTGGGATAGATACTGTTCTCTGCATCTGTGATCGGGAGTTCCGAAGGCTGTGTTGCCTGCTCGGTGCTGGAGAAGAATGTGGAGTGGGAGGGGAAGGATCCAGTTGTCGTGGTTCACATAGGAACCAACGACATGGGTAGAACTAGGAAGGAGGTTCTGCTGAGAGAGATTGAGGAGCTAGGGTTCAAATTAAAAAGCAGAACCTCAAAGGTAATAATCTCTGGATTGTTCCCTGAGCCACGCGCAAATTGGCATAGGGACAAGCAGATCAGAGAGTTAAAAGCGTGGCTCAAAGAGTGGTGTGGGAGGAAGGGGTTTCGATTTATGGGGCACTGGCACCAGTACTGGGGAAAGAAGGAGATGTTCCGTTGAGACGGTCTCCACTTAAACTGGGCTGGGACCAGTGTCCTGGTGAATCGAATAACTAGGGCTGTAAACTAAAAAGGGTGGGGGGAGGGGTCAGGTGAGGGGATATTTAGAAATCTAAAGAGGAAAGTCAAGGCAATGGAGCAGTGTAGCAATTTGGGTAAAGATAAGCAGTTTGTGAAAGGAAGGGACAGAGAGTTTAAAGGTAATCATGCATCAGCGAATAAGATGAAAGCAGGGAATAATGGTAAAAGGTTGAAACTAAAGGTTCTTTACCTGAATGCACGAAGCATTCGTAACAAGGTAGATGAATTAGTGGCACAAATAGTGATAAATGGGTATGATCTAATAGCCATTACAGAAACGTGGTTGCAAGGTGACCAGGGTTGGGAACTAAATATTCCAGGGTACTTAACTTATCGAAAAGACAGGCAGACTGGAACAGGGGGCGGGGGGGTGGGGGGGTGGGGGCGGTTAGCCCTGATAATTAAGGATGACATAAGGATAGAAGTGAGAAAGGATCTTGGCTCAGAAGATCAGGAAGTAGAGTCAGTATTGGTGGAGATAAGAAATAACAAGGGGCAGAAAACAGTGGTGGGAGTAGTTTATATGCCCCCTAAGAGTAGCTATACCATTGGATAGAGTATTAATCAAGAGATAATAGGAGTTTGGAACAAAGGTAATACAATAATTGTGGGGGACTTTAATCTGCATATAGATTGGGCAAATCAAATTGGCAAGGGTAGTCTGGAGGACAAGTTCACGGAATGTATTCGAGATAGCTTCCGAGAACAATATGTCATGGAACCAACCAGGGAACAGGCTATTTTAGATCTTGTTTTGTGTAATGAGACAGGGTTAATTAGTAATCTTATAGTAAAGGATCCTCTAGGAAAGAGTAATCATAATATGATAGAATTTCACATTGAGTTTGAAAGTGAGATTTTTAAGTCTGACACTAGAATCTTAAACTTAAACGAAGCCAATTACGTAGGTATCAGGGGCGAGTTGGCTAAGGCAGATTGGGAAGTTGGATTCAAAGGTATGACAGTAGATAAGCTGTGGCAATCATTTAAAGAAATATTCCCAAGGAAATGGCAGAGTCTTAGGGGGAAAAATTCAGTTGGTTGCGCCTCCCGTTAGCGCCTTAAGAGGGTGCTAATGGGGCGCAAAGCAACTAGCGCCCGGGCGCGGTGATGTTTACGCCGCTCGCAAATTAACTAGACATTTTGCGGCGGCGCTAAACACTACCGCCACGATCTCCTGCGCCAGCAGATCGTGACATCAGTCGAGTGCGCAACGCCCCAGTAGCACCCTGGAGCGGATATTGAGTGGCGCCCCCTGCCTTACCGCCTGCCGCTAGCAACGACAGGTTGAGGGGAACGTTTTGCAGTCAGGAAGAGACTGGGGGAGCGCTATTTAAAGGTGACCGCTTCCTGCCATTTTTTGTTGGTGACATTTTTGAACCACGCATTCTGAGAGAGAGAGAAAGAGACTTCTGGAGAGTTTCAATGCTGTGTGAAGGAGTTTTGGGTACTGAGCAGCACTTTGCAGGTTCATTTTGATTTGCCCTTCCTTGTATCAATTTAGAAGAGACTGTGGAGGTTGCACTCTGAGCTCTTTCCCTGGTTCTCTCCATTGTTCTTTCCAGCAGATTTGATGTACAGATCTCTCCAGGCCGAGATTCAAGGCTGCAATGAGCAGGATGTGGATGGAAAGCAAGATCAACCCACCCCTTTAAGAACTGGCCGGCGCCATTGTGTCTGTGTTCCATTGCTGACTGACATCACATGAGCTTCGCCAGCGCTCTGAGTTAGCGCCTCGCTCCTCGGCCTTTGCGCCTTAAGACAGATGTGTAGCACCTGATTTAGCGCTCCAATCACCTCCAGGGGCGATAAAAGTCAAGTTTGCAGTCGGAGGCGATAATTAGCGCCAGGCGCTAATCTTTGCGCCCGGCTGATAATTGCGCCCCAAATGGGGCGATACTGAATTTCTCCCCCATAGAGTCATAACGGCACAGAAGGAGGCCATTCGGCCCATCGAGTTTGTGCTGGCGCACTGCAGAGCAATCCAGTCAGTCCCACTCCCCCGCTCTATCCCCGTAGCCCTGCAAGTTTATTTCCTTCAAGTGCCTATCCAATCTCCCCTTGAAAACATTGAGTGTCTCCGCTTCCACCACTTCCGTTGGCAGCGAGTTCCAGGTCCTCACCACTCGCTGAGTAAAATTTTTTTTCCTCACATCCCTCCTGTATCTCTTGCCCAAAACCTTAAATCTGTGTCCCCTTGTCCTTGTACCATCAACTAGTGGGAACAGCCTTTCTCTGTCTAGCCTATCCAAACCCGTCATAATCTTGTACACCTCTATTAAATCTCCCCTCAACCTCTTTTGCTCGAATGAAAACAAATCCAGCTTCTCCAACCTGTCCTTGTAGCTAAGATCTCCCATCCCCGGAACCATTCTGGTAAATCTCCTCTGCACCCTCTCAATGGTCTTCACATCCTTCCTAATGTGTGGTGACCAGAACTGGATGCAATACTCTAGTTGTGGCCTAACCAGCGCTTTATAAAGGTTCAGCATAACTTCTCTACTTTTGTACTCAATACCTTTATTTATGAAGCCCAAGATCCCATATGCCTTGCTAACCACTCTCTCAATATGTCCCGCCACCTTCAGGGACCTCTGCACATTAACTCCCAGGTCCCTCTGTCCCTGCACACTCTTTAAAACTGTGCCATTAAGTGTACATTGCCTCTCTCTGTTCCTTCTGCCAAAATGCATCACCTCACACTTCTCTGTATTAAATTCCATCTGCCACTTTTCTGCCCATTCTGCTAGCCTATCTATGTCCTGTTGCAGTCGATTGATATCATCTTCACTGTTTGCCACACCCCCAAGTTTGGTGTCATCGGCAAATTTAGAAATTCTACTCTGTATTACTCTGAAGCCATTTTATATATGTATCAAAAAAGGAGGCTTTAAACAAATATTTTGTATCTGTCTTCACAGTAGAAGACACAAAAAGTATACCAAAAATAGTGGGCAACCAAGGGGCTTTTGAGAGCGAGGAACTTAAAGTAATTAATATCAGTAGCTGGGTCAAAATCCTGGCATTCTTATTAGCTGTCTTTAAAATTATGAAAGGTTTTGATAGCGTAGATACAGAGAGTGCTTTTCCACTTGTGGGGAAGAGTAAATCTAGAGGCCATCACCAAGAAATCAAATAGGGAATTCAAAAGAAACTTCTTTACCCAGAGAGTGGTGAGAATGTGGAACTCACTACCACAGGGAGTGGTTGAGGCAAATAGTATAGATGCATTTAAGGGGAAGCTAGATAAGCATATGAGGGAGAAGGGAATAGAGGGTTATGCTGATAGTGTTAGATGAAGAGGGGTGGGAGGAGGCTCGTGTGGAGCATAAATGCCGGCATAGATTAGTTGGGCCTATTTCTGTGCTGTAGACTCGTCGTGATTCTATGTAATCAAACACTCTCCCCACCTTTCATTCTCCTCCTCAGACTACAGCTTCTTTTGAGCCATCAGGCAACTCCCACCATTTTCCTCATCATCAGCCAATTCTTGCCTTAAGGTTTCTGCTTTAATGGATTAAGTGGGGCAAATTTTCCTGTTACCATCTGGGTCAATTGGATTGCCTGAGTGCACTGCATACGGGAAAATTGGGCAGGAGGATTTCCCACCCATAAGAGAGCTTGGTGATTTTGGATCCTATAAGTTGGAATACTGACGTGTGATCTACCCAGCCTGATTTTCCTCTATGCACTGTACCTAGGTGATCCAATGAGCCGGGGGCCAATCACAAGAAAATTTGTTCCAGTGTGTTTGCCAACTGATGTATTCTTTAATAAACATAAATTTTCACGAATAAAAATAACTCATCAAAACTCAAAGACTCATTCTGCAATTACCTTTGAGACTCAAAATGGCTTGCTGTCTTTCTCAGGACAGAAAGGTTGTGTAAAATTGAAGGTGGAGTTTGCTGTGATTGACATGGGTGACAACCAATTAGGAGGAGTTCAATAATTTAAACTCATCTTCCAGCTAGATTTAAATCACTATGAAATGGACTTGTTTGAGATCTCTATTGTGTATTTTGGGTGGACTACTTAATATATTTGGAACAATACTCCCAGACCCCGGGACCTCCGTCTCCAGTGCTCCCAGTGTTCTAGGATTCCAGGTCATGGAACTTACCACATTGCTCTCAGAAACCCTCTTTGCAGTGTTCCTAAATCCAGGGCTCCCTTCCCAATGCTCCCAAACTTCAAGACACTCAAATTACTGCTAGACCTTTCGAGCCCACCCCAGTACTTCCAGACCCTGGGACCCCTAAATAATGCTCTCAGATTTCAAGGCTGACCCTAATTATTTTAAATCAATGTGCCTGATAATTCTAGTTGGCATAAAACCCCTGCTCATATAAAATCTTTGACTCACCCGAGTAATGCCACGGGACATCAGCTAGTATTTAATACATTATTATACAGTTATACATTATACATCTTAATTTAACTATTAAATACTTTACAACAGAAGAATTAAGATTGAAAATGATAAATGTAGGCCCGGAGCTTCTTCAATATTTGCGCCCAGTTACACACATTATCTGGGTGCGAACCAATCACGTGGCTTAAAAGGTCATGGAATTTTAGGCATGAGTGAGTTACACGCGTAACTACAATACACCCAAGTCTCCTCCATCTGTTACATCGGTCCGTCAAACCTTCCTTCCAAACAAATCTCCGCTCGCAAAACTG
This sequence comes from Squalus acanthias, assembly GCA_030390025.1. NCBI lineage: Eukaryota > Metazoa > Chordata > Chondrichthyes > Squaliformes > Squalidae > Squalus > Squalus acanthias. Next base: position 140,601,841 of record CM059426.1, on the reverse strand, counting down.
GCCTCGCCCCCAACTCTCAAATGTGAGTGTCCTCAAATTGCGTTTGTTCGGGAAGTGGGGTCTCTGACATTGCGACCAGATTTTCAGGGGCAGCAGGAAACAAAATCATTTATCTGGTCTTTCAATTGCAATTTATTGAGCGTTTAAAAAAAAAATCCTAATTGAGACCTGCACTTTATTTCCTGTTTCTTTGTATACATTTTTATGCAAAGTATAAGTCACCTTAAAAGTTGAAAAGCTACTCTGATTGCAGGTTCTTAAATATTCTGCGCCTGGTGTATATGAATGATGGTGAAATTAGTTGAAATTTTTAATTTTAGGACTCAAAGAAATAATATACTGGTGTGGGTTCAGCGTTTCCTTGGGCCCCGATTATTTACACTGATTTATGCCCATTTACACCAATTTTAAGCTTGGGCGTATTCTAATGAGGTTGGGAGGATACTTGGATATAACTTGATGTCGGTAAAATGGGCACAGTTTCGGTTGCAAAATCAGGTTAATGCCAGGCCATACAGTTTAGGTGAAATATTTTTGACTTAAGTAAATTCTTAGCTTACTTGGACTGAAGAATGTTAAGATCTGTTTTAACTTATTGTATATTCCAAGAATAAATGCAACAAAGTTTCAACCAATAGCACAAACACTGCAAAGCTAAAGGAAGTCCAAACTAGCCAGAAGCATACAATAGAATTGTTTCTTTCATTGGAAGTTTTCATCTTTTTGGGAAGATTTGCTTACAAGCTCAGAATGTATCATCACAATTATTTACTGTGTGCTTGGCCTTGATCATTTTATTAATGGCGACATTGTACAGAGCCAATATCTCTTTAGACTTATTTGCAGCACAACGTGTTTTGTTGCATATGGGCTCTGTTTCTCAATCAGTTTGAAATAAGGCTTGTACATTTGAAAATGGAGTTACATTCTTCAAATATTTCTTAGTTTTACTTCATGTGGTAAGACCACTGTGATGCACTCCGATTTCACGGTTACAGTGTCTGAAGGCCGCCTTCGATTCACCTCTAAGTGCACTAGTAATTCATTGTTCTAATTCATGCTGCTTTTCCCAATCTTTGCAGTATTTATTGCCATGCTTTGCTCAGTTTCCAACAGTATTACCCTGTGGCCTTTATCAACGTTAAGTCCAATTCTAGAAATTTATTAGCGAAAACGTGTCAGCGATGACAAGGGGCCATTTTACTGCGTAGCTCTCAACAACCCGAACTTCAAGACTTACACAGTTCCGCAGGGACGAAGGCTTCACAACATCGCCCTTCAAAAAATTACAGCACCCAAGGGGCTGTCGCGAGGTCCTGATGTCTCCTGGCAGGTAAATTGCTGAAAGGCATCTGTTTGTGCTCTTCTTCTAATTCCATGGACCAGCACAGAAGACCCCTCACTCAGCAGCCCATTTTCTCATCCATAGTTAATAGTTCATAGTTCAGATATGCTAGTGTCCCTGAGCTGACCCCAGCTTCTCCTCTGTGGCAGCCTTTACCATGTACAATATCTGCCTCAGATTACCCAATCCTGAAGCTACTGTGTACTACTCACAGTAGTATCTCACAGAAATGTCGCAGACAGTGTTCACACATACCAAAGAGGACCTGGAACCCAGGTGTATTTAGCATTAATTTTTTTTACAGAACTGGACTTCTGTGTTTAATGTAAGTTACTTCACATCAGAAAATGGACATAAAGCCAAGTGTGTGATATATGTGAAAAGATTTACAAAGTCAGTAAAAAGTGCACATTTTAGGAATTATTTTCCAATTTTGTGTTCCCAACCAGGAGTTTTGCCTACTGGGAATGCCTATCAGAAAGTCAAGATATTCCAACCATTGTGCTCCCAGCAGATTAGGAGCGTGCGGTCAGAACATTGGGCTAGATTTTCCTCTGGGAATCTGCCCATTTTTCTGATGGTTATGGATTGTTAATGAGAGGAAAATGGGACAGGGAGCCCTACTGCTGAATCCTGCAAATAGTGCCCCGTGGATTTTCCTCTGCGCCTGTTGGGCGATGGACCTTTTTCAGCACGGAGTCTTTGTCCTGCCCCACACAAATGACATCGATTGTGGGGTAGGTGGTGCAGCTTTGTGCTTGGCCGATTTCCCTTCCTACTCCCCCTGGCCCACCTCTTAAAAATGCCTTATTGGAAGAGGCCTTGATGCCTCTAAGAAGAAAGTAGAAAGAGTTTGAAGGCAACCCAAGTTTCACAAGTCATTGCTTAATGGGGTGAAAACAGCTTCTCACAATGTAACACTGATCATGTGTGTCTTCCACTCTTCCTTATGTATTCAGTTGTGAGAAAAGGATCACTTGCAGAAGGAAGGGTGTGCGATGGATATTGTGGCACCTCCTGCACAAAAGTGGTATGTTGCTGACTGTCTTCAATGCAGTGAGGGCAAGGCGGCTGCAAGTGGGAAACATGCTTATTACAGTACACCAACTATGTCCTGTGAGCTTGGTTGCCCTGGAGCGGCCAATGAGCAATAAGTAGCCCTGCAGAGATTGCTGGAGGTGACACCCATTCCCAAGGCCACCTTCATCCACCGGATCCTGGATCATGTCCTTCGTGGGTCACCTTCCCTCAGGGCTAAAACATGGGTCCTCTTCTTGCTGGATCACAGACAGTAACACCTCAATTGAAGAATGTTTAAATTTGTGGGCTTGGTGCTCTGAAGAAGCCCCAGACATTGCAGTGAGCTATATTGAAACAAGGACTAGATTTTCTTCTTCCACTGAGGCAGACTCTCTACAGAGGGAATTGGGTTGGGAGTCTGCCATAAATATATAATGGGGGTACTCTGAGTTGAACTAATGGGCAGAAGCGCTGTTTCGGTATTTCTTCTGCACCACTGAGCAAAATCTAGCCCATTATTATTATATGAAAATCCAGGCATGCAAAGTTATGGAAGTTTGGAATGTGTTACAACATGGATAAGTTCAGATGATGTCATGAACCGCAATAGCTAAGGGACATAGTGAAATGAGACAACACAAATCTGCAAAACCTGGGGACTATGCAAATCTCATGGTTTGAAAACATAACGCCTGTGCAGGACAAGACTTTCATTAAATGCTTAATGGGAGTACATCACAGTTTCATGCTAACCTACAAGATAGCGTCTGCAGCTGAAACTTGAATAGGAACATTTAGTTGAATGCAAGCTTACAGCTGAGTATGATTTGTATTATTTCATATGGAGACTGGGTCAGGTATTATGGGTGCTGGATTTCATACCAATTTTATTTCAGTGCTGGCACACTTCAATTAAATTATTCCTGTTGTAGCTTATAGGAGCAAATGTTTGACTGATAGTGTGTGAAGAAAAGAGTAAGTTATGGGGACAGAGAGAGGGGCCGGGAAATTCGATAAGGCCCAAAAACAGGCGCGGGCACCGCAATGCGAGATTTGCTTGCACCCGTTTAGAAAGCACAGGCAGCACATCAATTTGGTGCTGCCTGCTAATTTAAATGATTTTAGTGCAGAGCCCAGTGACTATCGCACTGCTGATTGGCTGTGTACTCAGCAGGAGGCCCAAGGTCGCATTCCTGGAGTGAAGCTGCCTTTCCTTAAAGCAAGGCTGTTAGTTTTAAAGGCAGTCTGTACCCCTTAAAGCTGAACTGCCTTCTGCAAAAAAAAACATTCCAAACTAGGCAGCCTGCAGCTCTTAAAGCTGAACTGCCTTCTGCACATAAAACCTGACAAAAGTGCTTTAGCACTAACACAAATGACTCAACAGGCCAGGGAAAGTGCACCCAAGGTCTCGCACGCAGCACTCCAGCTTTGTGCAGGGGGTCAACACTGGAAGAGAGGTCCACTACCCACAGGGGGCTAGGAGGCCATCCAGAAAGAAGGATGTGGGACCAGTTCACCGAGCCAGTGTCACCCCCAGGACCTGGCTCCAGTGTCCAAAGAAGTTTTGTTACCTCAGATGAGTGGTCAAGGTCAGTGAATGCATCTTCAACCGTCGTCTCCTACCAACTGCATCACTAGCCTCACACGCTGCTCAATACACGACCACCCCCCCATCACTTACCTACCAACAATCTCTACCACATACGAGGAACACCATTCCTAGCTTCACCTCACCTCCTTAGAGGAGATGGTGCTGACCATTCTTGGCAGGGCCATGGCTGAGTCCTTGACCATGGCGGGCTGAAAGAATACAAGATGCTAGAATCCTCATACGTTATCCTCCTTCTCATATCCCCCTTATCTCACAATCTCTTCTGATTTACAAGCTGCATATACTGCAGCTGCACCTTTTGCTCCCCCCCACTTCCCCCACCACAACTCCACCCTTGTGCCTACCTCATTTCACACACCCAAGAAAGGCAGCCTGCCCAGCCAATGGTTGACCAAGAGAGGGAGAGGAGAGTGAAAAAGCAGAAGAAGAAACACCGTCACTCGATTTCACACTCCCAGCCACCAGCTCCTCGAGGTCATCCTGCAAGGCCATTTGCAGTGACCCCATTGAAAGTCAGCAGCCTTCCACCAGCCATGCTGCAGCCACTGGGCTGGCACTGCGTGATATCAGTAGGATAGGCAAAGGCACACACAAGACAGTCACTAAGGGAATGCACAAGGGTGATGAGTTGATTTTTTGAAGTAATATTGGATGCATATATGGATAAAGTTGGATTGGAAAGTTTGCTTTGTAGTGCCTTTATTTCTGGATTGTGGCCCAGAGGACACTGCGATGGTCAGTAACAGAGGGAAGGTAAGGTGTAGGACAAATGTTGAAAGGGGAACTGGGGTTGTGGTCACTGGTAGCGTAGGCGGATGATTCAATCCCGGATATCCCGGCCAGAAAGGGGCTGTCTGGGTTGCATCCTTCCTTCTGCTTCCTCCTCTTCTGCTTCCTCCTCTTCTGCTTCTTCCTCTTCCCTCTGCGAGCACCTTGTCCCCTTTGCTTCATCTCCATGTGCTGTTGCAGCCCAAGGGGGACGTGCACGGCGATTGATGTCACGATCTGCATATTTACGTGTGAGAGGCGATCGCAGGCAATGGTCATATGCCACACTGGAAGCAAGGCAGCCGCCACTTTTTCAGCAAAACTGGCCTTAACGGCTGGCACTACACCCCCGGATTTCGCCACCCAGATGTTTGTGTGGGAAAATTAACATGAGGAAAACAGTAAAAAAGAAAGAAAAAGCTTGGATTTATATAGTGCCTGTCATGACCTCAGGATGTCCTAAAGTGCTTTAAAGCCATTGAAGTACTTTTTTCAAGTGTTGTCACTGTCGAAATGCAGGAAAAGTGGGAGCCAATTTGTGCACAGCAAACTCCCACAAACAGCAATGTGATAATGACCAGATAATCTGTTCTTTAGTGATGTTGATTGAGGGATAAATATTGCCCAGGACATCGGGGATAACTCCTCTGCTCTTCTTTGAAATAGTGCCATGGGATCTTTTATGTCCACCTGAGGGGGCAGATGGGGCCTCAGTTTAGAATCTCATCTGAAAGAATAAGGGGGAAACTTGAGTACTGATATGCATGATGAAAGAGGGAAGAGGGAAGAGGGAGAGGGAGAGGGAGAGTGTTAATGGAGAGAGTGAGAGTGATATTGGAGAGAGACAGTAAGACAAATGCAAGATCCAAACTTTTACCCACTGCTGTCCTCTGATGGTTAAAATTGGAATTGTTTTGTGACGAATCATGGGCATGAATCTGTATTCAGCAGTCCTGTTGTAGTAGATTTGTCTCATCAGCACAATGAGCTTTTCAGTGTTTTCCCCCTTAAGTGGTTTCCACCGTCTCTTCCATTTCTTTCTTTTCCCTGTTGCTTCTTACCCCATTTGTTTCTCACTTCTGTGTTTCCCCTCCCTCAATCACTGTCTCCTTCTTTTCAAAACTTTTATTTTGTGCCGCCTCCTTTCACTCTCTCTTGCTCTTTTCGCTTTCTGCTCGTTCTTGGTTCACTGAGAGATAGGGAGCTGGCAATGGTAGGGGAAGGAGTGGTGATTACCTGCAGGTCAGGGAAAGCGAGGAGGGACAGGCTAGAGCAGACAACTTCCAGAGCAAGTGACCGTCTCCAACAAGTTTGAAGCACTGGCTTCATGTGGGAAGGATGAGCGCTCTGTGCAGAACCATCAAGTGAATTTCAATGGCACTAAAAACATGAGGTGACTTGGGTAGGGTTGGAGGGGTGATTAGCAATTCAGTTAGGGATGCAGTAGTAATAAGAACTCAATAATTAGATGGGTGGACACTATCTTTTGCAGTCCAGACCAAGCATACTTTGTTGCCTCGCAGATACTCGGGTAAGGGATATTTTGGAAAGACCAGAAAAAATTATAGAAGGGGAGGGAGAGCAGCCATTCATCATGATTTATGTGGCAGCCAGCGATACAGGAAGGAAAGGCTTGAAGTCCTGCAAAAGGAGTTTGGGAGATTAGGAAGCAGCTTTTAGGAACAGGGTAGTAATCTCTGGATTACTCCCCCAGCCATGTGCTAGAATAGGGAAGGATAGAACGATTAGAGAACTCAACATATGGCTAAATGGGAGGTGTCAGGAAGAGGGTTTCTGTTTTATGGTGCATTGGCACCAGTTCTAGGGAAGATGGGAGCTATTCTGCAAGGATGGGCAACATTTGAACAACAAGGGTGCTGATGAACTGGCAAAACAGATACATTTATTTATAGGTGTCAGGCTTGGTTCAGTTGGTAGCACTCTTGCCTCTAAGTCAGAAGGTTGTAGGTTCAAGTACCGCTCCAGAGACCTGAGCTCATAATCTGGCCTGACATTTCAGTGCAGTACTGAGGGAGTGCTGCACTGTTATTCAGATGAGATGTTAAACTGAGGCCCCATCTGCCCATTCAGGTAAGTAGGTTCTGAGGAAGCTTGCCCCCAGAGACAATGGGGAGAATTGTAATTTAACCCACCCATTGGGAAACTGACAAGATTGGGTGCAATGCTGGATTTACACCTCGCCTGATGTTGCTCTCCATTGAAGTCAATAGACAGTGATATTGGGTGTGGTGTAAAGCCAGCATCCCACCCGATCCCATGGGTTTCCCGTCTAGTGAGTTAGGTTAAAATTGCCCCCAATGAGCTTGCACCCCACAAACTAAAATCAAAAGCTGCAAAGAACCTGAGAAGTGCAACTTTACATAAGCACCAGAACTAACACTTGTTGCAACAAAATAAATTCTTGGCTAAAAAATTGTGTGGTCATAGGACACAAGAACAGAACATATACAACGTCAGACTGAAGGCTGGAGATACAAAGGATACAATGTACAAAATTCATAAGCAATAACCAAGAGATTAGAATAAAAACTTCTTTCCCACAGGACAGTGCACGAGTTGAACAAACACCCTGAAAAGGTAGCTCACATCATTAAAAAGGAACTAGACGGATACCAGTTGAGAAGTGTGTTTGGGGGGTAATAGAGATATTCCTAAAATAGGAGAGCAACAGATAATGTGGGAGGAAGATCCATCATAGAGAAATCATACATGGGGTTGGAATGCAGGGCATTTTGGGATCAATGGCTTGTTTTTTGCTCTGGATTTTCCCTAAGATGTGACCTATGACTGAGGGACCAGTAAGAAAGGAAGATATGGTTATAATCTAAAGAGCAGCTCAGAAATAAGGGTAGAATTTCCACGGGTGTAACTTTGGTGGAAGATCTGCAGAAAGCCCAGTAGAATAGCATAAATGTTCCACACGCCCACTGTCCTATGGGAAAGAAGTTTTAATTCTAATCTCTTGGTTATTGCTTATGAATTTTGTACATTGTATCTTTTGTATCTCCAGCCTTCAGTCTGAGGTTGCATATGTTCTGTTCTTGTGTCCTATGACCACACAATTTTTTAGCCAAGCATTTATTTTGTTGCAACAAGTGTTAATTCTATTTCTCCAGGGTTTCCGCCAATCCCCCATCGAAGTTATGGTGGGGGATCGGTTGAAGCCCAATGGAAATTCCAGGTGAGAATATATTTTTAAACTTGCTACTGACTTTTGGAATAGACTGACACCTCGTGGAGTGGATACTGGTTCACTGGAAGCATTCAAAAGGCAACCAGATGAACTTCTGTGGAGTAGACAAAAGATCAGTTACTGGAACACAGAGTAAGATGAATACGCTGAATAATATTTCCTCATTCCTATGTGAGAAATGTCACTGGTAATTCATAACATCAAAAGGAAATTTAGGAGAGGAAAGGTACTTCCCACTCTTCAGGTTGGGTGAGCCTGCCACTTAGGGGTCAGAAACTGTGCTACATTCATTGTATTGTTCTTTCAAAGGAGCGTAGTTCGCATGTGAAAAAACAAAAGCTCAGATTAGGATTTAGTTTGTGTATGCAGTTAATATTAGACAACAGAACAAGTTTATCTGAAACTGGTTCCTGCAGCAGGCTCTGTTGATATGGGATTCAGTTGCCTAAACAGATAAATTTAACAACACAGAACTCTATTGGAATGAGTTGCCAACAGAAATCTGTATTCTTTTGATATACAATCCAGTTAACAGATCATATAAAATTAAATAAAGTTAATTTCTCTGGCATGCCATCACATGCATTGTAAACAAAATGAATTGCTCCAAAATTAAGTTATGATTCCCAGTAAGCCCAGAGCCACCTCCAAAACAGAATTCTCCCTGAATATTTGAAGCTGGCTGATGAACTGTATCATTGCACCAATTTTTGGCCCAAAGCATCAGCTGTCCCTCCACCAGAAGTTTGAATATAATTAAAGGTGCTCAGCTAATTAACGCAATTAGTAGCTGGGTCTTACAGTCCTGCGCTGTGTGAGCTGATCCCAGACAGGATAACAGCAGGGCTGCTAAAATTCATCTCAGTGCCCCAGGTTAGTGATTTTGGTCAGAGTTCCAAGCTGTCCAGCAACCCCTGCTGTAAGCCTATAGCAGATGAGAACAAGCTCAGCTGTGACTCTACCCATGGTTGAATAGCCTGGTGCTACTCGTGCCTGGATTTTCTAATTATATCCACCTGATTTACAGGCACAAATTGGGCAAACTTCATTGGAAAACTGGGCAGAGTTTTGTTACGCAGATCTCTGCCCACTTTTTGATGTGCTCCATATTCCGTAGTCATTTCCAATGAGTGCGTTCTTTGGATATTAATTTGCATTGGGGATTTCTTAAATGCCATTTCCTGACATTCTGATGTGCAGGACATCAATTCTTAATCATGCCCATGTGAACTGGGTGTACAGGTTTGCTAGACCAGAACATCTCCAGCAATGGCTTCTCATCCCACCCCCACACTTTTACCTCTGGGGTCACTGCACAATCTATCCTTGCTGCCCCATCTTTCTCATCCACATGAGGCCTCTTGCTGACATCATCCAAAGATATGAGGTCAGCTTCCACATTTGCACTGCTGACACCCAGCTGCATGCTCCACCCCCTCTCTCAATTCCGCCACTCCCTTTGTGATGTCAGACTGCTTGTCTGACATCAAGTCCTGGATGAGCTGCAATTTCCTCCAGTTAAACATTGGGAGGACCAAAACCACTGTCCTCAGACCCTGCCACAAACTCCGTACCATTGCCCTCCATTCCATCCCCCTGCCCGGCCACTGCATGGCTAAGTTGGTAGCACTCTCGCCTCTGAGTCAGAAGGCTGTGGATCCAAGTTCCACTCCAGAGAATTGAGCACAAAATTCTAGGCTGACACTCCAGTGCAGTACTGAGGGAGTACTGCACTGTCGGAAGGTGCCATCTTTCGGATGAGATATTAAACCCTCTCAGGTGGATGTAAAAGATTCCATGGCACTTTTTTGAAGAGTTATCCCTGGTGTCCTGGCCAATATTTATCCCTCACTCAACATCACAAAAAAGCTGATTATTTGGTCGTTATCACATTGCTGTTTGTGGGAGCTTGCTGTGCGCAAATTGGCTGCCGTGTTTCTTACATTACAACAGTGACTCCACTTCAAAGGTACTTCATTAGCTGTAAAGCGCTTTGGGATGTCCTGAGGTCATTAAAGGCACTATATAAATGCAAGTCTTTCTTTCACCTCTCCTAAATTGCTGACTGCTAATAGGTTCTGCAGGCCTAATCTTGCCGAAGTGACCATCCTTCCTAGTGTGGTTTCTTAATTGGCGGAGAAAAGGTCCAATGGTTTGAGACTGACACCAATACGGTTTATAGTGGCTATTTTATTGCCAACAAGTAAAAGATCAATACATGTAAGTATTTAAGCGATAGTTAACAGAATGAGGCAAGAATTGATATTACCCTATTCTGGGTGAGGCCGAATGTCCCGTTCACCAGTCGCCCGTCAAGCTGTGCCTTCTTCTGCTGCCTTGACTCCACACACCTTTGGCGTGACTCCTAGTTTTGACCCTACAACTTGGACTGCAGACTTGCATCTGCTTTTAAAACCCAAGGAACAAGAAAACTGCAGACTGCAATCTTGTCCCCTGGAGAGCCACTTGCATCTATCAATACCACTATCCCATTTCCTGAACCATCATAACTGTAGTTAGCACCTCTGTCCAACAGATAATGGCCATCCTGTTTGTTTGACTATTGCTCAACTTAAACTGTAATTTCGTGCCTGGCACTTCAAAGGAACATAAGATCGCATTGAAACTATCGCAGATGGTTAATGTGATTTTGCAGCTAGTCCAAGGGGGGAATTTTCCCAGCCCTGGGGAGGCGGGTATGGAGGCGGGACTGCCGGGAAAATGGCAGAAACTGGGAGCGGGAACTGACCCTGCTCCCAAACCGCCTCCGTGCCATCTTCCCGGGAGGCGGGAAGGGGATTAGAGCCAATTAACTGCCTGTTAACAGGAAGTTAACAGGTAGTTTTGTGGCTTATCCCCATTTTACCCCTGCAAGTGTGGGCTTCCCGACATCGGGAAACCCCGCCAGGGTCAGCGAGGTGAGCAGTGGGTCTGCGGGGGTGAGAGGAGTCGAAAAGTCCGCTATAGAGGTGAGTGATGGGTGCAAGTGTGGACAGGTAAGTATGAGAGGCGAGTGTAAAGTGTTGGAAAAAGTTTCCTTACCTTTGCTTCTTTCTGCAGGCTTCAACCCTTGGGGATCTGGAGGTGCCTCCTCTCAAAGGCAGAGATGACAGAATGGCTGCTGCATTCTCAGATGCAGCAGCCATCTACTTTCTGCTGAGGAGAGAGGTTTTGGTGAACATTTGTGCAAGGGCTTACCTTAGAACAGAGATTGTCAGTGTTTGACAGCTTCTCAAAGCTGTCAAACGCTGACAATTCATCTGTCAAAATTTTTCGACAGATGAAACATCATACGCTGACATCCTCTGTCACCGGCTTTTCCTTAATTGGCTGGCTAAGCCCGCTGGGTGGGCTTAACAAGGTCAATCAAGGGAAAATAGCGTGGGTTGGCCAGATGTCATTGGGGGCGGGACTGAAACCCGACAACCAGTAGTCCTGCCCCCAACACGCCCCAATTGACAAAACCAGCCCTATGTGTTAGCGTCGGTGGCCAATCTGATATTAACACCTGACATGGGATGCTGCCGGACCATCTGCTTGTTCCTGCTTCCCCATTGTCCCTACTAATCAACAATATTAACATATCCTAATCAATGACTCCATGATGTGATCAGCTTCTGACTTGCAGTCTATGGGTTTAAACAATATCACTTAGATGATTTGCAGTGCAGGAAGGAGAATTATTGCCAAGCAAAATATGTTTATTTTACTTCTATGTCCAATATTCTTACAATCTCCACCTTGAGAGTGCGGCACTGGCAGTGCCAATCTTTTATAATTATTATCTCCCGATGAGCCTCAGGATGATCAGTCATTGTCTTCCTCCTACGCAAGGCAGCTAGCTCCAGATTATTAGCACGTCGGTTAAGCCTTATAAGCATACACTTTAAACAGTACATCATAATACAAATATAACAACAACAGCCACTTGCAACACCACCAAGACATGTGATGCGATTCTGAACATTGAATACAAAATCCTGACCCTTCAGGGATCTGCTAAGTCGTTACTACAGTTTAATTCAGCTCACAGTTCATAAGCTTTCTCTCCCCAATATATATAGTCCTGGTAGTGGCTGGTCGAGCTGTGTGTTGGTTCCTCTCTGAACTCCATCTCCATTGACCATGATGTTGCATGCTTGAGTCGTTGGCTGTGGACCCGTCCCCAGGTCGGAATTCAATCCGAGCAGCAGATACCGTCCAATCTCCATTTCCAGTTTTAGTTCTGTAAACCAAACATATTATGCGTTAATTATCAGTTTCGCTTCTGACTGACTTAAGCTGGTTAATATGGTACCATTTAGTTACCTTTACCTATACACTGGATTAGGGAAATGGCTGGACTTGCTCTGTCCACAATAGGAAAAGGTCCTTTCCATTTTGGTTCAAATACGGGTTCTTTCTTACAGTAATTTAGTACCATCACTACGTCACCAACCTCATATTCTGATGGCTTGACTTTTTCGTCAAAATACTGTTTTAGTCTGCTGTTTAGATTTTCCAATGTTTTTAGCCACAAATTTATTGGTCTCATTTACATAATCTACCATCTGATTTAACCATTTAATTCCTACTTCCCCCAACAGCAAAGGAGTTGCTGTGGGTAACAACAAATATCCTGGCGTGCGCATCAGTCTTCCTGTCATTGCCTAGTATGGTGAGATACCTGTGGTCGCATGTAGGGTTGATCTGATTGCCACAAGACACATAGGCAACATATTTGCCCATTGAGTGGGGTGATCTGCACAAAATGTCTTTAACACAGTTTTCAGGTTCCGCTTTCCCCTTTCTACTATACCCGAGGACTGTGGGTGATGTGAAATATGCAACTTGACCTTAATGCCCAGAAGTTTTTGGAGTCAAATGAACATTTTTCAGGTAAAGTGTTATCCTTGATCACTATCTACCTGTACAGGTACTCCCCACATGCAAATCACTTCACTCAATAAAATTCTGGCTGCAGTGATAGCCGTATTATTTCTGTATGGGAAGGCTTACATCCATTTGTAACTTTATCAATAATTTCTAGACAATGTAAGTAGCTTGAAGGAGCTTGGTGTAAAGGTCCTATAAAATCAATTTGTAAGTGTGCCCAGGGTCCCTCGGGGGCAGAGCACTTCTGAAGAATGCTCTATTTGTGTGCAATGCTGGGTTGTGCTGCAGGCACACCAGACAGCGTGCGTCCTCCAACTGATACTGTCCTTACAGTCGGGCCACCATGCTACCTTTTGTATTTTGTCAACAATGGTTTCTGCTGAACAGTGTCCTCTGAAAACATGTCAAAGAATTCCTCTGTCATGGTGGCTTTTCTCTGCACTGCCTCCAGAACATGAATGTCCCCTCTGTTTCTCAATGACCAGAACTGAACACAGCAGTCAAGGTGTGGTCTGATCAGACCACTGTACAGTTTGACCACAACTTCCTCTGACTTATATTCTACTGTTTGGATTTGTAGTGCAGCATTCAGCTTTATTGATTACTGCCCTGTTTTGGTTGGACAGGTTGGGGGTATTTTAACTTGCCAATAGTGTAATAGAGGTGATATCGACTCTGCTGCCCATTATACAACGCTCCCAATTTTTGTTCCCATTGAAGTCAATGGAAATGAAAAGCGGGAGAGGTGTGCAACGGGCGATTGATCCGATATTGCTCATTATACACTATCGCCCAAAGTCAAAATGACCCCCATTGAGTGTTGAGTCTACTGAGACTCCGAGGTCTCTTTCAGTTTCTTCCTTAGCTCATTCTGCAGTCAGTGTATTGCCCATTTCTCCTTCCTATGTGCAGCATTTTATGCTCACCAGCATTAATTTTCATCTCCCATTGTTGTGCCCACTTACATATTTTGTCCAACTCATTCTGTAAATTCTGACTACTTCCTCCGATTCAACTGCTCCTCCTAGTTGGGTCTACAAATTTGACCACTTTGCATTGAGTTTCTGAGTCCAGATCATTGCTGTAAATTAGAAATAGTAGTGGACCTGATATTGAGCTTTGAGACACCCCACTCAGTTCTTCCCCCACCCTGACATAACTCCTCTAACAAGCACCCATTGTTTGCTCCCCTTCGGCCAATTTCTTATTCTCAAGTTTTACACTTAATCATTACATCTCTGAGCTCAACGAGTAGCCTTTTGTGTGGAATTTTGTCAAGTGCCTTTGGAAGTCTAAGTACACAATGTTGTCGGGTTTAACACTTGGGTTGTCACTTCCTCAAAGAGAGCTAGGAGGTTTATCAGACAGGATCATCCCCCTTCTAAAGCCACGTACACTACTATTTACTAAGCTATTGCTGTACAGATCATCCTGAAATTTACTCCTGATAATCAATTCCATTATTTTACATGGAGCTGAAGTTGTTGTGTGCTGTCTGAGTGTCGAGGAGATTACAACCGAGCCTGTTCCTGTCTTCAGCCAAAGTCCGTGTGAGTGTACTTTCCAATAATGATCAATGGCTAGTGAACAGGAGTGGGAACTTTGATTTATTTTTTTCTCCTCCGTAGCCTGCGACACGGAGGGGATTTTTCTTTAGTAATCCAATGGCAAGATGAGATCAGTTAACTCAGAGCTCAGATCTTCCTGGTCTGCATGGCTCAGTGCCACAAAAGCGGATCTTTATCCAGTGATATTTCTGGGGAGGTTCTATTCTTTTATAATGCGCTGCTTTTTATTAATACAACTGAAATCAAAGGACATTTATGCTCCTGATGTTCCATCACTGACCACTAGAGGGTGATCAAGCCAGTTTTTCCAGCTTAATATATATACATATCTATATAAATTTAAGCAAAAGGTTTTCATTATTAAGGGTATATAATTGTTTCTTTTTGTCTTAGGACTATAGAAGTTCACAGCACAGAAAAAGGCCGTTTATCTCATTATATCCGTGCCAGCTCTTTGCTAGCACAATCCAAAATCAATCCCACTGCCCTGCTCTTTCCCCATAGTCCTGTATCTTCCACTGTTTCAAGTATTTATCTACTTTTCCCTCAAAGGATGCAATAGTCTCTGCCTCAGTATCCCCCTGTGACAAAGCAGTCCATGCTCTATCAACTCTCTATGTAAAGGAATTTCTTCTAACTTTTCTTCGTGACAATTTTAAATTGATATCCTTTCGTTACTGTCTCCCCAACCAGAGGAAATAGTCTTTCCCCATTCATCTATAAACTTTCCATCATTTGAAAAACCTTTAGTAAGTCTCCTCTTAACCTCCTCTCTAGTGGAATTAGTTTCTCAAGTCTTTGTTCAGAACTATAATTTCCCATCCCTGGTATCATCCTGTGAATCTACACTGTAGATCCGACACATGCACGATAGTCTGAATGGCCTCCTTCTGTGCTGTATCATTCCACGTACTCGCTCTATCGCTGAGCTGTTGTAGGGTTGGAACTCTGACCATTGCTGACTTTTTTGGACCCTACATCTGAATAGTAATTGGAGCCCTGCATGAAGTCTTTTTATTTATTTTATACTTATCTCCTGTTTTTTTGCTATTGCCATCTGTCTTTGGGATATTTGCTGTGGGGTTGCCAATTTTCTTCCCACCATTTCAAATAGGGAACAGTGGGGTTCCCATTAGGAATCTCCCTGTATGTTTGCTTTTTAGAAGAAGGGAAGGAGCAAAAGAGTGATGCCAGGCAGCACCAGAGGCATATGAAAACCACTCACCGGCACTCCTAAAACAAAAACATATTGGCAGAAATGCACAAACCAACCCTTGTCAGAGGAGCAATAGCTGTGGAGGTTTCGATCTAGAAAGGAAGCTGTCACTGAGCTATGCAACTGAACCTACAGCCAACCTCCACCAGAGGCACAGCACTGATCATAGAATCATAGAATGGTTACAGCACAGAAGGAGACCATTTGGCCCGTCGAGCCCGTGTCGGTTCGCTGCAAGAGCACTTCAGCTAGTCCCACTCACCCGCCCTTTCCCTGTAGCCCTGCAAATTTTTTCCTTCAGGTACTTATCCAATTCCCTTTTGAAAGCTACGATTGAATCTGCCTCCGCCACCCTTTCAGGCAGTGCATTCCAGATCCTAACCACTCGCTGTGTAAAAAAGTTTTTCCTCATGCTGCCTTTGGTTCTTTTGGCAATCACCTTAAATCTATGTCCTCTGGTTCTCGACCCTTCTGCCAACGGGAACAGTTTCCCTCTATTTACTCTGTCTAGAAACATCATGATTTTGAACACCTCTATCAAATCTCCTCTCAACCTTCTCTGCTCGAAGGAGAACAACTCCAGCTTCTCTAGTCTATCCACGTAACTAAAGTCCCTCATCCCGGGAACCATTCTCGTAAATCTTTTCTGCACCCTCTCTAAGGCCTTCACATCCTTCCTAAAGTGTGGTGCCCAGAATTGGGCACAATACTCCAGTGTTTTATAAAGGTTCATCATAACTTCCTTACTTTTGCACTCTTGCCAGCCCTGGGGAGGCGGGTAAGGAGGCGGGACTGCTGGGAAAATGGCAGAATCTGGGGGCGGGTGCCCATCCCGCCCCCAACCCGCCTCCGTGCCATCTTCCCAGGAGGCGGGTACCCGACCTGCGCTGGGAGCCGCCTCCCCGAGGCGGGAAGGGGATTAGTGCCAATTAACTGCCTGTTAACAGGTAGTTAACAGGCATTTTTTTTGAGAATCCCTATTTTTAGCCCTGAAGTGTGGGCTTCCCGATGGCTCTGAACCATGTCAGGGTCAGCGAGGCGAGCCATGGGTCTGCGGGGGTCGGAGGGGCCGAGATGTCCGGTGTGCAGGTGAGTGATGAGTGCAAGTGTGGAGAGGTAAGTGTGTGAGGTGAGTATAAAGTGTTTTAATAAGTTTTACTTACCTTTACTTCTTCCTGCAGAACTTCATCCCTTCAGGTCTCGGGAGTCAGAAATCTCACCAGCACAGAAAGCAGAATGGCCGCTGAACTGTCAAAAGCTGCAGCCTTCTGCTTTCTGCTCAGGAGAGATCTCTAACTGAGCCTGAGTGGAAGGGCTCAACTTAGAGGACAGATTGTCCGTGTTTGACAGCTTCACAGAACTGTCAAACGCTAACATTTCATCTGTCAAAAGCTCTTGACAGATGAAACATCACTCGCTGACGTCGCCTGTAACCGACTTTCCCTTAATTGGCCTGCTAAGCCCGTTGGGCGAGCTTAACAAGGTCAAGCAAGGGAAAATAGCGTGGGTTGGCCACAAGTCGATGGAGGCGGGACTAAAACCTGACAAGTGGGAGTCCCGCCTCCAAAAGCTCCCCATTGAGAAAATCCAGCCCAATGCCTCTATTTATAAAGCCCAGGGTTCCGTATGCTTTTTAAACCACTTTCTCAACCTACCCTGCCACCTTCAATGATTTGTGCACATATACCCCCAGGTCTCTCTGTTCATGCACCCTCTTTAGGATTGTACCCTTTAGTTTATATTGCCTCTCCTCGTTCTTCCTACCAAAATGTATCACTTAGCACTTTTCTGTGTTAAATTTCATCTGCCACGTGTCCGCCCATTTGACCAACCTATCTATGTCTTCTTGAAGTCTATCACTATCCTCCTCACTGTTCACTATACTTCCAAGTTTTGTGTCATCTGCAAATTTTGAAATTGTGCACTGTACACCCAAGTCCAAGTCATTAATATATATCAAGAAAAGCATTGATCCCAGTACTGACCCCTGGGGAACACCACTGTATACCTTCCTCCACTCTGAAAAACAACCGTTCACCACTACTCTCTGTTTCCTGTCACTTAGCCAATTTTGTATCCATGCTGCCACTGTCCCTTTTTTTCCATGGGCTTCAACTTTGCTGGCAAGCCTATTAGGTGTCACTTTATCAAACGCCTTTTGGAAGCCCATCTACACCACGTCAACCGCATTGCCCTCATCAATCCTCCCTGTTACCTAATCAAAAAACTCGATCAAATTAATTAAACACGATTTGCCTTTAACAAATCTGTGCTGGCTTTCCTTAATTAATCCACACTTGTCCAAGTCACTGTTAATTTTGTCCCAGATTATCGTTTCTAAAAGCTTCCCCACTACCGAGATTAAACTAACTGGCCTGCAGTTGCTGGGTTTATCCTTACATCCTTTTTTGAACAAGGGTGTAACATTCGCAATTCTCCAGTCCTCTGGCATCACTCCTGTATCTAAGGAGGATTGGAAGATTATGGCCAGTATCTCCGCAATTTCCACCTTAAATTCCCTCAGCATCCTAGGATGCATCCCATCCGGTCCTGGTGACTTATCTACTTAAAGTACAGCCAGCATTTCTGTACAGCCAAACTCCTCTTTATCAATTTTTATCTCATCCAGTATCTCCACTACCTCCTCTTTCAATATGACTTTGGCAGCATCTTCTTCCTTGGTGAAGACAGATGCAAAGTACTCATTTAGTACCTCAGCCATGCCCTCTGCCTCCATGCGTAGGTGTCTTTTCTGGTCCCTAATCAGCCCCACCCCTCCTCTTATTACCTATTTACTATTTATATGCCTATAGAAGACTTTTGAATTCCCTTTTATGTTAGCTGCCAATCTATTCTCATACTCTCTCTTTGCCCCTCTTATTTTCTTTTTCACTTCCCCTCTGAACTTTCCATATTCAGCCTGATTCTCATTTGTATTCTCAACCTGACATTGTTATATGCACTCTTTTTCTGCTTCATCTTTATCTCTTTTGTCATCCAGGGAGGTCTGACTTTGGTTGCCCTACCTTTTCCCCTCATGGGAATGTACCTCGACTGTACCCAAACCATTTCGTCTTTAAAGACATCCCATTGTTCAATTACAGTTTTGCCTGCCAATCTTTGATTCCAATTTACCTGGGCCAGATCTGTTCTCAATCCACTGAAATTGACCTTCCTCCAATTAAGTATTTTTTACTCTAGATTGCTCCCTGTCCTTTTCCATAGTTAATCTAAACCTTATGATACTATGATCACAGTTCCCTAAATGTTCCCCGACTGACACTTGTTCCACTTGCCCCATCTCATTCCCCAGAACCAGATCCAGCAATGCCTCCTTCCTCGTTGGGCCGGAAACGTACTGATCAAGAAAGTTCTCCTGAACACACTTCAGAAATTTTCCCCCCTCTCTGCCCTTTACACTATTACTATCCCAGTCTATATTAGGATAGTTGAAGTCCCCCATTATCACTACTCTATAGTTCTTGCACCGCTCTGTAATTTCCCTGGAAAGTTGCTCCTCTATATCCTTCCCACTAGTTGGCAGCCTATAGAATACACCTAGTAGTGTAATGGCACCTCTATTATTTCTTAACTCTAACCAAATAGATTCTGTCCTTGACCCCTCCAGGCCATCCTCTCTCTCCAGCACTGTAACATTCTCTTTAACCAATCCTGATATTGGACATTAAGGTCACAACCACACTTAACTTTTGTACTATGGTGTCATTCCAAGCTGCCACACTAGGTACATCCTTAAAATGAATGAATCAGCTGTGCATAGATGCATCAAGCAAGCCTCAGATGTATTGGGGTCTAAATATAACACTCTTGTGCCTATTTTATGGGCCCAACGATAACCAATGTAGCAGCCCATGATTGACCTGATATAAAAAAGCGATATTAAAGGGCTTGAGGAGTGAACAGAAGAGTGGAATTAGATTAGTGGCTTATGGAAAAAATACCGGTGCAGATTTGATAGGTAGAATAGCCTTGTTTCTGGGCTGTAAGATTCTATGATTCTATGAAATAGGGAATTCAGGCAGACTAACTTCACAAATAATAATAGACATATTAGGGCTAATTTTAACTTTCATCAGTGGCGGGAAATGAGGAGCCGATCTGTTGCCACCCATTACCCACCATCGCCAAAAGCTAAAATCGGCCCTATTGAAGAAGTTACTTATAAAAGAGCATTGAAGCAAATAATATAACAGAGTCAGTAAATATCTTTCTGAAGAAAGAGAGGACAGGAATATGGTGTAAAGGCAGCTAAGTCTGGTTGAGATCTATCAAAATAGATGGGCTTTTTACTGTTCCTAAAATTCGAGTTGTTCCTAAATCAGTAGTGATCGCCTATTCCGCCTCGCTGTGCTTGGTGTACCACCTTTGTTTCTCGTATACTTTAACACACTTTTTCTTGTGTAAAACATAATAACACAACTACGTATAGGAACATTACTGTATAAAAATATTTCAGGATGCATTTTCAATCCAAACCCTGAAATACAGTTCAGATATGTGAGTGGGACATGGAGAATGCCCTCAGGATGGTGCGTGAGTACAAACGACATATATCACACATATGCCAAATAGTCTGCTGTATGTTGTGTCTATATAAAGCATTACTTTATTGAGGAAAAGTAACATACTAACTGAAACACTGCTGTATTATTATGGAGGTTCAGTATCCAATGCTTCTGATAATACAACTCCTTTGACTGTCTGCTAATGCTAATCATTAAGTCACTAGAGTGATAAAGTGAAGTACACCAGAACTAGAGTGGTACCTTATCATGCATTAGTGTTTTTTTTATTTATTTTGTAATACAATAACACAAAGTTAATTCTAAACATATTTGGAGTGACTAAGAAATTCATGCTCAGGGAACTAATCCTGAAACTAATTTACTGTCGTAAATTAATCCGTAAAAGATTTTCACTTGCACAAGCTGAGATGCTTCATCAAAACTAAAAAAATTCCATTGAAAATGTAATTACTTCACTACCAGAGCAAGGAAGGAGCAGTTGGGAATGGATTGGGCTAACATATTGTCCTTTCACCTTCGGGGCTGAGGTACAAATCCAGTTCAGATTGATGGAATGAAAGTTTCCTTCCTGATGGCTTTAAGGGTCAAAGTGGATGTTCTTTCTATTGCAGAAACTGCCCATAATTCAGCCACTAATTGCCAATAAATTAGTCGAAGCACTCAGAGATGCCACAGAGATGACTTACGTGGGTGCAGGGGAGATGGAAACACTCACCTTGTGAGGTTGGTGTTAAAGAACGTCGTTGAGGCAGGGTAGATGGGGTGTTACTCAGCATCTGTTTCATGGTCTGCATGACCTAAAAGTGCCTTCTGCTGTGCCAGTGCAAAAAGTGAACAGTGCAATTTCCCACTCTGCGGAGGACAAACAAAAAAGAATAAAAAATAAAGTATTCTGGATGGAGAGATACACACTTGGGGGATATTAGTTCTGCTTCAGCCCGTAACACTTTACATCTTAAAGGTCCAATGTAGAATACAGTGTGTGGCACATTTCCAAAATGTGTAGTAGTAAAAAGAAATGATTGATGGCGAGGATATGGAACATTTTGTAGCAACATGTAGTGAGAGGTCAAAGAAACTGAGAATGTACAGCTTTTTACAGAATGTACAACACTTGAGAGGTAAAATTCAACCTAAAAATAGGAGAAAAATAAACTTTTAGGGTTGTCGATCTAGAAAGAAAACTTAAAATAGCACATTGCAGCTCAGTATTGCAATTGTAAAAATAAGCACAAGATGAACAAGCTGAGGAAACTAATTTTGCTCCTTTCAGTGTCTGGCATTTCATTAGTGGAGAGTTGAGACAGCTGCAACAATATCAGATCCTAATGCTGTTGAGGGAGATACGACTATTGACCTCAGGAAAACTTTTGCAATATTTTTACTTTTAAAGTGAAACTTTCTCGAAATCAGAAGTTCCTCTGCAATAAAATGACCTTCAACAGGATATAATTAGACAGATCATAAAACTTAACAAATTTGAAAACGGCAATGTTACTGATGCAAGGAGGAACTGCCCTGGATGGAGACAGCTTCACAGTGGATTTCGGAGAGACATTTCTATGCAAGTTAGTTTTGTTACTTATTTGAAGAAAGGTGAAGACAAATCTCCAGGGAGAAAAATTCGGTTACTTTGCGCCTCCCATTAGCGCTCCGAGAGGGCGCTAAGGGGGCGCAAAGCATGTAGCGCCCAGGCACGGTGCCGCTAATGCCTCCTGCAAAATTCAGCGGGAGGTTCGCGGCGGTGGTAGCCGGTAGTGCCCCGCGGTGCTGCGCTTCCGGCGATGACATCATCGCCGTGTGCAGCGCCCTGCTCACGCCCCGGCCACAAACTTGGCTCGCGCCCCCTGACCTACCGCCAGATGCTATGTCCGACAGGGTCAGCGTGGTGTTTCAGTGGCTGCGGCGGCGCAAATTAAAGGGTAGGTGCTGGGCGGCCATTTTTTTTTGCCGCCTGCCAGCACCTGCCCCCTCTCGCCTCCTCCGTGCCGGCTGCGATCGGTCAGCCCGGCACTCCTCTTGAGTGCCGGGCTCTTTTGCCGGCACCCTGCTCCCCGGTGCATGCCGCGCTAGGCCCCGCCCCTTTAATCAGGGGAGGGAGGCCTGCAGTACTGCGACGCTCGGTGCTGACCGTGGTGGCGCTGCGGCACGTAGCGCTGCGATATTCAATGGGAGCGCCCCAAGAGTCGAATTTCTAGGCCAGCTCGGGCGCTACCATTCAATTTTGGGCGCGGGGGTGCTAACATTTTCGGGGCGCTAAAAGTCTCCCCCCCCCAGATTTTAACACTGGTAAAACACACTGGCCTAGAAATTCGACTGCACCTAAAAATAGCGCACCGGGGGAGGCATGCTGCACATTCCTGTTCACGTGTGCGCAGTGACCACATGAAATTGGTGCTGGGACCTAATTATCATGGGACAGATGTGCAGCCAGCATTTCCTGCACTGCTTATTGGCTGCACACTTGTTTTGGGGGAGGAGGGCGGGAAATCAGGCATCTCTGACGCCACTTAAAGGCAACTAGCATCTCTTAAAAGGGAGGTGCACTGTGGCTGTAGACAGGAAGGAATGCTTGTGAACACAGAAATTGCTACAAGACCTGTAGATCAGGCCCCACGTTCTCTGAAATGCTTTGGAGGGCCTGATTTTAGTGGTGGACAGAAGGAGGGAGATCATGCTCCTATCATGGGGCAGAAAGCCTTCCAGGCTACACCTCTGCCGCCAATGAGAAGAGGTCACTGAGAAGATCAATGGCAGGAGCTTAGCTCCCAGGACATGAACATAGACAGAAAAAGTTCAATGACCTCACCAGAATTGTCAAGGTAAGAACCATACCTCTCACCTCAATTACTCTCTTCTCACACCTACACATTACACTACTCATTACACTCCCCTCCACTTCCCTTTACTCTCCTACAATCACTACACCACACTTCACTCTATCTCCTTCTCCTCCTACTCATACACTCTGAATCTTCCACTGACATCACATATGGTTGCAACCATTTATTGTGTGACAAGTCTTAATATTGGTCTTACTATACACAATGTTCGAGCAACACCATACAAGGAAAGAAACGACAATTACCCCATTCTATCCTCAGGTAGAGTGAAGTAACCTCGTAGATCTGCGTCTTAAACCTCTACAGAAATTAAGAGTTTTTAACCCTATAGTGAGCTTGTCACGTACGCTTGAGTGGGTTGCACACAGCTGCCCACTTCCTATCTCGCTTTTCCAGACAATGGAACATGCAGGCCTCCCTTATCCTTGTCCAAACTCCCTCAGTGCCTGCTTCCCATCCTTGAAACAGACTGCTGTAAAAACAAGTTTCAGAAGCATCCCTCTGCTATATCCCTCTGCCTTATGTGTTTTATATGTTAAAAACACCTAATCTAAATCTAAGTTTTATATACTGAAAATGACACATGGGGGGAAAATTGAGTCGCGCCCCGTTTGAGGCACTAACTTCACCGAGGCACTACTTTTAGCGCCCCGAAAGAATTAGCACCCCCACAGCCGAAATTCATCGGTAGCGCCCCAAGTGGGAGGCATCGCCGGTGGCGCAGCGCTGCAGGGTGCTAGCGGTTACCGCCGCCGCTAACCTTCTGCTGAATTTCGCAGGTGGCGTTGGCGGCGCCGTGCCCGGGCGCTAGTTGCTTTGCGCCCCGTTAGTGCCCTCTTAGGGCGCTAACGGGAGGCGCAAAGCAACCGCATTTTTCCCCCATAAAATCTTACACTACTCTCATCAATATTGCAACCCTCACTTCCCTACACATCACCTCTTCCACACAAGATACAAACTATTTGACGGGCACAATCTCAAAATACCTCACAAGATTGTCACTAACACACTCAGAGACCACTCAGACTGGCACCATGTGTACTTTAGAGGGTAGGTTAGAGGATGGGTCTTCACGCGGTGATTCACTGGTCACAACTGTGCAAGAGTTAGAGCAGGGAGCTAGGACATCACAGGTGCCATGTCACCAAAGGGTGAGATCACAGACTCGCTCTACTGCAAAGGACTCAGATGCTGACTTTGAATGTCCAGTCGACCGAAGAAGGCTGATGGTTATATAATAGGAGATGCTAGCTGCACTGGGCAGCCTGCCAGTGAGGTTCTGCACAATAACTCATAGCATGGAGGAATCCAGCTCCAACTTGTGCCATGGCTTCGCACAGGGCATGGAGACCATTCAGTTCACTATGGAGCGAGTGGTCAGTTCCATGAACACGACAGTGGAGCCCATCATGATAGAACTCCTGCTAACAGTTGGTGACAGCTTCCTTGACAGCTTACACTGCTGCTGTAGAAGCTCGGTTGGCTGCCATCTTGACTCTGGGGGCCAGTGTTGACAGGGGCTTCCAGGGAGCCACAGCACTCCTGCTTTCTATACTCGCACAGAGCTGTAGGAGTGCTGAGGTCCAGGAGAGTGGCCTTGGCTCCATGGGAGAGGTACCTACTGTCCTCCCTCCGGATTACAGCATGCCTGCTCTCATGCCACCCACTGCGCCAGTGCCCTTGTTAGTGCCACACAGCCAGCTGGGCCAGACTGCCCCGGCCAAGGCCCAGGCCGATTTGCTGTAATCTGTATCCAAGCCCTCAAATCCCAGAGCTGCTCGAGGTTGCCCACCACGGCCATCTGATGTGTCCTCAATGGAAGCTCAGCAGCCTTCCACCTCCTAAGCTGTAGCCATTGGGGATACATCTCTTAGGAGCACTAGGATTGATAAATGAGCATAGAAGACAGACACTATGGGGGGAATTTTAACCTAAAAACACGGGTGGCTTTGCAGCGTGGGGGTAGTTAAATTGTCAAATATCAGATTCCTGACCTGAACCCGCCCACTTAACGGAGGCGGGACGGGGGCGGGCAGCCAATCCACTCCCAGGAGGCAGGTCGCCAATTTCAATATTACAATGAGGCTGGTAGCCTCTTCTTTAACCTCCATTTTGTTTTTAATTGCATCTGGTTGGGTTTTACACACTTCGTAAAACCTGGCAGTTACAGCAAGGTGGGGACTGCTGCTTCCACGAGGTAATTGACTTTACACGTAACTCCTGGATCCAGGATCCCTGCCTAACGCCCCCCGCGATCGGAGACCCCCTCATGAGGCCTCCGATCGCCTTCTCGGATGCCCCCCACCCCCCCATGATCCTGAGGCCAGCCCACTCCTCCAGTGGCCGGCCCCGATATCCTCTCGCCCCCACCCCCTGTCCTTCAGTGGCTGCGATCTCCACTTACCACCCTCCCGATCCCCCGGAGGCCGGCACTGGCCCCCACCTGATCCTTCCCTCCCTCCTCTGTGAAGCCCAGTGCTGCCGCAGGCCTACCTGCCCGCAGCCAGCCAGCTCCTCCATCTGGCTGACTGCGAGTGGGAAACAGAGGCTTTAGATGAAAATCAGGCCCTGCCGTTAAAGTCGGCAGGGCCTGCGTGAAACCCATTCTCCCGGGTTTCCCAACCGCCTTGGAGCACCCCGCCCCCCATGCCCCAACCCGCCTTCCCCATGAAAATCCAGCCCTAAATGCTTGCACAAGGGCGATTCATAATTATTCCTGTTAACTATTGTACACAGATAAAATAGAGTAAATTATTTTTTTTCTGGATATGGTGTTGGTATTTTGTAGTGAAATGAGGGCAAGACTCATAAGGCTGGATTGAAGGAAGGCAGTCGGATAGTGATGGTAAGGACAGTGGTGGTAAGGATTTTGGACTGTTGATGTATTGGGGGTGGGCGGAATGGATCATGTGAAGAACTCTTGAATGAATTGCTCTGTAAGAGCTCTGGCAGCTAGGCACACTGATGGTCAATGCTGCTCCTGCTCTTCCTACTCTTCATGTTGCTCCTCCTTCTGCTCTTCCACTTTTTCCTGTCCAGGTGGTGATATGGGCTGGTCTCTCATTATTGCTAAGTTATGCAGCATGCAGCACATGACCTCAAATCTGGATACCCACTCAGGGCTGTACTGCTGGGCTTCTCGTATATGGTCCCGGCAGTGGAAGTGTTGCTTGAGCATGCCGACTGACTGCTCAATGATACTTCTGGTGGCAGCATGACTCTCATTGTAGGTTAGTTCTGCAACTGTGCCCAGGTTCCTGATAGGAATCATGAGCCATGTCTGAAGGGGATGCCCTTTGTCGCCCAGTGGCCCTGTGACCTGACGGTCTTGTTGAAATAAATATGGCACAGAAGACTGAGAACATTGGTACTGAATGAGGGCTGCATTATCAGAGCTGCTGTCTTTCAGATGAGTTGTTGACTTGAGATCCTGTCTACCTGTTCAGGATATTCATACCAGTAATGCCAACTCTCAATCTCGCAAACCGACTGTGAAAAGTCCTGATTTTCCTATTGGAGCAAAGGGAGGATTTCGAACCGTTGCCGCGCTGCTGCTGCTGCTGCTGTACCGGAAACAGCTTCAGATTTGAATCCAACCGACTCTTTTTGGTTGGATGGAGAATGCTACTTCAGTAAAAGACACAGTTATAAGCAGCGTGAAAGCTGCTTTAAATATTTTAAAACTGCCAGAGCCAATGAGGACGAGCAGCTAACTGAACAAGTGGCGGATAAGAATGCAGCAAAGTTTGGCAATTTTACTATCAGCATCTAGAAATGTCCGGGAAGGCGCGGGGGGAAGATTCAGAACTTACTGCGGATGCACTGTGAAAATTTCACAGATACCTGCTTTCCCATTGGAATGGAACGTGGCACTTGTAACTGTACCAGTGAAGCCTCCTCTTTAACGGACTGACCACAGTCCTGAAAGTGGCACGGGAACAAGAGAGTGCGCACATGGTGCTGACCCAGCTCGCTGTCTGTCCCTCTCTCTCTCTCTGCACAAGCAACCTGACCCTCTCCCCTCTCCGCCACGCCGTGATTTACATTTTTTTATGTGTTATTTCTGGTTAAAATAAGACGTGCTGTAAAGCGAGACTGCAACAGCGAAAGAGAGAGAGACATGACCACAACCAAAATAATGATTTCCTTTTCCAACATGAACTCGCTATTAAAGCTCACTAATAGTTTGGCTGGTTCTTAGAGTGCGTCACTAATATGCATGCTGACACCCTATCTCTCTCTCTCTCCCCTCTCAAATGGAGATTGAGGTGTGTGTGTTTATTTTTTTAACATTTCTGTTATCAAACGAACCAGAGGGCTGCAGACTCACAGCTCAGGTGGCAGAAAAACTTTCCAGCACCCTTTACAAATATGCCAATAAAGAGGGGTCTGGGAGGCGGGGTGGGTTTTGTTTAAATAGCCTGGAACAGGAGTAAAAAACATAGGGGTAGAAATTAGGTCGCGCCCCATTTGGGGCGCAAATATAGTCCGGACGCAAATATTAGCGCCTGGCGCTAATTATCGGCACTGACGGGAAACTTCACTTTTACCGCCCCGGGAGGTGAGTGGAGCGCTAAAGCAGGCGCTGCACACCTGTCTTAAGGCGCAAAGGCCAAGGAGTGAGGCGCTAACTCAGAGCGCTGGCGAAGCTCATGTAATGTCAGTCAGCAATGGAACACACACACAATGGCACGGGCCAGTTCTTAAAGGGGATGGTTAATCTTGCTTTCCATCCACATCCTGTTCATTGCAGCCTTGAATCTCGGCCTGGAGAGACTTGCACATCAAATGTGCTGGAAAGAACAATGGAGAGTACCAGGCAAAGAGCTCAGAGTGCAGCTCCCACAGTCTCTGCTAAATCGATACAAGGAATGGCAAATCAAAATGAACCTGCAAAGTGCTGCTCAGTACCCAAAACTCCTTCACACAACGTTGAATCTCTCCAGAAGTCTCTCCCTCTCTCTCTCAGAATGCGTAGTTCAAAAATGCCACCAACAATAAAAGACAGGAAGAGGCCCCCTTTAAATAGCGCCCCCCCCCCAGCCCCACAGCGATTGATAGCGTTCCAGTCTTCTGGTCGTTGCTAGCGTCAGGCGGTAAGGCAGGGGGCGCCACTCAATTTCCGCTACGGGGCGCCACAAGGGCGTTGCACCATGGAATGACGTCACAATCTGCGCGCGCAGGTGGTCGCAGCGGTAAGTTTTAGCGCCACCGCACAATCTCAAGTTAAGTTCTCGAGCGGCGCAAACATCGCTGCGCCCGGGCGTTAGCGGCTTTGCGCCCCATTAGCGCCCTCTTAAGGCGCTAACGGGTGGCGCAACCAAGTGAATTTTTACCCCATAGGATTTTAACAAAAAGTGTGCAGAAATTCCCTTTTAACTTTCAAAAGGGAATTGGATCTATACTTAAAGGCCAAAAAATTGCAATGCTATGGAGAAAGAGCAGGGGGTGTGGGACTAATTGGACTGCTCTTTCAAAGAGCCGTGCAGGCATGATGGGCCGAATGGCCTCCTCCTGCGCCGTATGGTCCTAAAACAATACTTCAATTCATTTAGAAGCGTGAAACGCAAGAAGTACGTTCAAAGCAACACTGATCAAGGCACTTCCTCCTTTAAATGCACAGTGAGGCTGGTGCGAACACTTTGGAGCTTCTTCCATTTGTTATTCTATGTTGTTCATGAAGCCCAACTTTGCTGCACTGCACAATGCCGCGTTACTCGTCTGCAGACCCACAACATGGACCTCAATCTTATTCAATAGTAGTGGATGCATCTAAACCACAAAGCGAGCCGAGGCACTTCCGGAGGAGTACAGGATTTTGGTCGGATTTTAACAATTTTATTTTACCATGTAAACATTACAGGGCTGTCACCATCAGGAAATGTTAAGAGTGAGATTTTTAATCAAAAGGAAGTGAAAGATTGAACATATGGGAGGTGTTTTGTCCATGAGAATTGTGTAAATGGTTCACACTTTTAAACTAATAGTGGGCACACCTCTCGTGGTTTTTGCTTGCACTTAGTGTCAGATCTGGAGCACGATTGTGTGTTTTAGCTGGAAACCTGGCCTGGTTCTAAAAGGTCAAATCCAAGTAATTGCAACTATTTATTACATAGAATATACAACTCTGGCGAATTAATCGTGAGACATGCGATTTTTAATGAAAATTTACCCCAACTCTCGATGGGTGATGGTAACGAGTGGGATTCTTAAAAAGTTTTTTGTAAAGCATTTTCAGATGCAGTAATATCGTTTTTGTAAAGAGCTGTGGCCTGTTAGTGATTAAATAAAGCCACTAATGAGGTTTATAAATCAAAAAACAGAAACTCATGATTTCTTACTAAATCTCATGGTTTTTAAGAGTTTGTTTCATGGTTTATGAGATGGTGGGGTTGGCATTACTGTGATGCTATCTGAAGAAGAGCAGCAAAATTGTTCTGGCTTCACAATTATCTCTCAATCAACACCAAAACAGATTAGCTGGTCATTTAATATAAATAAAAACAGAAAATGCTGGAAATACTCAGCAGGTCAGGCAGCATCTGTGGAGAGAGAAACAGAGTTAACGGGCTCGATTTTAATCGGGTTGGAGTTGGGTTGCGTGGTGGGCGGGTTCGGAGCCACTTCCGGCGGGATCAGCAGCAGATGTCCGATTTTGATTCAACGAGCTTGTTAATTTAATGGAGGCGCGCTGGCCAGTCCAATGAGTGGGATCGGGTCGGCTGGCCGCCTCTGATGATGTCATAATAGCAGCTGCTATTAAAGTTGCGATCCAGCCTGAGCCTTTCTATTGTGGTTTCCTGGACTTGATTTATTCGCAATGACTTCTTCCAGAGGCAAGGCAGATCCTCGTTTTAATGATGACTCCCTCCATGCTCTTGTGGATGCTGTCAGAGGGCGCAGGGAGATTCTCTTCCCTCCTGATGGCCGGAGGAAGCCTCCTCAGCAGACCAAGGCAGCCTGGCTGCGCATTGCTCAGGAGGTCAGCGCAAGGTGCATTTGTTCACGCTCATGGATCCAGTGCCGAAAAAGGTTTAATGATCTTGTGCGAACATCAAAAATGAGTATCCCATCTCTCTTGCCTTCAATCTGCTTCCCTTCTCTTCTCATCACCAGCACTCTGCTTTGGAAGCCTCCTCCTTCACATCCCACCTTACTCTTACTTCCCTTGCACTCTTACCTATCCATCTCTGTGTCTGCACTGAATCACTTCAGCATCCTGTCTATGCACCCCTTAGATTCGCTCTCACTGTCATGCAGTGACAACAACTAACAACGCACAGGGAGCTAGCTTCCTCTTGGCACCTTACCCCATCTTCATCTCCCTCAATGCTTCTATGGTAGGGATTAATCACACTCACTCCATCACTGTGGCGGAAACATCACTTGTGTCCGTCCTTGCAGGAAAAGATAGCCCACAATAAGAGGGAGAGAGCAAAGACTGGAGGAGGAACACCTACCCTAGCAACATTGACCATTGCTGGGGAGGCAGCAAATGAGATTGTTGGAGGTGGAGAGGACCTGGAAGTGGGCGATGGAGAGATGGGCACACTAGAGGAAGCTGGTGACATAATAGAGTTTCATCCCTCTCAGAAAGCAATGCAATATGATGTTCATAGAGAATCACTTTTTATCATCTGCTCAAAAGGATGTGTCTGCTACATCAATATCAGATGTTTAAATCATGCCTTTACTCTCCCACAGGACCATCGAGTGCCCCCCTCCCCACGATCCAGAACGAAGAACCTGACAACTTCTCAGAGGTACCTGAAGCCTCTGAGGGAGCAATGTCACCAGGAATCAGCGCACCCAGCACCAGTGCAGCAACGCACACCTCGGTGGGGCCATCGCGAGTTAGAGTAATGTTGCCACCTGGTCTATCACAGTGCACAAGTGAGCATCAGCAGATGGTGGAGACAGCGACAGCAGTGGAGAGTCCTCCTCGGAAGTCGCAGAACTCTTCTAGCTCTGCTGAGCTGCATGCAGACGCTGTGCCTCTGGGGCCATCCAGAAAAACAGGAACAAGTGCAGGTGTCGCTGGAAGGGTTTGCCTCCAGAGTTAGTGCGAGTGTGGAGAGAATGAAGGAATCCATCTCTAACATCAGCACTGCCGTGGTGGAGGCAATGGCGCATGAACGCACCACCATAGATGGGATGGCAACCTCCGTGGAAAGGATGGCTACCTCCGTGGAAAGGATGGCTACCTCCATGGAAAGGTTGGTTCTGGCCATGGAGGAAATAAGTCGCCAGAGTCAGGAAAACATGGTGACTGTTCAGAATAGAATGACATCTCTGGAGGAGCGATGGGTAGCTATTGAGCAGAGAGACCAGAGCTTCATGGACGTCCTTTTGAGGAGGACTGCCAGTGCAGATACGGGTTCTCACGGTCCCCCTGAAGTGCAGCAAGGTGCTCTCCAGCCACTTGCCAGCACTGAGCTGTGGCTGACCCATGAGAGGGATGTTGTTGGCAGGACAGAAGGAAGTGTGGGCTCCTCTCAAAGCGCTCACATGACCATGCCACTACGGAGCCCTCAGTCAGAGACCCACTTTGCAGAGACAACTGAGATGGCTGTTTCGGACCCTGCACAGCCGCAGGAAGAGCAGACTGTTGAAGAGCCCTCCCAGGCTCCCAAACCCAGAGGATGCCCACCAAAGGCGTCTAAGCAGGCGCAGCATCCTAGTCAGCAATGTGCCACTACATCTGCTGAAGCCACAGGGGAAGCACCATGTAGAAGCACGCGTAAGAGAAAGATTAAGCAGCTATAGTTACAAGGGGACTCACTTGGGTGAATGATTTTTTTTGCTGACTCTTGCTGGTTTATTATCCTTTTGTCATGTGTTAAAGATAAATTATGTCAAACAGTTGATTGTGTGGCCTATGTGTTATGGAAAATGGCAAAAGCACATTGAGGGCTCAGGGCGACTTGCTTTTGTAATGCTGATGGTAAAAGCGATAGGAAATAACAGGGTATAGCAGAGATGAAGTATGATGTTGGACAAGTGTTGCCTGCAGTTACAGAGCCATATGGTAGCCAACTATGATTGAAGAGTAAGCTTATGCTAATATGGCATGGCAGTGTGCATACCCTGCTTGATGGGCAGCAGTGAACTGTAGGGATGCAGCATTGGTCACAACAGGGCATGCAAGGCGCCCCTCGTCCTCCTCCTACTCCTCTTCCCAGGAAGATCTGCTCTGAGCCACGGGGCTGCTACTCCTCCAATTATGAGGACCAGGATGAGAGGGCATAAATGTTTCCCATCCCCTTGCTATAGATTTCATTTGAGGCAACAATCTTGCAAGTGCACAGTCAAAGTGGCCTGAAATTATTCCATTCAAGTCACACTGCAGATGGTGTCAGTGTGAACAGTCACAAGGTCAGTAGATGTGCAAAATCTTATCCCATACCTACAACAGCAAGGTTGTTGCATTTGAATGTCAGCCATGTTTCAGAGGCACTTTTAAAGCGCACCACCAATGCATAAAAATCATGTCCTCCAGCAACTTGTCTCCTTGAACCTGGCCTGTTTCTGACAAGTCGGGAAACAGGAGTCAGAAGCATGAAAATGGGAAGCCACTATGAAAATAGGATTAGCAAGGCAGTTAACAGGCTGTTAACTACCTGTCCCACCGGTTGGAGACGGGTCAGTTTAGGAGCGGCTAAACAGACACTCACAAAAATTGGGTGGGGGCGGGATGGAGGCAAATTGGGTGTCTGAAGCCATTTTTTCTGATTTTCGCAACAGACCCGCCTCCAAACCCACCTCCTCAGGGCTATTAAAATCAAGCCCAACGTTTCAGGTCGATGACTTTTCATAAGAACTGGTCATTTGCTCTTTGTAGGACCTAGCTGTGCACAAATTGACTGTCACATTTACAACAACAGCAACTTGTGCCTTTCAAGTAGTAAAACATCCCAAGGTGCTTCATAGGAGCGCTAATCAAACAAAATTTGGCACTGGGCCAGACAAGGCCATATTAGGACAGGTGGAGGGGAGCTGGAATCCACAGCCTTCTGGCATGGGGATAAGAGTTCTACCACTGAGCCAAGCTCAGGAATATGTTGCTGATTGCAAAATTTGATACAGTAGCAACATGAGGAATGACAGCTCTGGAACTGCAACCCTGAAGTGTACTTTAAAGTTGAGATATCTGCATTGCAGATGTTGTTTTTGTGAGGTCTTATGGAGGGCAGCATCACTGTTCTGTTCGGTGTTGGAAAGCTGTATCTATTGGATTTCATTTTGAGTTAAACTACTGTAATTTACCTACATAATAACAGTGAGTCGACCTCAAAGTAATTCATTGGTTGTGAAGCATTTTGGAATATCCTGAGGTTGGGAAAGCACTATATAGATGTTCTTATTTATTTTCTTTCTTTAATAGAAAGAAAGTATCTTTTGTGCAGCAGTCATCTTTAATTTAGCAGAACACCTAGATTAGTTTTAAATGTAGGATACTTCTGGAAATTCTGAGAAAGTTGGGATATCTGAAAATGTATTTGAATAAACATTGTTAGTGGCCATTGAGGCTGTTATAAGAGATTCTGGTTACTGCTTTGCCTTGAAGCATCACCTCTTGATCCTGGTATTTCTCAACACAAGTTCTGAGACTCAGAGCAACGTTTGGTATTTATAATGATTTGCAGATTTCACTGCAGTCGAATTAATCTGGTTTATCTCACCCTTCTTATTCTACTTGCTTGTTCTCCCTTCCTAACTATTTATTATCCAGATCTATAAATCTTTATTTTTTCTTCTAAATCTTCAGTCCAAAATCCTGGTCCATATCCCTGATACACTTTGATTTATCAGTCATCTTGATGAGCATTTGTAGTATCTGCATCTGGGAGTGCAATCTGGAAAATGTTTTTAAGGAACATTTCTAAAATGTCAGACCTGCTGTTTAGTCATGGATCTAAACTATTTCACTTGTTCTGTGACCACCTGCTAAAATACTCTGGGGTTGGAATTCTGCTGTGCAATATTAATGCTTTTGAATGTAATTCTTTTTAACAAAGGCATTATCACATCCTTTATAAAATATTTTTTTTAATACAATTTTAAATATAATTTAGAACCATGCATTTTGAGCAGTTACACACAGAAACAAAGTTACAATAACTTCAATAATCTTAAAATGGGACAAATGTTGAAAGGAGAATTGGGGTTGTGGTCACTGGTACCGCAAGCGGATGATTCAATTCCTGATATCCCAACCAGAAAGGGGCTGTCTGGGTTGCCTCCTTCCTTCCGCTTCCTCCTCCTCCACCCTCTGTGAGCAGCTTGTCCCCTTTGCTGCCTCTGCTCCATCTCCATGTCATGCTGCAGCCCAAGGGGGACTGCAATTAGTCCAGGACTGGGAGCAAGTGGTGTTCTCAGAGGCCTTCTTTTAAGAGCCAAAGCCTTGCAAACATCCAGCTGCACTCCCTTCACACTTCCCTCAACGTTGCATGTGTCCCTTTAAGAAGCGCTGGTGGGGGGTCCATCGTGCAGCTAAACGCACCAGCTGTGCGTGCTTTGGAGAGGGCATTGAAAGGAGTGGCAACAACTGAAATAACAGATCTGACCAATTACCATATCTGCAGCGAGCGCAGGCAATGGCAGTGCTGCCGATCTGCCAAAAATGCTAGCCACTGCGTTCTGCACTGGAAGTGGGCGGAAGCGAGACGGCCGCCATTTTTTCTCGGAAACTGGCCTTATCAGCTGGCGCTAAGGTGCCGAATTTCACTGCCCAAAAACCTTACGCCTAAAACTCTTTTCACACATGAACCTAACCTCTGACTCCTACATGGTGCTAGCTCAGTGTCAGAAGGTTGTTAGGTTTGTGGTGAGGATTGTGCTGATGAAGCACTCGAAGACTGGGGTGACACGCATCTCAGTGATGCTGATGTCTTTGCAGGACCGGCTTCTGCTGTCATGCAGCTTGTGTGTTCAACACCTTCCAGGCTCAGGCCAGAAGCTCCCTCCTGTGCTGACATTGGAGAGGACTGGATTGATGTAACCAGTATCATGGGAAATGGTAACATTTGCAATCCCTTCTTGCAGCTCACTTGTACTGGATGTGGGCTCAGTTGGGCTAATAATCTGCATGAGAACATAACAAATAGTTTCAATTAAGTCATGAAAGCCTTGAGCTAGGGTGCTCTTCAGGGAATCAGAAGTAACAATCCATCCTTAATATCTCCTGATGTCTTGTTGCCGCAGATATCTCCAGGAATGCCGCATTCACCATCGCATTCAGCATGCCCTGATATACCAACTGCGTTGTTTTGTTGATGTGGGTCATGGACTCCTCCAACTTATCTACTATCTGCAACATGTGAAAGGAGACTGTCCCCATCACTTGCACATGAGATCTATATTCCCAAGAACATAAAAAATAGGAGCAGGAGTAGGCCATATGGCCTATTGAGCCTGCTCCACCATTCAGTAAGATCATGGCTGAACTTCTACATGAACTCCACTTTCCTGCTCTGTCCCCATATCTCTTGATTGCCTTAGCACCCAAAAATCTATTGATCTCAGTCTTGATTATACTCATCGACTGAGCCTCCACAAGCCTCTGAGGTAGAGAATTCCAAAGATTCACCACCCTCTGAGTGAAGAAATTTCTCCTCATCTCACTCCTAAATGGCCAATCTCCTTATCCTGAGACTATGATCCCTAGTTCTGAAGGGACTTGAGCACATAAATCTAGGCTGACACTCCAGTGCAGTATTGAGGGAGAACTGCACTGTCAGAGGTGCCGTCTTTTGGATGAGATGTTAAACCGAGGCCCCGTCTCAGGTGGACGTAAAAGATCCCAAGGCACTATTTCGAAGAAGAGCAGGGGAGTTATCCCCGGTGTCCTGGCTAATATTTATCCCTCAATCAACATAACAAAAACAGATTATCTGGTCATTGTCAAATTTCTGTTTGTGGGAGCTTGCTGTGCGCAAATTGGCTGCTGCATTTCCCACATTACAACAGTGACTACACTCCAAAAGTACTTCATTGGCTATAAAACGCTTTGAGACGTCCGGTAGTCATGAAAGGCGCTATATAAATGCAAGTCTTTCTTTCCTTTTAGCTCTAGACTCTCCAGACAGTGGAAACAGCCTCTCAGCATCTACCTTATCAAGCCTGCTATGAATTTTATACATTACAGTGAGATCACCGATCATTCTTCTAAACTCCAGAGAATATAGGTCCATTCTACTCAATCTCTCCTCATAGGATAGCCCTCTCATCGCAGGAATCAATCTAGTGAACCTTTGTTGCACCCCCGCTAAGGCAAGTATATCCTTCCTTAAGTAAGGAGACCAAAACTGTACACAGTACTCCAGGTGTGATCTTACCAAAGCAAAATATTTAAGGAACAGGCCACCTCCTCCCTTGCTGCAAGACTTCCTTAATCTTGTACTCCAACCCCTTGCAATAAAGGCTAACACCATTTGCCTTCCTAATTGCTTGCTATACCTGCATGTTAACTTTCTGTGATTCAGGTACAAGGACCTCCAAATCCCTCTGAATACCAACATATACTAATCTCTCACCTTTTAAAAAGAAATTCTGCTTTTCCATTCTTCCTACCAAAATGGATAATTTCCCACTTTCCCACATTATACTCCATCTTCCACCTTATTGCCCAATCACTTAACCTGTCTTTATCTCTTTGCAGTCTCTTTGCGTCCTCCTCACAGCTTATTTCCCACCTAACTTTGTATTGTCAGCTAACTTGGATATATTACACTCGGTTCCCTCATCTACATCATTGTTGTAGATTGCAGATAGCTGAGGCCCAAGTACGGATCCTTGCAGTGAAGGGATAATTACTAGTCCTAGCCCCTTTAGGGCTACCCCAAATCAGACGTATTCCTCAGACGTTCACTTTCAACTAAAGTTTGAGGTAGCCAAATCCTAAAGATGCTTAATTGGGTCTAAAGGTCCGGACTATCTCTCCCTAAAGGAAAGGAACAACCTGAAAATGTTACTGTCCTCCAGATAGCACTTTTAATAAGTTTAGCTAGATTGTAACGTTCCGGATATTATGAGGGTCTGGAAAAGTCCCCCAGAATTCTGCAACTCCTCACCAAAGAGTGTACAGAGATTGAGTTTGCGAGTTTGATACAGAAGTATTATGTGAGACAATTCTAAAAATATATAGATTTATTAAAGAACCGACATGTAATTTACAGTTGGTGATTCAATCGCAACATTAACAGTTCCAAAAAGAGAAAGCTTTACAATCTTATTATCAGAGATCCTTATTCTCAAATCTTAACTTCGCTACAGTTTTACAGTTCTTAGTCTTATTCAGGATATCCACCAAAATCAAATACAGTACCATTGATCCCCAAGGTACAAAGAGTTGTAGACTTACAGAGCCTGCCTCTGAAGCTGAGAATCGCTTTGCCCCTTTTAGCGAATCTATTATCCCATTTGAGAGTTCAATATTTATACCCTTTTCCAGTGGTATTCCCTTTAAGGTTTTCTGCTGATGTAAGCTAATTATCTCTAGTCATTTTTCTGCTGACTTCTGCAATTCTTAGTCACCTCAGCTGGTAGCAATACAGACTCGTGTCTCTCCTCTAGGTGTTCTGAAGCTTACCAAGCAAACTCTCTTGCTTATTGGTGTTCTATGTTTCACCCTGTGAGAGAACTTCTTTCTCATGAGTTATATTCTTCCAAGTGGGGCCGGTGGTTGATAAGCCAGGTGTCATGATGGAATCGATGAATCCGTTTTGGGAATGGGTGCTCTGGAGATGTCAGGCTGCTTGTCAGTCCTTCTTTCTGTAAAAGGCCAGTACTTGTGAAGGACACAAAGGAAAATTATTTTAGGAGGGTGCATTCTCAGCTGTGATTCAGAAGAAGTGACTGAGCAATGATAGGAGGCTTTTCAAATGCTCAATGTCTGAAGACTGCAACCATTTACAGTACTGCAGGCGTGCCATCCCATTGAATGACATGTTGATGTCAGGTGCCATCAAATTGAACCTGACAGCTCTGCTCTAATTTCTCCATCTCCCACTGCCTCTCCATTGTGTCTATACAGGAGTTGTACAGCTTCCTTCTTCTTAAGGACCTGATGGTTGCCCTTCCTCCACCCATGACACTTCATTGCCACTGATTGTGGGCAGCCTTTTCCTTTGCAAAGAACATGAAGATATAGAAAGGCCAACGATTCATTTAAAATTGAATGTTTGCAAGGTGTCTGGAGACATTCCTTTATGACCTTGCTTTCAGGTGCAGGCTATGCAGCAATTTCTTCACTTTACACTCAGACACCTTGCTCTCAGAAAGTGGGATAAGGAACACTAGAATGATGGGCGAGGAATGTATGGCTGTGGGGGAAGGAAGGGTTGGTGTGGTATTTGGTGCATATTAACTGTCTCATCCATCTCTTCCCTCACAATGTGTGGACATGGGTGGTGTGGAGGTGAGTCATGCTTCCGTGATTATTTCAGGATAAGCATGGGTACTTGTGCCATCCCTTACACCATAAAAAATGTTTCAAGCAGTGTATCGCCATTCATGGAATGGTTGATGTAGCACTGACTGCCTGAACCATACTCTCTGTGGCTTCCAGTCTTGAATTCCAAATAGTCTTGCCATTAGTCTCTGCCAACATCACCTCCAAAGAACCTTCTGCGAATTCTGGGCCTTGACCGCAGCAGACTCTTCCAGTGCTGATCCACCTTCTGCCATCATCCTCTCGCTGTGTTTTTGTTCTCTCTCTGCCCCTTCACCCTTGATTGCCTTCTGGCCCTTTAAGCTGCAGCAGCCACTTAACTGATTTCCTTCCTTTAACCCGCCCTTCATAAAAAATTAGCCTCCTCCCCCCCCAAGGTAAATGTGGTAAGTTGTTAGCGGGATCAAGTGGTCAGGAAGAAATCTCGCCCCGCCATATTTATGATGGGCCGTGGAAAATCCAGGCCTTGGTCTTTTCAACATTGAAATGAGGAGACCAAGGGGTAAAAAATATAAGATAGTAAGCAAGATAGACTAAGTTATTGTTGGACTAAGTTATGGCATGAGGATAAAGGAACACAGGTTTAAACTAATGAAAGGCAAATTTAGAATTAATGTTGAGATGTTCTGTTTCACATAAAGAGTGAATGGGCTTCTGAGTAAAGGAGTGGATATAAAACCCTGGAATAATTTAAAAAAGAGTTGATTGCTACAGTGGGTACAATATTGTTCTGAAATTCCTTGGAGATCACACCAGTGTCCTGCTGTACCTTCAGCAGGAGTCCAGCGGAAACCCTCATAAAACAGTGGAGACCTGGTTGCGCTGGGTGTCCATCATTTCCAGGAAATTCTTCTTTTTCTCATATGAGGTAGCAGCTTCATCCACCTTTTACAAGGCAATTCATGGCAAGAAGGCAAGAGTTTCCATGGTTTTGGCTCAGTTGGGTCCCAGTGTTATCAGTGGAGGCCAGTATGCTCACTGAGGTGGCATGCATTGGCCTTCACTTGGCTAGATCTGGGTCTCACTGGTGGGGTTCAGGCTAGGGAAGCTGATAAGCTGCATTATTTTTAAAATTATTCTGAATTGACCACTTTGCTCAGGGATCTGTCAAGAACGTGGTCAGGTTTAAGGGGAAGGCCTGGGCACTACCCTAAGGAAAGGCGGGAGCCAGAGAGGCACCTGAAGTAGTGCTTTCAACTACCCATCCTATATTTTTTAATTCATTCATGGGATGTGGGTATCGCTGGCAAGGCCAGCATTTATTGCCCATCCCTCATTGCCCATGAGAAGGTGGTGGTGAACCGCCTTCTTGAACTGCTGCAGTCCGTGAGGTGAAGGTGCTGTTAGGGGGGAAGTTCCAGGATTTTGATCCAGCGCCGATGAAGGAATGGCGATATATTTCCAAGTCAGGA
Organism: Squalus acanthias; assembly: GCA_030390025.1. NCBI lineage: Eukaryota > Metazoa > Chordata > Chondrichthyes > Squaliformes > Squalidae > Squalus > Squalus acanthias. The sequence continues at coordinate 140,561,970 of CM059426.1, read as the reverse complement.
TGGTGTGTGACTTGGAGGGGAACTTGCAGATGATGGTGTTCCCATGTGCCCACTGCCCTTGTCCTTCTAGGTGGAAGAGGTCACCGGTTTTGGAGAAGAAGCTTGGTGAGTTGCTGCAGTGCATCTTGTAGATGGTACACACTGCAGCCACGGTACACTGGTGGTGGAGGGAGTGAACGTTTAAGGTGGTGGATGGGCTGCCAATCAAGCGGGCTGCTTTGTCCTGGATGGTGTTGAGCTTCTTGAGTGTTGTTGGAGCTGCACTCATCCAGGCAAGTGGAGAGCATTCCATCACACTCCTGACTTGTGCCTTGTAGATGGTGGAAAGGCTTTAGGGAGTCAGGAGGTGAGACACTTGCCCCAGAATACCCAGCCTCTGACCTGCTCTTGTAGCCACAGGGGGTGAAATTGGATAAAGCTGAAAAACGGGCGCGGGGAGCGCGAAGCATGGTGTGCCCGCACCCGTTCAAAATGGTGCAGGTAGAACGCAAAATTCATGCTGCCTGCTCATTATAATGATTGGAGCGCTGATCTCAGTGCTAAATGCGCTGCTGGTTGGCTCAGCATTCAACAGGGGGGCCAATATCGGGTGCAGTCTACTGGCCATAAAAGTTTGACGAGGCTCTCTGCATGACTTAAAGGGGAGTTGCTTTGTTGCAGAAGCACCTCATTGTCACTCTGAAGCCATGGCCCAACAGGGAAGAGCGAGGGCAAGCAGGGCTCAGATGCGGCACTGGAAGCTTTGCTTCTTGTCCTCATCCAGCAGGGGGGGCAGGAGGCCTTCCAGGCAGCACGCCAGAAGGCTGTGGGAGGAAATAGCACAAGCCGTCAGTGACACGAGTGTTGTCTCCAGGACCTGGATTCAGTGCCCCAAGAAGTTTAATGACCTCACACGAGTGGTCAAGGTCAGTGAATACATCTTCAAATGCCATATCCCACCAACTGCACCACTAGCCTCACACACTGTTCAAAGCACCACACCCCCCATCACTCACCTACCAGCAATCTTTAACAATCATGACTCATACCTCACAATTATAGCTTCACCTCACCCTCACACACTTGCCACTGCTGCAAGACTCACACTCACATCTCACACCTTGCACAGATTGCCAGCTATTCAACTATGGCAGGCACATCATTCAAACGTATTGCACCACACTCACTAACACACTTCCCTTTCTCTCGCAGGCAAAGTTGGCACATAACTGCCGTGAATAGCAGCAGACGGGCGGAGGGGAAGCCCGACTTCAGAACCTGACTGAGCTGGAGGACACAGTGCTGGAGATTATTGGAGGAGCCGTCACAGAGGCTGTGGCGAGCGGCGAGGTTGAAAGCATGGATGATGACGGTATACTCATACCTAATCTTTCTTCTCACATCCCACTTCCTCCTCATCCTACAATCTCTTCTCACTTACAAGCTGCTGATGGTGTGACCATGCACATCTTGCTTCCCCCACCCCTCCCCTCACCACAACCCAACACTTGTGCCTTTCTCCTTTCAGATACCCAAGAGCTACCATCATCACAGCCTGTCCCCGATGTTATGGAGGAGGAAAGAGAAGGAGAAGAGGCACCGTCATTCAATCTGGCACCACCATTGCACGGGGCTTTGCGCAGAGCTTGGAGCCAAGGCACCAGCTCAGACAATAGCACTGCGCGTACTTTAGAGGGTAGTATAGAGGCAGGATCTGCACGTGGTGAGTCACCAGGCATGAGTGGGCTGCAACCAGGCCAGGGGGAAAGGGTAGCTCGGGTGCCAGCTCCCCGGCGCGCACATGTTCTGCTGCACAGGACGCAGATGAGGATCTCGATGGGGTGACATGCAGTAGAAGGGTGATGGACATGGAAATGCTTGGTGCAATGGCAAGCCTGCCAGAGAAGCTCTTGTCAGCATCAAGGAGCATGGAGGAGTCCGGCTCCAACATTGCATGGGGCGGTGCAGAGAGTTTGGAGCCCAGGATTTCCAGGATGGAAATGATGGGCAACTCAATCAGGACACTTGTGGTCCGAACCATGATGGTGGGTGTGATGGACAATGCCATAGCTTCCATTGCAGCACAAACAGAAGCAACCCTACGTCTGAGTGCTGCACTGGAAGCTCAAACTGCTCTCCTGCAGTCTCAGATTATTGCCACACAAGCTCTGACTGATGCCATCGTGGCTGGGTTTATGAGTGTGGAAAGGAGCTTGCAGGGTATCACAGCAGTCCAGCAATTTGTGCTGCAACAGATGGCTAGGAATGATGAGGCACCACCCTGGGGGAGTGGCAGTGGCTCCGTGGAGCAAGAACCTGCTCTCCTCTCTCAGGATGACAGCATTCTTACTCCCACCTCTGCCACTCTGCTAGTGCTCTTGCTGCTGCCTGTTAGCCAGCCAGCCCAGATGGCTGCCGCACATGCCGAGGTGGTGCAGTCTTCAACACTACAGCTGGGATGTTGTTGGGGCCCATAGCCTTTGCTGCATCCATTGCACTCAGCTGTTTCTTGATATCACATGGAATGTATTGAATTTGCTGAAGACTGGCTTCTGTGATGGTTGGGACTTCAGGAGGAGGCCGAGGTGAATCATTCACTTGGTACTTCTGGCTGAAGATGGCTGCTTCAGCCTTGTCTTTTGCACTCATGCTGGGCTCCGCCATCATTGAGGATGGGGATGTTCATGGAGCCTCATCCTCCCGTTAGTTGTTTAATTGTCCACCATCATTCACAACTTGATGTGGTCAGACTGTAGAGCTTTGATCTGATCCATTGGTTATGAGATCGTTAAGGTCTGTCTGTAGCGTGCTGCTTCTGCTGTTTAGCATGCATGTAGTCCTGTGTTGGCACCTCATTTTTAGGTACGCCTGGTGCTGCTCCTGGCATGCTCTTCTAAACTCCTTATTGAACCAGGGTTGGTCCGCTGGCTTGATGGTAATGGTAGAGTGAGGGATATGCCGGGCCATGAGGTTACAGATTGTGGTGGAATACAATTCTGCTGCTGCTGATGGCCCACAGCGCCTCATGGATGTCAAGTATCGAGCTGCTAGATCTGTTCTGAATCTAACCCATTTAGCACGGTGGTAGTGCCACACAACACGATGGAGGGTGTCCTCAGTGTGAAGATGGGACTTTGTCTCCACAAGGTCTGTGCAGTAGTCACTCCTACCAATAATGTCATGGACAGATGCATCTGTGACAGGTAGATTAGTGAGGAGGAAGTCAAGTAGGTTTTTTTCACATCTCACCATTGTTTGAGTAAAGAAGTTTCTTCTGAATTCCTTATTGGATTTATTAGTGACTATCTTATATTTATGACCCATAGCGTGTGAAATTGGGTATCGCCCCGTTTGAGGCACTAACTTTTGAAATTTTGAAAATTTAGCGCCAGGCGCTAAGGATTCTGAACTTCTACTAAATTGGGTGTTAGCGCCTCAGGAAGGAAGTGGGGCGCTAAATCAAGCGCTAATGACCTCAGTGGGGCGCTACAGGGGCTCTACCAGCAGAGCGCTAATGGATTTCAGGTGCAATGCATTCAGCAATGATCCTTCACATTGGTTCCTTCCAGCTGTTAAAGGGAGGTTTCTTCATTGTGCAGATGCTCATTTTAAGCATTGCTGGGTTTGAGGCGACCTGAGAGCAACTGAATCCCCTGATGGTTATGGCTGTTCCCACTCTCAGGGAGAGAGCTCGTCGGTTGACAGGCGTGGCATTGGAGGCATTGGTTGCTGGAGTGGAGCGAAGGAGGGCAATGCTGTTCCCGGCCACTGGAAGGAGGCCATCGCCTCAGGTGTTCAGGGCAATGTGGAGGGAAGTGGCCCAGGAGATCTCGGCCAGTAGTGTGGTGGAACGCAGCCTGACACAGTGCCGCAAGAAATTCAATGACCTCAGTCAGGTGGTAAAGGTGAGTACATGCTTCAACAGCTCCTACATACCAGCATCTGAACCTCAGTCTGTGCACACTGCGCAAAGAACCACACTGCCACCACTCACCCATCAAACATCTTCACCTACTCAAACTCACATCCACATCTCACGCCTTGCCTACAATCACAGCTATTCAACGATGGCAGGCATATCCCCCAAACACATAGCTGGACTCTGACTCAAACACATTTGTTTCTCTTGCAGGCCAAGATGGCCCACAATAGGAGGGAGCAGCAGAGAACAGGCGGGGGTGATGCGCAGCTCCAGCAGCTCTCAGACCTTGAGGAACGAGTTCTGCGACTGGGCAGCAGGTGGTGGGCACCTTGGCCATCGGAAACGTCAATCCCGTTGGGGGCAAAAACGGTATCTTCAGCCTTCTCTCATCCCACTTCCCCCTCACACCACAAACATTTCTCACTTTCCAGCCTCCTGAGAATGTCTGCATTCCTTGCTCCATTCCTGCCCCCCGCCCTAACCTTAACGCGAGTGTTGTGCCTTTATGCTTTCAGATAATCAACAACCAGATGACCAGCCTGTCACTGAGCCCCCCACTGAGAATGAGTTAGGAGAAGAGGAGGAGGAGCAAAGTACCGCATCACTGCATGTCTCACCCGCAGGCACCACCTCAGATACTGGCACTACGCGATATTTAGAGGCAAGTTTAGTAGAGGGGTCTGCACTAGGTGATGTACCAGGACGAGCGGGCTGCAGCAAGGCCAGGGGGGAAAGGTAGCTGGAGAGGCAGCTCCCCGGAGGGCGAGTTCTGCTGCACAGGACTCAGATGAGGACCTCGATGGGGAGGCGTCCACAAGTAGGGTGATAGTCATGCACACCGAGATAATGGCCCAGAAATTAAACACTGAGGGGGAAAAATTCAGTTGGTTGTGCCTCCCGTTAGCGCCTTAAGAGGGCGCTAATGGGGCGCAAAGCAGCTAGCGCCCGGGCGCAGCGATGTTTGCGCCGCTCGGGAACTTAACTAGACATTTAGCGGCGGCGCTAAACTTTATCGCCGCGATCTCTTGCGCGCGCAGATTGTGACGTCATACGAGAGTGCAACGCCCTTGTGGCGCCCCGGAGCAGAATTTCAGTGGCGCCCCCATCCTTACCGCCTGGCGCATCCAACGACCGGTAGAGTGGAACGCTATCATTCGCTGTGGGGCTGGGGGGGGCGCTATTTAAAGGGGGCCTCTTCCTGTCTTTCTCTGTGGTGGACATTTTTGCACCACTCGTTCTGAGAGAGAGAGAGAGATTCGGAGAGAGAGAAAGAGAGACTTCTGCATTGAGTCAACGCTGTGTCAGGTAGTTTTGGCTACTCATCCTAACTTCGCTGGTACTTTGGTTTCTGGCCTTCATAACTTTGCTTGCTTAGAGATATGGGGGCTGCACTGATGGGGGGCGTCGTCCTGCGGCAGCTGAATCGGAGGACACAGAGACGCAGAGAGAGAGTGGCAATGATGGCCAGATGGAGGAGGGCCAACAGGCGTCTGTACAGGAGAGCTTACCCTCCCAGGGTATATCGTGAACAGCTCTCCTACATTCATATGTCTGAGGAGCAGTGTCTGCGAAGGCTGCGCTTCAGCAAGGAGGTGGTCACTGAGCTCTGCCACCTGCTGCAGCCAGATCTGCAGCCTCAGCTGAGGTCCAGGACGTCTCTGTCGGTGGCAGTGAAGGTCACAGTGGCTCTGAACTTTTATGCTACTGGCTCATTTCAATCTGCTGTTGGGGACATCGCCAATATCTCCCAGTTCGCGGTGCACTGCTGCATCAGGAAGGTCACAAATGCCCTCTTTAAAAGGAGACGAGAGTTCATCTCTTTCCCCATGACCCCAGACAAGCAGCAAGAACGCGCTCTGGGCTTTGCGAGGATAGCGGGCTTCCCCATGGTGCAGGGCGCCATTGACTGCACGCATGTGGCTTTGCGTGCTCCGCATGAGAATGCCGAGGATTTCCGGAACAGAAAGGGGTTCCATTCCTTGAATGTTCAGTTGGTCTGTGACCACAGACAGCTGATACTCGCTGTCAATGCCCACTATCCTGGCAGCTGCCACGATGCTTTCATCCTGCGCCAGACTACTGTGGCAGAACTTTTCGAGGCACCGCATCAGCCAGTTGGTTGGCTTCTCGGGGACAAGGGGTATCCACTGTGCACCTGGCTGATGACACCGCTCCGTACGCCCAACACCCCTGCTGAGCTGTGGTACAACGAGAGCCATCAAGCTACCAGGAACATCGTGGAGCACACAATCGGCGTGCTCAAGCAACGGTTCCGCTGTCTCGACCATTCTGGAGGAGCCCTGCAGTACTCGCCTGAGCGAGTTTCCAGCATCGTAGTTGTGTGCTGCATGCTGCATAACATGGCAATCCTCAGGACCCAGCCAATGCCACCAGGCCTTGGAGCACCACCAGAGGAGGAGGAGGAAGAGGAGGAAGAGGAGGAGGAGGATGATCAGCAGCAGCACCAAGGCGTGAGGGCGGCCCACAATGGTGAAACTGGAAGGGCCGTCCATCAGCGGCTGATAGCAAGCCGCTTCTAGGCCCCTGCTGTGGAAATGGCTTCTGCCATTGAGAACAGCATGAATGAACCCAACACGCAACCCCTAAGCCGGCCAAGGCACCACTGATTCCAAACACCAAACATGTATATTTTGAGTACCAAAACTTATTTATTTTACAAACTCTGTGTGTGTCATTTCTTCATGACAAACTCATACAAATAAACACAAAAAAACAGTCATTACCATAACTGGTTCTCACAACCTGGAGATCATGTGCAAAACACTCAACAAAAGTTTGACCACGAACCTCGGCCTTTAATAAAAAAATGACCAGCATTTTGTCACACCTCCTACATCGAGGGTGAACTCCTTCCCGTGCGCCCTTCCCCCCTTCTTACCCTACTGCTGCTCCGCAATGGGACCTCAGTGGCTGCAGCAAGGCTGGTGGAAGGCTGCAGACTGTCAGGCCCTGACAATGCAGATGCCCTTGAGGGACGGCCTCGACCAGCTCTGGGCCTGGAGGGCCCGGCTGCAGACAGCACCAACTCTGCATGGGCGGCAGCAGTCTGTCCTACAGGCGGTGGCAACTGCAGTGGAGAAGTGACAGTGGTGGCAGCAGGAATGCTGTCATCTTGAGCGAGGACAGCAACTCCCTGCTCGACCGGCACACTGGCACTCCCACGGGGCAGCACCTCAGCATCCGGAGCAATCTGCTGGAACACAGATTGCTGGCCTGCTGCGGCGCGGTGAGAGCCCCGTGGAAATGTGAACGAACCAGCGAGGATGGCAGCAGACAGTACTCGCGTGGTCTCAATCTGAGTCTGCATGAGAGCAGTCTGAGATTGAATTGCAGCACTGAGCTTCAGTGTCGCATCCGCCTGCGCTGCAGCGAAGTGCTCCACACTCCTTGCCAGTGCTTCAATGCATTCGGGCACCCTACCCACTGCAGCCATGAGCTCAGTGTGCATGCCCACCGCCTGGGTGTTCATTTCCGCGATCAGCCGCTCCTCCTCTGCGTCCAGTGCAGCAGGACTTGCTGGCATACTCTCCCTCCGGGGAGAAGGCCCCCGAGCTTCCCTACCCCCATCGCGTTGCTGCAGCCCGCTGGGTCCTGGAGCTTCACCCTCATCAGACCCTTCCCCCCTGCTCCCCTCCAGGGAAGGCGTGTTCCCAGTGTCGGCATGGGCTTCCTCGGGAGAGGGTGGCACTGATGCTCCGGCTTCCTCTTCCTCCTCGGCTGCAGCTTCACTCCCACTGGCAGCTTCAGGGCCCGTCTCCTCAGCTGGTGAATCACCATCTGAAAGCAGGGAGGTAGAAGAGTGGCTTTAGCGTGAGGACAGGGTGGCAGTAAGGGAGGAAAAAGTGCAGCGAGTTAGTAAGTTGGATTGAAAGTGTCAAAGGCTGGTGTTGTGAGGGACAAGTGGAAGGACAGAGGACAAAAAGGTGATGACCTTACCATTGCTGTCCAGAACGGGGTCGGCGTCTCCAGTGGCGACGGGACCGATCACCCGGCTTGCCACAATCCTGTGGACGCGCTCCTCCAGATCGCTGAGGGGTTGCAGCTGAGGCCGCCCTCCACCCGTCCGTTGCTGCTGTCTCCTATTATGTGCCAGCTTGGCCTGCAAGAAAAAGGACGGCGTCTGAGTAAATATACAGCCATGGTCTTGCCTGATGTGCCTCCCATAGGTGAATAGCCCTTACTGTATACAGCCATGGTCTTGCCTGATGTGCCTCCCATAGGTGACTAGCCCTTACTGTATACAGCCATGGTCTTGCCTGATGTGCCTCCCATAGGTGAATAGCCCTTACTGTATACAGCCATGGTCTTGCCTGATGTGCCTCCCATAGGTGAATAGCCCTTACTGTATGCAAAGTATGGAATGTGTGTGTGTGCTTCATGAAAGGGCCATAGGTGTTGGATGAGTGTTGTTAATTGTGGTTTTAAGACCCTCTGGCCATAGAGTGAGTTTGAGATGGAGGGATGGAGAGGTATTGCAAAAAAGCCACTCACCCTGACGACCCGAGTGAGGTCGTTGAACTTTTTCCGGCATTGGACATGGGTCCTGGGCACCATGCTCCTGGAGGAGACGCTCTGAGCCACCTCCCTCCACACTCTTCTGTAGTCGCGTGGCAAAGGCCTCCTGCCACTCTCTGGGTACAGTATTGCTCTTCGGCGCTCCACCGCGCCAACCAGAGCATCCAAGGCCCGCTCGGTGAAGCGCTGAGCTCGTTCTCTCACCCTCTCCATCCTTGGCTGGAAAATGGATTCACAGGTCTCTCCAGGCCGAGATTCAAGGCTGCAATGAGCAGGGTGTGGCTGGGGAGCAAGATCGCCCCCCCCCCTTTAAGAACTGGCCGGCGCCAGTGTGTCTGTGTTCCCTCGCTAACTGGCAGCACCTGCGCTGCGCTCGCACTCTGAGTTAGCGCCTCACTCCTCGGCCTTTGCGCCTTAAGACAGGTGTGCAGCGCCTGATTTAGCGCTCCAATCACCTCCAGGGGCGTTAAAAGTGAAGTTTCCAGTCAGTGGCGATAAATAGCGCCAGGCGCTAATTTTTGCGCCCGGACGATATGTGCGCCCCAAACGGGGCGCGACTGAATTTTTAGCCCTGAGTGTTCACGCGGGGGTAAGGCTTCCCCGCGATATCTCACTCCGCGCCTACCTTTTTCCTCCGGGCCCACACGAACTTTAGTTTCAAGGATGCAGCTGTGCAGTGCTTGCGTGACCCAGAGACGCAATTAGTTCGTGCGAGCTCTGGGATCACGTGATTCAGTTAGAGCCAATGGCAGCACACCATCTTTCATTCATAGTTTTGACAGGAAGACCTGTCAAAGCTATGAATACTATACCCCCCCAAAAGAACAGCTAAACCTCAATTAAATTTTTTATAAAAAGCCATCACATTAATAAAATAAGTATAGTTAAATAAATTAACCACTTTAAACAAAAAATAAAATTTTTGAAAAAATTTGAAATCTTTTTAAAAGTTATAAAAATAAACTTACCTTTCTTTAAAGTCTCTAAAAAAGATAAACCTGTTGAAAAATTTTTAAAATAATACTTAATTAACTACTTACCTTGTTAAAAGAGGGTCTTACGCCTCCTTTCTTTATGTGTAAAATCTTCCATGCTTACCTGCGCGTTCAAAGCACTAAGTGCACTGCGTGTGCGCAGCCTGTAGCGCGCACGCGGTTTACTTAGGAACCGCCCCCTTTTGAATTCACGAAGTGCCGGTTTCCCGCGCATGCGCAGTGCATGCTAGAAACCGGCAATTGGAGACCTAAAACGCGAGAGTACACAGTGCGTACTCTCGCGTATTAGGTCTAATTTTCAGGCCAATAGGTGCAATGGCAAGGGTGCCCGAGAGCCTCACGGCAATGGTAAGGAGCGTGGAGGAGTCGTCTCCAACATCGTACAGAGCTCTGCGCACAACATGGAGCCCATCATTTCCACTGTGCAGAGGATAGTGGACTCCCAGAGAGATCGTGCGGATCCAGACCTCATGACGTGCGCCATGGGTGATGTGGCAGCTTCCATTGCAGCACAGGTGGAAGCGACACAACATCTTAGTGCTGTAATGCAGTCAATGGTTGATGCCATCCAGTCTCAGACTGCTCTTATGCAGTCTCAGCTTGATGCCACGAAAGCTCTGACTGCTACCATCGTCGTTGGGTCCACCATAGTCCATCGAGGATCTCACGGTGTCGCAGCAGGCCAGCAATCTGTGCTCCAGCAGATTGGTAGGAATGCTGAGGTGCTGCCACGGGGGAGTGGGAGTGGGTCGGTGGAGCAGGAAGCTGCTGTCCTCTCTCAGGATGACAACATTCCTGATCCCACCACTGTCACTCCGTCATTGCCCTTGTCGCTGCCTGTCATCCAGCCAGCCCAGACTGCTGCCGCCCATGCTGAGGTGGTGCAGTGTACAGCCGGGCCTTCCAGGCCCAGAGCTGGTCGAGGGTGTTCTGTAAGGCTGTCTGTAGTCTCTGGCACCGACACTCAGCAGCCTTAGAAACATAGAAACATAGAATCTAGGAGCAGGAGTAGGCCATTCGGCCCGTCGAGCCTGCAACACCATTCAATACGATCATGGCTGATCATTCAAATCCAGTACCCTGTCCCTGCTTTAATCCCCACAGTACACATATCCCACCCGACCCCCGTAACCCCACGTATTTAATTCCTCCTAACATATCCCATCCTATCCCCATAACCCCACATATTTAATCCCCCCCTAACACTAAGGGTCAATTTATCATAGCCAAATCAACCTAACCCACACATTTTTGGACAGTGGGAGGAAACCGGAGCACCCGGAGGAAACCCACGCAGACACGGGGAGAATGTGCAAACTCCACACAGACAGTCACCCAAGGTCAGATTCGAACCCGGGTCTCTGGCGCTGTGAGGCACCAGTGCTAACCACTATGCCACCGTGTTGCCTTCCACCAGCCCTGCAACAGCCACTGGGGAGATACTACGTAGGAGCACTAGATTAGGAAAGGGGACTGTAAAGAGGGGAGGCAAGGGTTTGCACAAGGGTGATTAGTCAATATTGTTGTATATAACTGGTTAATGGTTTTTGATAAATTTATGACTGGAATGTTGCAGATTTGGGGCTGTGTCTCATTTCAGTTTTGGGGTGCGGTATGGAACCACAAAGTGATGGAATGATGGCGACGTGCTCGGCAACCGGAAAGAGGACTCGAAGTCACTGGAAACAAAGTCTGATGAGGCGCTCATGGACCGACCTTGCAGAACACCGATTGAGTGGCTGCCTCCTCCGTCACTGCTGTTCGTCCTCCTGTTCCTCCTGCTCTTCCTCCCCTCGTCTTCCTCCTCCTGCTCCTGAGGTGGTGGAGTTATGCCTGGTGGCAATGGCTGCGCCATCATAAGGGCCAAGTAGTGCAGCATGCAGCAGACGACGAAAATTGACACCCGCTCAGCTGAGTGCTGGAGGGCTCCTCCCGAGCGGTCAAGGCAGCAGAACCGTTGCTTGAGCACTCCGATGGTCTGCTCAATGATGTTCCTGGTGGCAAAATGGCTCTCATTATATGAGTGCTGGGCAGGAGTGTTGAGGTTGCGGAGGGGAGTCATGAGCCAGGTGGAGAGCGGATAGCCCTTGCCGCCCAGCAGCCAGCTGCAAGTTTGATGTGGTGGCTGGAATAGAGCTGGCAAACCTGTCTGGCACAGGATGAAGGCATCGTGGCTGCTGCCGGGATAGCAGGCATTGACGGTCAGGATTCGCCGTGTGTGGTCGCACACCAACTGCACATTAAGTGAGTGGTAGCCTTTGCGGTGATGGAATACCTCAGGATTGTTATGAGGTGCCTGTAAGCGACGTGGGTGCAGTCAATGGTGCCCTGCATCATGGGGAAGCCCCCTATCCTGGCAAAGCCACATGCACGCTCACCCTGCTTCTCTCTGGTCATGGGAAGGAAATGTCATCCCTTCTCCTTCTGTAGAGAGCCTCTGTGACCTGGCGGATGGAGCAATGGATGGCAAACTGGGAGATGTTGGAGATGTCGCCAGTCGCACACTGGAATGATCTGCTGGCGTAGAAAGTGAAGGCGTCGGTGACCTTGGCTGCCACTGAGAGCCGTGGTGCTCCTGATCTGAGGCTCGAGGTCTGGCTGCAGGAGGTGGCAGAGCTCTGTGACCTCATCCTTGCTGGAGCAGAGCCTTCTAACACACTGGTCCTCAGTGAAATTCATGTAGGAGAACTGCTGCCAGAATACCCTGGGTGGGTAAGGCCTCCTGTTGAGAGCCCTGTTGGCCCTCCTACCTCTGGCCACATTTTGCACTCTTTCTCTGTGCCTCAGTTGCCTCCGACATTGATGCTGGAGGACGAGGCCCAGTGCCAGTACAGCCCCCATGAAAGGATACAAATATTGCACTTTCAATGAAACTGAAGAACCTTTATGTGCCAGAACATTCGTTAAAATGCAAAACGCTCAAATCGGTCAAAAGGCCTCGTTGCCTATGTGAAACTAACAACACAGCATTGTTGGATGACAAAAACTAAGCCGGATGTGGATGCCTTTAAATAGCGCTCCTCCAGGGGACATCTGACTGAAAGCCGCCTCCTCTACCTGTCATTGTTAACGGCAGGCGCTCAAGCAAGGGGCGAGAGGGAATTTTTCATCCAGGGTGCTGCGCACGGCAATGACGTCATGATCTCTGGGTGCAGGAGATCGGGGTGCAACGACTTACCGCCGTCGCAAAACTCCCGCCGAATTTAGTGGGTGGCGTTGATATCGCCGCGCCCGGTCACGCTCACTGGGTGCCCGATGTGCAAAATTCATTGTCGCCTCCTGCCTTCATGCCTCACCCCGACAGCGACAGGGAGAGGAGGCGTCAAGCAGGCAGATGCCACTCCAGCTACTTAAAGGGATCATGAGTAATGAGTCGCAGCTGTCAGGTTAGTGCTGTTTCACTGCTTCCTTGTCAGTTTGACATTGTGCAACAGTTTAATTCAGTCATTTAAAGGTTGTTTAGTATCAGGAGTGTTGTGGCTACTAACAATTAGTTACATTTATTCTCACAACATATCAAAGTGCTACACTTGCTTACATTAATGGGGGCTGTACTGGCAGTCGCCCTCGCCCTCCAGGATCTACGGTGGAGGGAGCGGAGGCAGCGAGAAAGATTGGAACATGTGGCCAGAGGGAGGAGAAGGGCCATCAGGGCTCTCAACAGGAGGCCTTACCCTTCAAGGGTATTCTGTGAGCACTTCTCCAACTCCAATTAAGTGAGGAGCAGTGTATTAAAAGGCTCCGCTTCAGCAAGGAGGTGATCACAGAACTGCCACCTCCTGCAACCAGACCTCAAGCCTCAGATCAGGGCGACCACGGGTCTCTCAGTGGCAGTCAAGGTTACAGTCGCCTTCAATGTCTTCACCAGTGGATCCTTCCAGTCTGCGACAGGAGATATAGCTAACATCTTGCAGTTCGTCATCCATCGCTGCATCCGGGAGGTCACAGAGGCTCTCTACAGTAGGAGAAGGGAATACATTTCCTTCCCCATCACCAGAGAGAAGCAGGATGAACGTGCATGTGGCTTTGCCAGGATAGCAGGCTTCCCCATGGTGCAGGGCGCCATTGAATGCACCCATGTGGCTTTGCGGGCACCGCATAACAATCCTGAGATCTTCCGTAACTGCAAAGGCTACCATTCACTTAATGTCCAGTTGGTGTGCGACCACAGACAGCGAATCCTCATTGTCAATGCCCATTATCCTGGCAGCAGTCACGATGCCTTCATCCTGCACCAGACCAGTGTGCCAGCACTCTTCCATCCACCGTATCAAGCTTGCGGCTGGCTGGTCAGAGACAAGGGCTATCTGCGCTCCACCTGGCTCATGACTCCCCTCCGCAACCCCAACACTCCTGCCCAGCACTCATATAATGAGAGCCATGCCGCCACCAGGAACATCATTGAGCAGACCATCGGCCTGCTGAAGCAACGGTTCCGCTGCCTTGACCGGGAGGAGCCCTCCAGTACTCTGCTGAGCAGGTGTCCCATTTCGTCATGGTCTGCTGCATGCTCCACAACTTGGCCATCCTGAGGGCTCAGCCCTTCCCACCAGGGATTGCGGGACCACCTCAGGAGGAGGAAGAGGAAGATGAGGAGGAGGAGGAACAGGAGCGAGGGAGGAGGCAGCCACTCAATCGGCCTTCTGGAAGGGTGGTCCATGACCGCCACATCAGACTGCAGTTCCAATAAATTAAACCCCAGATCCTCGTTGCTCACCATATCCCCATCATTCCATCCCTGTCGCAGGCCATATCACAGCGCAAAGCTGAAATGAGAGACACCACAAAATAATCCAAACTGAATTAATAAATCTATCAATAATCAGCGCCCACATATTTACAACAATATTACCTATTCAACCTTGTGCAATCCCTTAGTTCTTGTTACTGTGCCTTTGCCTACTCTAGTGCTCCTACGAAGTGTTGACCCAGTGGCTGCAGCACGGCGGGTGGAAAGCTGCTGAGTGTCCATGCAGGAGACCTCAGATGGCCTTGCAAGATGCCCTCATCCAACTCTGGGCCTGGAAGGCCCGGCTGTAGACTGCACCACCTCAGCATGGGCGGCAGCAGTCTGGGCTGGCTGGATGACAGGCAGCGACAAAGACAATGGTGGAGTGCCAATGGTGGGAGCAGTAATGCTGTCATCCTGAGAGAGGACAGCAGCTTCCTGCTCCACTGACTCACTGCCACTCCCCGGGGCAGCACCTCAGCATCCCATGCAATCTGTTGCAGCACAGATTGCTGGCCTGCTTCGACACCGTGAGATCCCCGGTCGACGGTGGTGGACCCAGCCACGATGGCAGCAGTCAGAGCTTGCGTTACATCAAGCTGAGACTGCATGAGAGCAGTCTGAGATTGAATGCCACCAAGCATAGACTGCATTACAGCACTAAGACGTTGTCTCACTTCCACCTGTGCTGCAATGGAAGCTGCCAGATCGCCCATCACATGCGCCATCTGGTTTGGGTCGCCCTGGTCTCTCTGGGAGTTTACCATCTTTTGCAGACTGGAAATGATGGGCTCCATGGTGTGCACAGAGCTCTGTGCAATGTTGGAGGTGGACTCCTCCACGCTCCTTACCATTGCCAAAAGGCACTCGGGCACCCCTGCCATTGCACCTATCATCTCTGTGTGCATGGCCATCACCCTTTTAAAGGCCTCCCCGTCGAGGTCCTCATCTGAGTCCTGTGAAGCAGAACCCACGCGCGAACTTGCCCTCCAGGGAGCTGGCCCTCAAGTTACCCTTCCCCTTGGCCTTGCTGCAGCCCACTCGGCCCCGGTGCATCACCCTGTGCAGATCCCGCTACTATACTAGCCTCTAAAGAACGCATAGTGCCAGTATCTGAGGTGGTGCCTGCGGGCGAGACATGCAGTGAAGCGGTGCTTTCTTCCTCCTCCTCTTCTCCCACATCGCTCTCAACGGTACCCTCAGGGACAGGCTGCTCATGTGCTTGCTGATTATCTGAAAGCATAAAGGCACAAGATTCGGGTTAAGGCGAGGGGAGGGGGCAGGAAGGGAGAAAGGCTTGCATACAGCATGATTAGCTGGAAAGTGCAAAACGCTTGTGGGGTGAGGGGAAAATGGGATGTGAGAAGGAGTAGTAGGGATGAACATACCATTGTTGTTCCCAAGGGGGTCAACATTGCTGATGGCCACGGCGCCCACCACCTGGCGCCCAATAATCTGCAGCACTCGAGTCTCTAGCTCAGACAGTGGTTGGGTGTCGGCTTGTCCCCCGCCTGTGTGCTCCTGCTTCCTCCTGTTGTGAGCCACCTTGGCCTGCAAAAGAAAGGAAAGTGTGTGAGTGAGTGTGGAGCAATGTGATTGGGTGATGTGCCTGACATAGTTGAATAGCTGTCATTGTGTGAGATGTGGGTGTGAGTGTTGGTAGGTAGAGATTGTTGGTGGGTGAGTGCTGGGGGTGTGGTGTTTTGGGCAGTGTGTGCAGACTGTGGTTCAGATGGTGGTATGCAACATTTGTTGAAGCATTGATCTCACCTTGACCACCCAAGTGAGGTCGTTACATTTCTTCCTGCACTGTGTGTAGGTCTTGGGGACCACAGTGCTGCCCGAGACATGCTGGGCTGCCTCCTTCCAAATGGTGCAGAAGACTTGCGGCGAGGGCCTCCTGCCAGTTGCTGGGTAGAGCACCGCCCTCCGTCTTTCCATTGCGAACACCAACTCCTCCAATGCATGGTTGTACAATCTGTGGGCTCTCTCCCTGGGGTGTGGATCTGCCATCATTACGGCTGCTTGAGTCATCCGGCTCCTTCTCCTTGAGCTGCTGCTGTTGGCTGAGACTGCTGCATAACCAGCAATGATGAAAATGAGGTTCTGCAGCATCAATGAACCTCCCCTTTAAGAACTGGAAAGAGCCTGTGGCAATGATGACTTGAGATTAGACTGCACCTAATATTGGTCAGCGCTTCAAGTTTAACGCCACTGAGCTAGGCCATTCGTGCTTGATTTAGCGCTCCAATCCTTTCTTTGTGCAATGAGACTGAATTTTGCACAGTCTGAAGCATTAGCACCTGGTGCTAATTCTCAATCTTTTTAAAAGTTACTGCCCATTCCTGGGCTATAATGAATTTCTCCCCCATCCTCTCTACGCCCAATCAAACCTGTTACGTATTTTAAAGAATTCTATTAATTCACCCCTCAGCCTTTTCTCTTCCCGTGAAAAGAGCCCCAGCCTGTTCAGTCTTTCCTGATAGTTATAACCTCTCAGTTCTGGTATCATCCTGGTAAATCTTTTTTTGCACCTTCTCCAGTGCCTCTATATCCTTTTTGTAATTTGGAGACCAGAACTGTGCACAGTACTCTAAGTGTGGTCTAACCAAGGTTCTATAGAAGTTTAACATAACTTCTCTGCTTTTCAATTCTGTTCCTCTAGAAATGAACCCCAGTGCTTTGTTTCCATTTTTCATGGCCTTATAAACATGCATTGCTACTTTTAATGATTTGTGAATATGTACCTCTAGATCCCTTTGCTGCGCTACCCTATTTAGACTCTTATTTTCCAATGAGAATGTGGTCTCCTTATTCCTCCTATCAAAATGCACCACCTCACACTTACATATATATATTGAAATACATTTGCCATTTGCACGCCCATTCTGCAAGTTTATTAACGTCTTCATGTATTTTGTCACAGTCTTCCTCAGTATTAACTACACTCCTATATAACTGTGGTGCCCTCCCACTGACCCCATAAACTCCAGCAGGGCCAGCGCTGGGCATGATCAGTTGCTGGTATCATTTGCTGAGGAATTTAAGTGCCTATAAGATTTTTGCGGATAGATAAAATAAGATTCCGGGCAACTGAGTCCTGCAGCTGTTTTCCTGACCGCCAGCATCAGGGCTCGGGGCCTGCTAAATGTTTCGACAAACTGTCAAGCACGCTTCATACTGCTAGAAATATGATATGGGCACCGTGTAATTGGCTGGAGAAAAGATGAGTGATGTTGCTGGAATTAGATTTGGAAGATTAATTACTGAATGTGCGGATTAAAATCCACATCAAGAGATTTTATCAAAATTTATTCACGTAGCCCTTCTCCCATCTCCTCCCCTTGTCGACTTTGGACTTGGCAACCCTAGACAGCATAGAGTCTGAACTTCTGCATTTTGTCAGGTAGTTTTTCAATTTAAATAAAATAGCACGAGCATTGTCCAGGCTACTTTTTCTCACAAAGTCAACAACTTGGAAAGGAGAGCTGCAGGAAAACCCAAACACACACACACACACACACACTCTCCACTGAACTGCCTTTGAATCTTTAGCAAGAGTTCCTGGAACAACTGCATGTCTGGAGTAAAAGCACTTCAGAGTATTATTACACTGGAATTTGAGTGACAGGTAAACGTAGCCTCAAGTAGGTTGGTCAAGGGGGTAAATTTAAAATTGGGAAGAGTAGCAAAAGAGAAAGATCATCCAGATATATTTGTGTTCATAAAACAATTGAACAACTTAAAAAGATAGTGTACTTCATCATGAATCACATAACAAGTTGTTCAGCACTCTCGAGCTTTCAGGTCACAATATCAATAAAAATGATTGATATTTATTTTTTATCCTGGTTCTGGTTTAAATTCCTTGGTCAGGACTCGAAAGTACTTGGCGACGAAGACTTATGTAGTAGCTCAGAAAAGCATGGTAATTTAAACCTAACCCCTCTGGCGGGAAACATAACATGGACAGATTGGCCACTCATTTAAACCCCGCCTGATTTTACTCTCCATTGAAGGCACGTAAAACACACGTTAGTGTCCCGCCAGGCAGGTTAAGTTTGAATTACCTCACTGGTCAAATACGCCTGAGTCCTGTTCAAGAAATTTAATCCAGGAACAGTGCAGGATGCAAGAAATAAACATAAATCATTTTCATTGATATTGTGATCTGACAAGTTAAGTGTTCTGAACGAAGTGACTGGTGATAAAGTACAGTGCATTGCCAACCTCAGATTTCTATTTAAGTTGTGCAGTTGTTTGTTATTAATTAAAATATATGAATTAAAAACTGCTCTTCCCAATTTTAAATTAAGCCCAGACACAGTCTTCAGACACATTTTGACATAAATGAACCAGAAAGAAAAAGAAAGAACTTGCATTTATATAGCGCCTTTTATGACTTTAGAACATCCAAAGCAGTTTAC
Source organism: Squalus acanthias (assembly GCA_030390025.1). Classification (NCBI taxonomy): domain Eukaryota; kingdom Metazoa; phylum Chordata; class Chondrichthyes; order Squaliformes; family Squalidae; genus Squalus; species Squalus acanthias. The sequence continues at coordinate 140,543,382 of CM059426.1, read as the reverse complement.
AGCCAATGAAATGCTTTTCTTTGAAGCATAGTCACTGTTGTAATGTAGGAAATGTGGCAGCAATTTGCGCACAGCAAGGTCCCACAAACAGCAATGAGATAATGACTAGATAATCTGTTTTAGTGACGTTGGTCGAGGGATAAATGCTGGCCAGGACACCAGGAGAACTCTGCTGCTCTTCTTCGAAAAGTGCCATGGGATCTCTTATGTTCACCTGAGAGGGGAGATGGGTTTAACATCTCATCCAAAGGATGACACCTCTGACAGTGCTGCACTTGCTCAATACTACACTGAAGTGCCAGCCTAGATTATATGCTCAAGTCTTTGGGATGGGGCTTGAACACATGACCTTCTGACTCAGAGGCGAGAGTGCTACCACTGAGTCATGGCTGACACTTTTAAGGTGATGAAGGGCGCCTCTCTCAGATGGGGGGATGGGTGGGGTAGTGGGGCAGATACTGTCCTCTCACCCTCAGGGGATGAAGGGCTCCAGTCCCATGTTTCTGGTTTGGAGGGCCTATGGAGAGGTTAATCATGTTTCTCCCTAACCTGGGTGTGCTCGCAATCTAAAGATATAGGACTGTATGGATACATGGTCTGAACAAACAAATGCATGATCATTTCTGTGGTGGAATACTCTTACAGTGCAATTTAGTATTGATTTGACTTTAGTTGTTGCAATTTGTTTAAGGATTTGCTTTGCATACGGATCAATTCCCTTATTTTGTGTTTCATTTTGGTTGACAACTTCAGACAGAGTGCAGCACTTGCTCGCTTGTAATATTGTAGAATTATAAAATGTATAACTTTGTTTGTGTGTCTGACTAAGTCCTGCTCTGCTACTGTAGGCAGAGCTGGGCTACTGTATTATGTTGTTTTATTAGTTATTTTGCTTTAACCTCCATTTCAAAATTCTCTTTCTTGTTTTCAAATCCCTCCATGGCTTCGCCCCTCCCTATCTCTGTAATCTCCTTTAGCTCCACAACACCCTGAGATATCTGCGCTCCTCTAATTCTGCCCTCTTGAGCATCCCTGATTATAATCGCTCAACCATTGGTGGCCGTGCCTTCAGCAGCCTAGGCCCTAAGCTCTGGAACTCCCTCCCTAAACCTCTCCGCCTCTCTACCTCTCTTTCCTCCTTTAAGACGCTCCTTAAAACCTACTTCTTTGACCAAGCTTTTGGTCATCTGCCCTAATTTCTTCTTATGTGGCTCAGTGTCAAATTTTTGTCTTATAACACTCCTGTTAAGCGCCTTGGGACTTAAAGGTATTTAAGCAGCATTTTACCAGGTCCTAACGATTTTTCCATGTTTTTTCCGAGGTTCCCGACGCTCGGAGATCACGTCAGGTAAGTGTGTTGGGTTCTCAATGACTCTCCATTGCTGTGAATGGTTGACAGCTGCAAAAATGGTATAAAAGCTACCATTTCACAGCTGTACAATTTCCAATCTTAGAGGCTGGAGCCTTCAGGATTTGGAGTACACTTTTCAGCTTTATGGAGGTTTGAAGTGTTTGGAGCAAACTCTCTATCAAGTGTCACGTCCTTGGAGCAACCTCTCTCACCACTGACAGATCACCTCTGTCATCTCAACTTCAGCTGCCATCTATTCCATCAACATATGTGCCCTTGAAAAAAATCTCACCTTGGTCCTCAGAATCCCACCACAATCAGCCCCAACACCAACATCATCAGGCACACCAGCATCACCAGGCACACCAGCAGCACCAACAACAGCACCAACCTTCCCCATAATCACCTGATGCTGCACAGGACACAGGGCATCAGCACCCAAGCACATTGCTGCCTGAGAGGCCAGGGATGACCTCACCATGGCCACATTTACTTCACTTGACGCTGTACACCCTGGCTGGCACCACCCCACACCAGCACTATAAAGCATCCCTGCTATGCCCAAGCCATTCCTTTCACACTCATCACCATTATGTCTCACCATTCACTCAACTTACTAAGCCAGTTCCAAAGGTGCACACAGATCTGCCCAAGAAGGTAAGGTGTTGAAAATAAAGATTTCAATGTTTGACAACACATTAACAGAAACTTTACATGAACATTGGCAATAACACCCAAGTGCCTACCCCTGTGTGTTGTTAGTTGGCATGATTGGACAAGGATGAGGGTAAGTGTGAGGGGTGGCTAGTGAGATGAGGAAGTGATAATGTTGATAGAGAGAGAGTGATGGGTGAGGTACAAGCTAAGTTGGTGTGAGTAAGGATGTGCAGGAGTAGGGTAGGGAAGGCAGAGTGATGGGGATGTGATGAGTGGCACAGCAGGATGAGGCTGAGGGTGGCTCTGCAGTTACGTTTTGTGATCTAATGAGATCATTGAAAAGTTGGCACCACTGCAGCCAGGACCTCCTGACAACATCCCTGCTTGTGCCCTTCTGTGCAATGTACAACCAGGCTGTGTTGGTCTCCTGGGGAGGTCTCTTCTGCCCATTGGAATGGAAGAGAACCTCCCTGCGTGCTGTGACTCCCTCCATAAACAGATGGAGGGTGTCATGGGAGAGTCATGGGAGAGTCATGGGAGAGCCTGGGTGAGCCGTGCACCTTTGTGCAGTGCTTGTCAGTGTTTGTAGCACCTCAATGCTGAGAGCACTGACAGCACAACTGTCAAAATGATTGTGAACATGGTCCCTTTAAGGAAACCGGCTGATGACGCATCATCAAATGACATCATCAGACCCGCTTCCTATTAATTGGCCAGGAACCTCGCAGGGCGGGCTTAACAAGCCCTATCAATGGAAAATCTTGTTGGAGGCCGGGATCGAGATAGATGCAGGGTCCCCACATGCCATGGACGTTGCCCGCCCTGGACCCGCCAAAGTTGGAAAAATCTAGCCCCCAAAGTATTTAAAACATCACCTCATTCACCTATCAGTAGGTTAGAGGTTTTTAAATACAATCGAGAACAAGAAAAGACTGGTTTATATGTCAATCAAAATGAAAACTCCACTTTTTGGAGGCATAAGCATATCATCTTGAACTCTGGTACATGAACAGGAGGGCAACACATTAAAATGTGCACTCATTTAGATTACAGATCGCGGATGAGATGTTGCCCTGTTATCATAAAATGTTTTTTGCCAACAGAAACTGCACTTAGACTGTCAATTATTGTCTAATTAGCTCACCAATACAGTTAGAAAAGGTCCATGAGCAGTTAAGCAAGCTCATTTCACAATCGTTGACAGGAAAATTGAAGCTCTCTAGCACCTTTGTCTGTTAATACACTGATATCTTAGGTGCACAAAATGCAATGTCTGTTTTATTGATATAAATCTAATCGTCAGTTTATAGAAACATCACAGTGTTTGTCTTATAGCTATTTATTGTAGTTATAAACGCACTTATCCAGTATCAACATTCACTGATGGTACCTACGATTAGAACTCTATGCATACTGAGAGTGTTTTGCAGGTGGGGAGGACAAGTCATTTCATGACATTTAATTCTTATGGCTGTAAACTCTTCAAAACTGCCTGGTTGGGAAGCTTCTGGAATCAAAAAAGTTGCATTAGCTTATGATGATCATGAATTTCACAAAGATTCACTTAACTCTTTCAATATTTATTTTAGTTATCCTTGGTGGAAAACGTAACTTGTTTCAGGCATAATGTTTCAGGCATTATGGATTTGAGGATTCTCTTCACCATGGACCAAACTGATAGCTGCAGCCTACTCACCTTTTATTTAAAAAAATAAGAAGGCAGCGGGGTAATTTTCACCGAACTCGCCTAGTGGGAAATTGACGCGATCGGACTGGCCTCCATTTTACATGCCGCCTGATTTTACTTTCCATTGAAGTCAATCGAAAGTTAAATTGGGTGGTGTGTAAAACGGGTGGCTGATCTGATCACATCAGTTTCCCACCGGACAAGTTAGGTAAAAATTACACCCTGAGGTGAAGGGCAAAAGGAATACATCAGCAAGGCTGAAAAGAGTAAAAAAACTTGAGGTAAGTCAGGAAATAATGATTAGGTGATGCTGACCTTGTGTTTTAAAAGATTTTAAGAGGAAGGTAAGACTGAGGGCGGTAAGGAGTTCCACAGTTTTGGGGTCTGTTGAAAGGGGCATGCTAGGTGAGCCAAAAAGGAGACAGTGCGATGATTCTTGATTTCAACACAATGGGGAAATCATCCCTTTCCCTTACAGAGAGATCAGACTAACAGTGTCACTCATTATGTCTTTATAGAATTTATTCCCCTTCATCATTTCCTTTATGTGAATTCTATTATAATACCAGAAATGTATTGTTATAAGTTTAATTCAAAGAGGTTCTTAAATGAAGAAATATGTTGGTGCTGAAGAACGTCTATCAAAAGCAATTAATGCTGTGCCAGTTAACTCCTTCAAATGGGAATTGGGTAAATATCTGATTAAAATGGGATAAAAAGGGGATTGGGATAATTATGGATAATATGGTTCCATCCTATTGGGACCATAAGAAATTCATTTATAGAAGGCAAACTTGTCAGGATTAAATGATGTAGACCATAAGTTACATTAATGCCTTTTGCTTAATAACCTTTGGGATCAAGTTGAATCTTCTCCCTTAAGGTCTTAATTTACATTTGTTCACCTGCTCTAGGAGATAATGACCGAGATATTGGACCTGTTTGCGCTGGCCGTTAAGGCCGGTTTGGAAGAAAAAATAGCGCCCGCCTCACTTCCGCACACTTCCGGCGCAGAACGCAGCAGCCGCCATTTTGGGCAGGTCGGCAGCGCTGCCATTGCCTGCACTCACTCCAGATATTTAGATGAGCAGGTTGTGATGTCAATTGGCATGCAACGCTGAATTGACGCACGATTTGGTACTTTGGGAATCGCCGCTCCTTTTAATGCCCTTTCCAAAGCACGCAGCGCAGAATGTGCATGCAGCGGTATGACGGACCCCCTACCAGCACTTCTTAAAGGGACACATGCAACTTTCAGGTAAGTTTAGATTTTTGCTTTTGTACTGGTTTCTTTACATTTTATGGGAGTAGTGGCTTGGTGTAATACATTTAAAATGTTGTTAAAATGTGAAGGGAGTGCAGGGAATGCTGCTGGCTGTTAAAGGAAGGCCTCTGAGAACACCACTTGTTCCCAGTCCTGGAGGCTCTAGTTGAAGTCCCCCCTGGGCTGCTGCATGACATGGAGATGGAGCAGAGCCAGCAAAGGGGACAAGCTGCTCGCATAGTGAGGAGGAGGAGGAGGAGGAAGAGGAGGAGAAGGAAGAGGAAGAAGCAGAAGAAGGAGGAAGCACAGAGGAAAAAGCAGAAGAGGAAGAAGCAGAAGGAAAGAGTCAACCCCAGCTATTCACAATACATATTAATGATCTAGACGAGGGAACTAGATGTAATATCTCCAAGTTTGCAGATGACACAAAGCTGGGTGGGCATGTGTGCTGTGAGGAGGATGCAGAGAAACTCCAGTATAATTTGGACAGGTTGGGTGATTGGGCAGATGCATGGCAAATGCAGTATAATGTGGATAAATGCGAGGTTATCCACTTTGGTGGTAAAAACAGGAAGACAGATTATTATCTGAACGGCAATAGATTGGGAAAAGGGGAAGTGCAACGAGACCTGGGTGTCCTTGTGCACCAGTCACTGAAGGTAAGCATGCAGGTGCAGCAGGCGGTTAAGAAGGCAAATGGTATGTTGGTCTTCATAGCGAGAGGATTCGAGTACAGGAGCAAGGATGTCTTGCTGCAGTTATACAGGGCCTTGGTGAGACCACACCTTGAGTATTGTGTGCAGTTTTGGTTGCCTTATCTGAGGAAGGATGTTCTTGCCATGGAGGGAGTGCAGCGAAGATTCACCAGACTGATACCTGGGATGGCAGGAATGACGTATGAAGAGAGATTGGGTCGATTAGGCTTATATTCGCTAGAGTTTAGAAGAATGAGAGGGGATCTCATTGAAACTTATAGAATTCTAACAGGACTAGACAGACTAGATGCAGGAAGGATGTTCCCGATGGCGGAGGAGTCCAGAACCAGGGGTCACAGTCTATGGATAAGGGGTAAGCTATTTAGGACTGAGATGAGGAGGAATTTCTTCACCCAGAGAGTGGTGAACCTATGAAATTCTCTACCACAGAAGGCAGTTGAGGCCAATTCATTAAATATATTCAAGAAGGAGTTAGATATATTTCTTAAGGCTAAAGGGATCAAGGGATATGGGGAGAAAGCAGGGACAGGGTACTGAATTTGGATGATCAGCCATGATCTCATTAAATGGCGGAACAGGCTCGAGGGGCCGAATGGCCTACTCCTGCTCCCATCTTCTATGTAACCCAGACAGCCCCTTTCTGGCCAGGAAATCCGGGATCGAATCATCCGCTTGTGGTACCAGTGAACATTACCCCAATTCCCCTTTCAACATTTGTCCCACACCTTACCTTCCCTCTGTTACTGACTATCTGCTGACCATCTGCTGAAGCACAAAATTTTTCATCTGCAGAAGGCAGCTCACCTTTAAGAGGTGCAGACTGCCTTTAAGAGGAGATGGGTAGCTTTAAGTAAAGCTAGCCTGGCTCGAACAACGCGAACTTCGGCCCCCTGCTGAGCACACAGCCTGTAAGGAGCGTGTTCAGTGCTAGGCTGTGCTCTGCAATCATTATAATTAGCAGGCAGCACGAAGTTGATGTGCTGCCTGCGCTTTTTGAATGGGTGCAGGCATATCTCGCATTGCAGTGCCCGCTCCCATTTTTCCGCACTATTCAATTTCTAGGCCTATCTATTTAGAAAGTCTATGTGGTCTGTTAGAAAGAACATCCTAGGTGAGCCAAATAACCTTGCCCTGTAACATATTTCTATTGTGTTTGCTAGTGGTTATCTAGGAAGAGATTTGAACAGCCTACACCAAATCTAATCAACAAATGCAACCAGGTTCTCACCAATCCTTTAGTTTAGCATTAGTTCTATTTTGATCATGCTATAGTTGTCTACTGAGCCCAATGTTCCACTGTTTTCTGCCTTAAGTTTTTCCACGGCCACCACTTTTTCCCTAGTGGTTGCCCTCTGCTGTATTTGAGTCAATGTTGGTGCCAATGCCAACGTGAAAGAACCTGGTGCTATTCACAACGTCCTAAATAATGTTTGACAGTAGTAAATTTAGCTGAATATCAATATTGCTGATAATAAAGAATTATCATAAAGAAAGTAATAATATCATATTATAATAAAGATATCCTCTGTGACAGTGACTGTGGTGCACTATCCCTCCGCATGCTTCTCGACCTGCCTGCAGCCTTCGACCACACCATCCTTCAACAACACTTCTCTTCCGTTGTCCACTGAGTGGGACTGCCCCTGCCTGGTTCCACTCTTACCTATCCAGGAGAATCTCCTGCAATGGCTTCTCTTCCCGCCCCCACACAGTTACCTCTGAAGTCCCCCAAGGATCTATCCTAAGCTGCTCCTATTTCTCATCTACATGCTGCCCTTCACCAAAATCATCCAAAATTATCTTCGGACCCCGCCACAAACTTCATTTCCTCACCATCGATTCCATTTTCCTCCCTGGCCACTGTTTCAGGCTGAACCAGACTGTTTGCAATATCAACATCCTATTTGACCCTGAGTTGAGCTTCCAACTCCATATCCTCTCCATCACCAAGAGCCCCTCCTTCCGCCTCCATAATATCACCAGTCTCCACCCCTGCCTCAGCCCATCTGCTGCTGAAACCCTCATCCATGCTTTTGTTACCTCCAGACTGAACCATTCCAATGCTCTCCTGGCTGTCCTCCCATCTTCCACCCTCCATAAACTTAAGCCCATCCAAACCTCTGCTGCCCAGATGCTAACTCGCACCAAGTCCACCCATCACCCCTGTGCTCACTGACCTACATTGGCTCCCGGTCCCCAAACGTCTCCATTTTAAAATTCATCCTCGTGTTCAAATCGTTCCATGGCCTTGCCCCTCCCTGTATCTATAACCTCCTCCAGTCCTACAACCTTTCGAGAACACTGCATTCCTCCAACTCTGGCCTCTTGTCCATTCCCTCTCTCCTTCACATCACCATTGGTGGGGGTGCCTTGAGCTGTCTGGGCCCTAAGCTCTGGAAGTCCCTCCCAAAACCTCTCTGCTGATCCTCCGCTCGCTCCTCCTTTAAGACCTCCTTAAAACTTACCTCTTTGACCAAGCTTTTGGTCACCTGTCATAATGTCGCCTTCTTTGGCTCAGTGTCAATTTTTGTCTGATTACTCTCCTGTGAACTGCCTTGGGAAGTTTTACTATGACCTACATTGGCTCCCAGTTGAGCAACACCTTGATTTCAAAATTCTCATCCTTGTTTTCAATACCTCCATAGCCTCGCCTCTCCTTATCTCTGTAATCTCCTCCAGCCCCACAACACCCCGAGATATCTGCGCTCCTCTAATTCTGGCCTCTTGTGCATCCCCAATTTTAATCACTCCACCATTGGCGGCCATGTCTTTAGCTGCCGAGGCCCTAAACTCTGGAATTCCCTCCCTAAACCTCTCCGCCTCTCTACCTCTCTTTCCTCCTTTAAGATGCTCCTTAAAAACTATCTCTTTGACCAAGCTTTTGGTCATCTGCCCATATATCACCTCATGTGGCTTGGTGTAAAAATTTGTTAGAAAATGCTAGATAATAACAACTTGTATTTATAATAAAGGTGCTGTATAAATATAAGTTGTTGTTGTTATCTAGCAATGCACAATGTGTCATGTTATCAGCCATGGCTCAGTGGTCACAATCTCATCTTGGAGTCAGACGGTTTAAGCCCTACTCCGAGACATTCAAAAGCGAATTGGATGTATACTTGAAAAGGAAAATTTGCAGAGCTATGGGGCAAGAGCAGCGGCGTGGGACTAATTGGATAGCTCCTTCAAAGAGCTGGCACAAACACGATGGGCCGAATATCCTCCTTCGGTGCTGCATTATTCCATAATTTTATGACACCCATATAATCTGAGCTGAGACTTTAATGAAGTAGTAAGGGAGTGCTAAACTGCCAGAGATGTTGCCTTTTGGATGAGATGTTAATCCAAGATCCCGTCTTCCTGTTCAGGTTATGTAAAAGATAACATGGCACTATTTGTAGAACAGCAGTGGCGTTCTTCCAATAACTTGGACAATATTTGCCCATTGAGCAACACCACCAAAACAGATTAACTAGTCATTTGTCCCATTGGCTGCCACATTTGCCTACATAACAACAGGGATTACACTTCAAAAATAATTCATTGGCTGTGAAGCGCTTTGGGATGTCCTGAGTACCTGAAGGGCACTATAAAAAAGCACATTCTTTCTTTCATGGAATCAGGTATTATTGAAATAATTCAGAAAATGTAACATCTGGAGAGTGATTATGTTCAACAAAGGCAAATATATGGTCGGCTCCCACATCGCCTGATGTGGAACTGAGTCCTACCTACCAGGAAGGTCCCAGGTTGAATTTGTGGCCAATGTTGAGTTATCTGATCTGAGTCATGGCAGTAGTTGAGGACAATAATTGGCTCCAGTATCTTTGCGCCAGCAAGGGAGAAAATTAGCTATGGTTACCACTCCTAAGCACTATCCACTGACTGTTGTAAAGGGCATGTGTGTAGCTGTCAAGAGTGAACAGTACTTTTGTTCCTATGGAAATAGTGTCCAAGACTGTCAACTATCATCCCCAAATCATTTTACTAAAATACTTTGAGCAAGGTTCTAACCTTTCCTGTAAGTTTTATCCATATACATATTTCCCCACATTTCTCCCCAATGGTTTCCCCTTTCTCCTTTCCAATTCTGAAGGCGGTGACTCTTCCATGAGTCAGGTACCTTGACCAAGTGCCATTCTTCATACATGAACCGAGACAAAACAGTGATAGCAAGTTATTCAACTGTGGAGGGATTCACAACTGAGCATGATCCTATTCTCAACTGATATCTGCATATGTACACTTTTCAATAGGAGTCACAGGACAGCAATCAGAAATGGAAATCATGGCTTACTTCCCTACTCTGTAGTCTGGGACTCTGCAGTCAATTGTTGTAATCCCATCACCACCAACCCTAGATATTCTGAGGGGGGAGGGTGAGCAGCCAGAGGTCATGGTCCATATCAGTACCAATGACATGGGTAGAAAGAGGGATGAGGTCCTGCAGGCAGATTTTAGGGAGCTAGGAAAGAGATTAATAAGCAGAACCTTAAAGGAAGTAATCTCCGGATTACTCCCGGTGCTACGAGCTAGTGAGTACAGAAATAGGAGGATAGAGCAGATGAATGCGCAGCTGGAGAGATGGCGCAGGAGGGGGAGCTTTAGATTCCTGAGACATTGAGACCAGTTCTGGGGGAGGTGGGACCTGTACAGGCTGGATGGGCTGCACCTCAACAGGCCGGGACCAATATCCTCATGGGGAGGTTTGCTAGTGCTGTTGGGGAGGGTTTAAACTAGCTTGGCAGAGGGATGGAACCTGAGCGTAAATTCAGAAGGGAGAGAAGCAAAGGCAGTAAATTAGTAAGTGAGTTTGGAAGGCAGAGGAAACAAAGGCTAGAAAATAGACAACAAAGGGCTTAATGCAAGGAGTCTAGTAAATAAGGCAGATGAGCTGAGGGTACAGATAGACACGTGGAAATATGATATCATAGCTATTACTGAAACATGGCTTAAAGAAGGGCAGGAATGGCAGCTCAACATTCCTGGTTACAGGGTTTTCAGATGAGATAGAGAGGGGGATAAAAAAGGAGGGGGGGTCGCAATATTGGTTAAAGAAACAATTACAGCTGTGAGGAGGGATGATATGTTAGAGGGATGATCAAATGAGGCCATATGGGCTGAACTGAAGAACAAAAAAGGGCCAAACGCACTGATGGGAGTGTACTATAGACCCCCAAATAGTTAGAGAGAGATAGAAGAGCAAATATGTCAGCAAATTTCTGAGAAGTGCAAAAACAATAGGGCAGTAATAGTAGAGGATTTCAATTACCCTAATATTAACTGAGATAGAGTCAGTGCAAAAGGTATAGAGGGCGAAGAATTCTTAAAATGCATTCAGGAGAACTTTTTTAGCCAGTACGTAGCAAGCCCAACAAGGGGCGTTTCTGGACTTAGTTTTAGGGGATGAAGCTGGCCAGGTGGAAGGGGTATCAGTGGGAGAGCATTTTGGTGGTAGTGATCATAATTCAGTTGGATTTAGCATAGTTATGAAAGGGACAAATTTTACTAAGCTGAGATGTGATTTAGCAAAAATAGACTGGAAATAGCTACTTGAAGGTAAATCAGTGTCAGAGCAGTGGGGGGCATTCAAGGAGGATAGTAAGGTTTCACAGCAAATACGTTCCCACAAAGAAAAAGGGTGGGACTCCCAAATCTAGAGCCCCTGGATGTCAAGGGGCATACAGGGTAGGATAAGGCAAAAAAGGGAAGCTTATGTCAGATACCGAGAGCTAAACACAGCAGAAAGCCTAGAGGAGTATAGAAAGTGCAGGGTAAATTTATAAAGGAAATTAGGAAAGCAAAGAGAGGGCACAAAAAATATTGGCACATAAAATCAAGGAAAACCCAAAGATATTTTATAAATACATAAAGAGCAAGAGGATAACTAAAGAAAGAGTAGGGCCTATTAGAGACCAAAAAGGCAACCTGTGTGTGGAGGCAGAAGATGTGGGTATGGTTTTTAATGAATACTTTGCATCTGCCTTCACAAAAGAGAATGACAATTCAGACATTGCAGTCAAGAAGGAGGAGTGTGAAATATTAGATGAGATAAACATAGTGGGAGAGGAAATATTAAGGGGTTTAGTATCTTTGAAAGTGGATAAATTGCCAGGCCAGGATGAAATGTATCCCAGGCTGTTAAGAGAAGCAAGGGAGGAAATAGCGGTGGCTCTGACCATAATTTTCCAATCTTCTCTGACTACAGGTATGGTGCCGTAGGGCTGGAAGACTGCTAATGTTGTACCGTTGTTTAAAAAGAGAGAAAGGAATAATTACAGACCAGTCAGCCTAACCTCAGGTGGTGGGCAAATTATTAGAAAAAATTCTGAGGGACAGTATTAATTGTCATTTAGAAAGGCACGGATTAATCAAGGACAATCAGCATGGATTTGTTAAGGGAAGGTCGTGTCTGACTAACTTGATTGAATTTTTTGAGGAGGTAACAAGGAGGGTGGATGAGGGTAGTGCGTTTGGTGTAGTCTACATGGATTTTACCAAGACTTTTGACAAGGTCTCACATGGCAGACTGGTCAAAAAAGTAAAAGCCCATGGGATCCAAGGGAAAGTGGCAAGTTGGATACAAAATTGACTCAGTGGCAGGAAGCAAAGGTAACGGTCGACAGGTGTTTTTGTGACTGGCAGGCTGTTTCCAGTGGGGTTCCGCAGGGCTCAGTAATGGGTCCCTTGCTTTATGTGGTATACATCAATGATTTAGACTTAAATGTAGGGGGGCATGATTAAGAATTTTTCAGATGATACAAACATTGGCCGTGTGGTTGATAGTGAGGAAGAAAGCTGTAGACTGCAGGTGGATATCGATGGACTGGTCAGGTGGGCAGAAAAGTGGCAAATGGAATTCAATCCAGAGAAGTGTGAAGTAATGCATTTGGGGAAGGGCTAACAAGACGAGGGAATACACAATAAATGGTAGGATACTGAGAAGTGTAGAGGAACAGAGGACCTTGGAGTACATGTCCACAGATTCCTGAAGGTAGCAGGACAGGTAGATAAGGTGGTTAAGAAGGCATATGGGATATTTTCCTTTATTAGTCGAGGCATAGAATATAAGAGCAGGGAGGTTATGCTTGAACTGTATAAAACACTAGTTAGGCCTCAGCTAGAGTACTGCGTACAGTTCTGGTCACCACATTACAGGAAAGATGTGATTGCACTAGAGAGGGTACAGAGGAGATTTACGAGGATTTTGGCAGGACTGGAGAATTTTAGCTAAGTGGAAAGATTGGATAGGCTGGGATTGTTTTCTTTGGAACAGAGAAGGCTGAGGGGAGACTTGATTGAAGTGTAAAAAATTATGAGGGGTCTAGATAGAGTGGATAGGAAGGACCTATTTCCCCTAGCAGAGAGGTCAGTAACCAAGGGTCATAGATTTAAAGTAATTGGTTGAAGGATTAGAGCGGCGTTGAGGAGAACTTTTTTTACCCAGAGGTTGGTGGGTGTCTGGAACTCACTGCTTGAAAGGATGGTAGAGGCAGAAATCCTCATTGCATTTAAAAAGTACTTGGAAATACACTTGAAGTGCTGTAACCTACAGGGCTACGGACCAAGAGCTGGAAAGTGGGATTAGGCTGGATAGCTCTTTTTCGGCTGACACAGACACGATAGGCTGAATGGCCTCCTCCTGTGCCATAAATTTCTATGATTCTATGATCTTCCTGTTCTGTATGGCTCAGTATCACAGCAGCAAGAACATTCACCCATTGAGGCATTGGGGAACCCACTGAATAATTGAGGCTCACCAAGACAAAACCCTGAGATATTCAAACTTCAGAAGATAGAAAATAGAAAAACATCTAGAAAACAAAAATATAATAATGAATAGTCAGCACGGATTTCAAAAGGGAAAGTCTTGCTTGACCAACCTCACTGAATTCTTTGAAGTGGTAACAGAGAGTGTAGACTAGGGTAATGCAATAGATGTAATTGATCTAGATTTCCAATAGGCCTTCGATAAAGTGCCACATAATAGACTAATGAATAAGGTCAGAGCATGCGGAGTCAGGGGACAAGTAGCAGAATGGATAGCTAGTTGGCTGCAAAACCGAAAGCAGAGAGTAGGGGTAAGGGATAGCTATTCAGAGTGGCATAAGGTGTAAAGTGGGGTCCCACAAGGATCAATGCTGGGACCATTGTTGTTCACAATTTCTATAAACGATTTAGACATTGGAATTAAAAACACAATTTCTAAATTTGCAGAGGACAGCAAATTTCAGGGGGGTGGGGGGGATAGACATACTGAGGAGGACTGCAACAAATTACAAGGAGACATTAATAAACTTGAAGATTGGGCATATAATTGGCAAATTAATTTCAACACAGATAAGTGTGAGGTATTCCATTTTGGTAAGAAAAATAACGAGGTCATGTATTACTTGGATCTAAATTGGGTAGAGGAGCAAAAGTAACTTGTGTCGCTACTTTTAGTGATTTGTGTATTTGGGAGTACAAATATACAAATCACTAAAAGTAGCAACGCAGGATAATAAAGCCATTAAAAAAAACAAGCACTAGGGTTTATTTCTAGAGGGATAGAATTGAAATGTAGTGAAGTTATGCTAAACTTGTATCAAACCTTGGTTAGACCACACTTGGAGTACTGTGTAAAATTCTGGTCGCCATATTATAAAAAGGACATAGAGGCAGTGGAGAGGGGACAAAAATGATTTACAAGGATACCAGAAATGTGAGGTTATACCTATCAGGAAAGGATGAACAGGCTGGGTTTCTTTTCCTTGAAAAGAGAAGTCTGAGGGGTGACCTAATAGAGGAATTTAAAATTATGAAAGGTTTTGATAGAGTAGACACAAAGAGAATGTTTCCATTAGTGGGGAAGAGCAAAACTAGAGGCCATCAATATAAGATAGTCACCAAGAAATCCAATAGGGAATTCAGAAGAATCTTCTTTACCCAGCGAGTGGTGAGAATGTGGAACTCGCTACCACAGGGAGGGGTTGAAGCAAATAGTACTGATGCTTTTAAGGGGGGGCTAGATAAGCATATGAGGGAGAAGGGAATAGAGGGTTATGCTGATAGATTTAGATGAGAAAAGACGGGAGGAGGCTCGAGTGGAGCATAAATGCCGGCATGGACTGGTTGGGCCGAATGCCCTGTTTCTGCACTGTATATCTATGTATATAAAGGATGTAAAAAGAAGTCACAAGGTGGGGAAAGTCCAGCTTTGAATCAGTCTTCTCTAGCCTTCTATCTGGAAAGTTAGATTTTTTTTAAATTCGTTTATGGGATCAGGGCGTCGCTGGCAATGCCAGCATTTATTGCCCATCCCTAGTTGCCCTTGAGAAGGTGGTGGTGAGCCGCCTTCTTGAACCGCTACAGTCCGTGTGGTGATGGTACTCCCACAATGCTGTTAGGTAGGGAGTTCCAGGATTTTGACTCAGTGACGATGAAGGATCGGCGATATACTTCTAAGTCAGGATGGTGTGTGACTTGGAGGGGAACTTGGAGGTGGTGGTGTTCCCATGCGCCTGCTGCCCTTGTCCTTCTAGGTGGAAGAGGTCGCGGGTTTGGGAGGTGCTGCCGAAGAAGCCTTGGCGAGTTGCTGCAGTGCATCTTGTAGATGGTACACACTGCAACCACGGTACGCCGGTGGTGGAGGGAGTGAACGTTTAAGGTGGTGGATGGGGTGCCAATCAAGCGGGCTGCTTTGTCCTGGATGGTGTCGAGCTTCTTGAGTGTTGTTGGAGCTGCACTCATCCAGTCAAGTGGAGAGTATTCTATCACACATCCTTACTTGTGCCTTGTAGATGATGGAAAGGCTTTGGGGAGTCAGGAGGTGAGAGACTCGCCGCAGAATACCTAGCCTCTGACCTGCTCTTGTTGCCACAGTATTTATGTGGCTGGTCCAGTTAAGTTTCTGGTTAATGGTAGTTAACAGGCAGTTTTTTGGATAATCCCTATTTTGACGGTTGAAATGTGGGCTTCCCGACAGGTGGCAACCACGCCAAGTTATCGGGGCGGACCGTGGGTCTGCAGGGGTTGGAGGGGTCAATATGTCCGGTGGGCAGGTGAGTGATGGGTGCATGTGTGCAGAGGTAAGTGTGTAAGGTAAGTGCTAAGTGTGGGAAAAAGTTTTACTTACCTTAACTTCCTCCTGCAGGTGTCAGCCCTTCAGTTCTCGGGAGTCAGAAATCTCACCGGCACAGAAAGCAGAAAAGCCGTGGTCCTGTCAAAAACTGCAGCCTTCTGTTTTCTGTGGTGGAATGATTTCTAACTCAGCCTGAGAGGAAGGACTGAAGTTAGAAATCATATTGTCAGTGTTTGACAGCTTCACAGAGCTGTCAAACGCTGATATTTCATCTGTCAAAAGCTCTTGACAGATGAAATGTCAATCTGTGACGTCACCTGTTGCCGGGTGGCCCTTAATTGGCCTGCTGAGCCCACTGGTCAATCAAGGGAAAATACAGTGGGTTGGCCACATCTCGATGGAGGTGGGTTTACAAGCCAGAATGTGTGATTCACGACCCCAACCCGACCCCAGTTTCAAAATCCAGCCCAAAGTATTTGTTTAATGTCTCTGCCATTTCTTTGTTGCTCAGGGCCCACGGCCACCCCTCTCCTGGGGTGCCTTGGGTCAACAGTGCCAACAACAACAACTTGCATTTATATAGCACCTTTAACATAGTCAAATGTCCCAAGGTGTTTCACAGGAGCAATTATCAAACAAAATTTGACACCGAACCACATAAGGAGATATTAGGACAGTGACCAAATGCTTGGTCAAAGAGGTAGTTTTTAAGGAGTGTCTTAAAGGGGGTGAGTTAGAGAGGTGGAGAGCTTTGGGGAGGGAATTCCAGAACTTATGGCCCAGACAGCTGAAGGCACGGCCACCAATGGTGCAGCAATGGAAATCAGGGATGCGCAAGAGGCCAGAGTCGGAGGAGCGCAAAGATCTGAGGGTTGTAGGGCTGGAGGAGGTTACAGAGATAGGGAGGGGCGAGACCATGGAGGGATTTGAAAACAACAATGAGAATTTTAAAATCGAGTTGTTGCCGGACCTGGAACCAATGTAGGTCAGCAAGCATAGGGGTGATGGGTGAACGGGGCTTGGTGCGAGTTCGGATACAGGCAGCAGAGTTTTGGATGAGCTAAAGTTTACGAAGGGTGCAACATGGTAGGTCACTTGGGCAGTTTTCTGGGGCCTGCCTTCTCACTATCATTTACATGTGGCAGGCTGGTAAAGAGGCAGCTGATGATCTTCCCGGCTGGGGCAGGAGGAAGAAAATGTAGGCCATGTAGGGATGCAGCAATTTTCCTTGATTTTCCTTCACTATACTGCTCAATTTCGGGCAGTATAGGACAGGAAAATCCAAGTTCAGTGCATGAGCAAGAAAATAACTAAGGATGATACTAACTGTGAGCTTGGGGGAGGCTTTCAAACTCCCCATCCCCCAATCCCTTTACTGCCTCCAGATCTTCTCATCATAAAGAGCCAACAGCCTTAGATAAGGTGAACCCTCTCCAGTCTATACATGTTGCCGCTTCTCAGGGGCAGCCTTCTCCTGTAAGCAAATAGGAAGGAGACAAATGTTGTAATAAGGAGTATGAGAGAAGATGTGCATCACTCAAGTGCACAGCCCAACAGGCACCTTATGCGAGTCTATGAATAGGCAGCATGCCTTGTGCTGCAACAATCTTTGTGTTTGTTGATTGCTACATTTAGTGGGCCACAGGACAACTGCATTAACATGGTGGCAATACAGAGTTCCCAGTTGAAACACAGGTATGCCCGTGTATTTGGAAAGTGTATGAACAGTTACTGGAGTGCTATGCATTATCCCTCTGTGATACTCCATCAATTTTGCAGTGAAGTGCAGTTAAAAGACAATTATAAGGTAACCTTGAAAAATGAAGCACAGTTGACCACATTTACCTTATTACTTTTCCTGAGAACAGCAAACTTCTTCCTCACCTACTCTCAGGTGTGGGGCACAGATGAAATAGTATTCCATCTTTCAGCCACCTTCTTCAAGGTTACGCTGATGCTGCTCTTGACTTGACAAAGTCCCACGGCTCCAAAAGGAGATACCTTTCCATGCAGGATCTCCTGAAGTAAAACCTTCAAAGTTGCTTTGTTGCCTTACTGTAGCCATGTTCCCCTCACTAGCAGGACAGCTTTAAGAGTAACCAGTCCCTTGACTCCTGACCGCCTCATGTGCTGTGCTGAGAGTGCCACAGTACAATGTATGTGAGCTGACCTCACATTATAGCATGAGTTCAGCTCAAAGCACTGCAGATGCACATGCAATGCCTTAAGAGCAGCGGTCCTTCCATCTCTGTGCTGAGACGCATTATCATCCCCATGATTTATAGTTTTAAATTGTTAGACAGTAATGACATTACATTTTTTTTTAAAAGCTCAAACAATAATTACACAACTGCTGACTTGAAACAACATAAAGTTTAGGAGTAAATTCAAGTATAATAACTTGTTACTTATTAGCAATAGGATATTACATTTTTCCAGTTTGGCACTGTATCAAAGAACAAAGGACTTTGGATTAGTTTTGCCTTAATCCTGGAGGCGACAACATTTCTCCTGTATCAGCAGTCTCGTCAACTGACTGAAGTTAATTGAATGTGCAAGGTCAAGAAAATAACTTGCACTACCTTTAATAATGTGGAGACTGCTTTACATGCAAAAGATAAAGGGGGGATTTTCCTGGGTCATCTGGGCACAGCGAATATCGGAAAATGAGGTGAGTTGGTGCATCACCTGTAAAGGAACCTGTCTGACATTTCTCCCAATTAATTTAAATGGAAGAAAATCAGGTGGGCTTCTTTACAGGCGTGCAATCCAACACACTCAATTTTTTGATATTTGCAGCTTCCAGGCAATCCAATGCATCTGGACTCAGAACCAGGAAAATCTCCCCTTAAATCTGGAGTAACACCTGACTAGTACCATTGAAATATGATTTAGTATAAATTTCATTTTAACATTCATTATCTCAGTTGGTTATGGAAAAGTTGGAGGAAAGTATACTTAATTTACACTTTTTAAGATTTTGGATGAATTTTACACTTATCAAGATGAGGAAGGTCAGTGGTGGAGATGGAATAATTCCTGCTTTCAATACTCAAATTGCATCAAGCACTTCCAGATCGATTATACTGTTGGGCTAGCTTTATGAATGTACACTCCTTGTTAGCGAGGCTGTCGGAAAGTCAACCTTTATGGCCAGATGCATAGATAAGAACATAAGAAATAGGAGCATATAAAAAAAAAGAAATAGGAGCAGGAGTAGGCCACTTGGCCCCTTGAGCCTGCTCCACCATTCAATAAGATCATGGCTGCAAGAACTAAAATCTTGGAATAGCTCCTAGTTCAGATTCATGCTCAGGTTCTCAAAACCCTATTTGTAGAACTGAGTACTCCACTGGTTCAGCTGTCGCAACTATCCCAGTCCCACTTGAACAGGAAGTGGGCAGAATTCAAAACACACTAAAATCAGACCCTGATAAAAGACCAGTGCGCCTACTAGAATCATTTAAAAGCTTATGGAAACCATTGTAAATGAGAAGCTGAGCAACATCTTGGTTGCAACAATCTGCAATCTGGTCACCAATATGGCACCAGGGTAAATTAGTTGACGCATGTTTTCTAAATTTCATCATGCAAAAATCCGTTAAAGTGCCCAGCACAAAAATTGAGTACTAGCCTAAAACATATCTTCAAAAGGGCATATGATCTGACTTTCTTTGAGAAACTGATCTCTTTTTAGCATCCCCAGTGTTATTTTGCCTCCAATTTTATTTTGCTTCTGAACTGCTGGCTTCCTTGTGCCTAAGTTTGGCTTTAGTGTATCCATTTCTCAGAAATTAAGATGATATTAACAGCAAATTAATTTTAAAAAATAGGATTAACTTTTTCCAATTTTTAAAATGTATATGTCAGGCTCATTAAATTATAGGATATCAGTGTGGGGGAAAGGAACAATGTGGAACTTTTGGGAGACAGGGGATCATTTTAACTTCCAGCGCCGGGCAAACAACAAGTGATAGTGAATCAACAGACCGTTTTACAGCTTGTCCGATTATCGGTGAGGTGTAAAAACAGGCTGCTGATTCGCTATCACCTATTTTTGGCCTGCCGTTAAAAGTTGAACATACTCCCATAGTGCGAACATCAAGCACACCCAAGTTAATTAGCAGGCAGCTGTAAAGTTTCTTCTATTCCAAAAATGTGGCTTATGCTCCAGCTGAGAAGACCTCTGATACCACACTACTGTGTATTTCTTATTCTCACACCAGTTACCCCTGTGGGCTGCCAGAATGAAACTGTCAATTTCTGTTGAACAGTGGGTTGCACTGTCCTCCAGGCAGGTGGCTACTAGGAACTGGCGAATGCTATCCGAAACGTATTCCACATGGGAGCCTCAGCCAACAAAGAGAAAAAGCCTTCATCCCATCTTTCGGAGCCATATTCAAACCAACTTTGCAGACATGAAGTGGTATGCCTAACGGTGTCAGTTGTGTACCAGTACTGCCCTGCTTCTTGAGGTGTCAGCTGTGGCTCAGTTGGTAGCTTTCTTACCTCTGAGTCAGAAGGTTGCGGGTTCAAATCCCATTCCAGGGACTTGTGCACATAAGGATGTGAAGGTCTTTGAGAGGGTGCAGAGGAGATTTACAAGAATGTTTCCAGGGATGAGGGATTTTAGCTACAAGATTAGGATGGAGAAGCTGGGGTTGTTCTCCTTGGAGCAAAGGAGATTGAGGGGAGGTTTGTTAGAGGTGTACGAGATTATGACGGGTTTGGATAAGGTAGACAGAGAAAGGCTGTCCCCATTATCTGATGGTACAAGGACTAGGGAACACAGATTTAAGGTTTTGGGCAAAAGAGACAGGGGGAATGTGAGGAAGAACTTTATTACGCAGCGAGTGGTAATGACCTGGAACTCGCTGCCGACGAGGGTCGTGGAAGCGGAGACGATCAATGATTTCAAAAGGAAATTGGATGGGCACTTGAGGGAAATAAACTTGCAGGGCCACGGGGATAGAGCGGGGGAATGGGACTGACTGGATTGCTCTACAGAGAGCCGGCATGGACTCGATGGGCCCAATGGCCTCCTTCTGTGCCGTAATGACTGTATGACTGTAATTGAGGCTGACACTCCAGTGCAGTACTGAGGGAGTGCTGCACTGTAGGAGGTACCGTCTTTCGGATGAGACGTTAAAACCGAGATCCCATGGCTCTATTTTGAACAAGAGTAGGCCAATATTTATACCTCAACCAACATCAATAAACAGATTATCTGGTCAATTATCTCATTGCTGTTTGTGGGATCTTGCTGTGTGCAAATTGGCTGCCATGTTTCCTACATTACAACAGTGACTACATTTCAAAAAGTAGTTCCTTGGTTGTGAAGTGCTTTGAGACGTCCTGAGGTCATGAAAGACGCTATATAAATACAAGTTCTTTCTTTCTTCTTATATATGAATAAACAGTTACAGCTTTTATTAATTAGAATTGTATTATAGTTCCCTATTAATGATTCTTAGAACATAGGAACAAGAGTAGGCCATTCAGCCACTTGAGTCTGTTGCGCCATTCAACTAGATCATGCCTGATCTGTATCTTAACTCCATCTACTCGCCTTGATTCCATTACGCTTAATATCCCTGCCTAACAAAAATCTTTCAATCTCAATTTTGAAATTTTCAATTGACCTAGCCTCAACAGCTTTTTGGGGGAGAGAGTTCCAGATTTCCACTACCCTTTGTGTGAAGAAGTGCTTCCTGACATCACCCCGAATGGTCAACACTAATTTAAAGGTTATTCTCCCTTGTTCTGGACTCTACCACCAGAGGAAACCGTTTCTCTCTATCTAGCATATCAAATCCTTTAATCATCTTAAAACCTCAATTAGATTACCCCTTAATCTTCTATATGCAAAGGAATACAATGTTTATGAATACAGTTTGCAATGTGTCCTCAAATTAACCCCTTTAGCCCCGGTATCATTCTGGTGAATCTGCGCTGCACCCTGTCCAAAGCCAATATATCCTTCCTGAGGGCGGTGCCCAGAACTGAATGCTGTACTGCAGATGGGGTCTGACCAGAGCTCTGTACATTTGTAACATAACTTCCTCCCCTTAGTATTCCAGCCCTCTTGAGATGAAGGCCAACGTTCTATTTGTGTTTTAAATTATTTTTTGTACCTGTCCACCAGCTTTGTGGTTTCTGCACTTGGACCCCTAAATCTCTCTGCTCAGCCATAGTTCCTAGTTTCTCGCTATTTAGAAAATACTCTGATCTATCTTTATTAGGTTCAAAGTGGATGGCCTCACACTTCACCACATTGAACTCCATCTGTCACAGTTTTGCCCAGATATGGGGGATGAATAGAATTGGGTGATGAAAATCTACAGTCCTTATGTACACTCCCACTGTAACTCTAGCAGGAGTGCGGTGCAAGGGCTGGAATTTAGGCCGGGTCGTGGATATGCCAGTCCAGGCAATCTGTGAGAATTTCCACTTGACTTGGCCTAGTTAGGGCCACAACCTCTGCACACCCCATATAAGGCCAGTGGTGTAGGAGGGAAGAGCAGGGGGACAAGACTCCCAATGCCAGGAGTTCCCATGTATCTGGTCTCTCAAAGGCCCAGCAGATTAATAGTATTGGTAGACATATCAAACCACTGAAGGGTGGATGTGGGCCCCAGCTATGGGTCCAGACCAAGAGTGCGGCCTGGATTCTCAAAGAAAAAGGCTAAATTTAATTTTGTTTTAATCGATCCCCTTACAAAAGTGACAGAAGCAGGCATGTTGTATTTCTTTCTGGGAGAGGGGGAAAGTAGCACACCTTCCCCTCCCCTGGGCCTAGCAGCAATTGGCCAATTTCCTGGCCTCTGAGGGCAAGCAGGCACCCTAGATGTGCTCCTAGTGGCACAGGTGCCTGCTATTGGAATACAGATTAAGGATCATGCCCCAGTCCAAAGATGCAGCCACTGTGGACCTTTGACCCCAAGATCTCTTGTTTACTACTTAGAATCGTAGAATCATAGAATAGTACAGCACAGAAGGAGGCCATTCGGCCCATTGAGTCTGCACCGGCTCTTTCGAATAGCAATCCAGTTAGTCCCACTCTGCGGCTCCTTCTCCATACTCCTGCACTTTTTTCTTCTTCAAGTAGTTATCCAATTCCCTTTTGAAAGCTACTATTGAATCTGTTTCCATCACCCTATCAGGCAGCACATTCCTAACCACTCATTGCGTATAAAAGTGTTTCCTCATGTCGCCTCTGGTTCTTTTGCCAATCACCTTAAATCTGTGCCCTTTGGTCATCGACCTGCCAGCCATTGGAAACAGTTTCTCTTTATTTACTCTATCTAAACCCTTCTGGATTTTAAACACCGTTATCAAAACTCCTCTTAACCTTCTCTGCTCTAAGGAGAACAACCCCAGCTTCTCCAGTCCATCCACGTAACTGAAGTCCCTCAACCCTAGAACCTTTCTAATAAATCTCTTCTGTACCCTCTCCAAAGCCTTCACTTCCTTCCTAAAGTGTGGTGCCCAGAATTGGACACAATACTCTAGGTGGGGCCGAAGCAGTGTTTTATATAGGTTTAGCATAACTTTGTGGCTTTTGTACTCTATGCCTCTATTTTATAAAGCCCAGGATCCTATAAGCTTTATTAACTGCTTTGTTAACCTGTCCTGCACCTTCAAAGATTTGTGCACAAACACCCCCAGGTGTTACGTGCCCCTTTTAAAATTGTACCACTTAGCATGTATTATCTCTCCTCATTCTTCCTATGATTGTTTAGTAACATTTATTTTTTCACAAATGATAGCCCAGAAATTGCTGTCAAAATAGTGCTCACCGTTATTTATGTGCAAATGCCACAGCAACTTCAGGTGAGGGAAGATGCGCGATTAAACGCGGCAATCGAAAAGCTGCTGTCAGGGATGTGACGTTCTGCTGTTAGCTTTGTGAAAACAGCATCTTGCTGTCTGGTTCCCCATTCAAATGCATTGAGCGGTGTGAAGTTCCTATACTTGTGTGGTAGATACGAAGTAAACTCGCCACAGAAAGTTTAATCACGTCATTTGAAGTCTAAGAACCCTTTGATAAGTGTTAATTACTGCCAGTCAACCTCTCCAGCACTGAAAATTAACTATTATAATTGTAGTCTCATTCTTTCAGGTTTTAATTTTTCTAGGACATTTAAAAAAAATTAATTCTAAAGACTTTGGGGGAAAAATTCAGTTGGTTGCGCCTCCCGTTAGCGCCTTAAGAGGGCGCAAAGCATCTAGCGCCCAGGCGCGGCGATGTTTGCTCCGCTCGCGAAATTAACTAGACATTTTGCGGCGGCGCTAAACACTACCGCCACGATCTCCTGCGCCAGCAGATCATGACGTCAGTCGAGTGCGCAACGCCCCGGTATCACAGAACAGAATCACAGAATCCCCACAGTGCAGATAGAGGCCATTTCGGCCCATCGAGCCTGCACCGACACATATCCCACCCTATCCCCGTAACCCCACGTATTTAATCCCCCTAACACTAAGGGTCAATTTATCATAGCCAAATCAACCTAACCCGCACATCTTTGGACTGTGGGAGGAAACCGGAGCACCCGGAGGAAACCCACGCAGACACGGGGAGAATGTGCAAACTCCACACAGACAGTCACCCGAGGCCGGATTCGAACCCGGGTCCCTGGCGCTGTGAGGCAACAGTGCTAACCACTATGCCACCGTATCGTCCCGGAGCAGATATTGAGTGGCGCCCCCTGCCTTACCGCCTGACGCTAGCAACGACAGGTTGAGGGGAGCATTTTGCAGTCATGAAGGGACTGGGGGAGCGCTATTTAAAGGCGACCGCTTCCTGCCTTTTATTGTTGGTGCCATTTTTGAACCACGCATTCTGAGAGAGAGAGAGAGAGACTTCTGGAGAGATTCAACGCTGTGTGAAGGAGTTTTGGGTACTGAGCAGCACTTTGCAGGTTCATTTTGATTTGCCATTCCTTGTATCGATTTAGAAGAGACTGTTGGGGCTGCACTCTAAGCTCTTTCCCTGGTACTCTCCATTGTTCTTTCCAGCAGATTTGATGTGCCGGTCTCTCCAGGCCGGGATTCAAGGCTGCAATGAGCAGGATGTGGATGGAAAGCAAGATCAACCATCCCCTTTAAGAACTGGCCGGTGCCATTGTGTGTGTGTTCCATTGCTGACTGACATCACATGAGCTTCGCCAGCGCTCTGAGGTAGCGCCTTGCTCCTCGGCATTAGCGCCTTAAGACAGGTGTGAAGCGCCTGATTTAGCGCTCCAATCACCTCCTGGGGCGATAAAAGTCAAGTTTGCAGTCGGTGGCGATAATTAGCGCCAGGCGCTAATCTTTGCGCCCGGCCGATAATTGCGCCCCAAATGGGGCGATACTGAATTTCTCCCCCTTTCTTTTTTACTTTTTCTTTCTGTCTCTTTTGTCCCTCTCTCTTAATTCAATCTTTCTTTCCCTCTCTTTATTTCTCTTTCTGTACCTGATATGAAATTGAATTCACCCATTCTAACTTACACTTCCCAGTTCAGACCCTGCGCTGTACATTTCACAATTGTTCAATCTGATTGGTTAAGGAGGCACTGAGGGGGTGCAATTCAATAGCGGTAAAAAACGGGCTGGCTGTGCACTCAGCAGCTTTTACTTAAAGCTAGCCAGCTCCTCTTCAAGGCAGTCTGCAGCTCTTAAAGCTGAACTGCCTTCTGCACATAAAAACATTAAAAATCCTTCAGCACTAAGCAGTCTGCAGCTCTTCAGGCTGAACTGCCATCTGCATATAAAGAATGGTAAAAGTGCTTCAACACTAACACAAGTGGCTCAACAGGCCAGGGAAAGGGCACTCAGGGTCTTGCACGCAGCACTCCAGCTTTGAGCAGGGGGTCAACACTGCAAGAGAGGTCCTCTACTCACAGGGTGCCAGGAGGCCCTCCAAAAAGAAGGATGTGGGACCAGATCGCTGAGGCAGTCACTGCCAACATTGTCACCCCCAGGACCTAGGTCCAGTGCCAAGGAAGTTTCATGACGTCAGACGAATGGTCAAGGTCAATGAATGCATCTTCAAAAGCCCATCTCCTACCAACTGCACCACTAGCCTCACACACTGCTCAATGCACGACACCACCCGCCACAACCCCCACCATCACTCACCTACCAACAATATGTACCAAACACGAGGCACACCTTACATTCCTAGCTTCATCTTACCCCCTCGTAGGAGACGGTGCTGGCCATTCTTGGCAGAGGCATGGGTGAGCGCTTGGCCAGTGGTGGCGCTGAAAGAATACAAGATGCATTTAGAAAGGCACGGATTAATCAAGGACAGTCAGCATGGATTTGTTAAGGGAAGGTCATGTCTGGTTAACTTGATTGAATTTTTGAGCAGGTAACAAGGAGGTTTGATGCAGGTAATGTGTTTGATGTAGCCTACATGGATTTTAGCACAGTTTGACAAGGTCCCACATGGCAGACTGGTCAGAAAAGTAAAAGCCCATGGGATCCAAGGGAAAGTGGCAAGTTGGATCCAAAATTGGCTCAGTGGCAGGAAGCAAAGGGTAATGGTCGATGGATGTTTTTGTGACTGGAAGGCTGTTTCCAGTGGAGTTCCGCAGGGCTCAGTACTAGGTCCCTTGCTTTTTTGTGGTATACATCAATGATTTAGATTTCAATGTAGGGGGCACAATTAAGAAGTTTGCAGATGATACAAAAATTGGCCGTGTGGTTGATAGTGAGGAAGAAAGCTGTAGACTGCAGGAAGATATCAATGGACTGGTCAGGTGGGCAGAAAAGTGGCAAATGGAATTCAATCCGGAGAAGTGTGAGGTAATGCATTTGGGGAGGGCTAACAAGGCAAGGGAATACACAATAAATGGTAGGATACTGAGAAGTGTAGAGGAACAGAGGGACCTTGGAGTGCATGTCCACAGATCCCTGAAGGTAGCAGGTCAGGTAGATAAGGTAGTTAAGAAAGCATATGGGATACTTTCCTTTATTAGCCGAGGCATAGAATATAAGAGCAGGGAGGTTATGCTTGAACTGTGTAAAACACTAGTTAGGCCACAGCTAGCGTACTGAGTACAGTTCTGGTCACCACATTACAGGAAAGATGCGATTGCACTAGAGAGCGTGTATAGGTGATTTACGAGGATATTGCCAGGACTGGAGAATTTTAGCTATGAGGAAAGATTAGATAGGCTGGGGTTGTTTTCTTTGGAACAGAGGGGGCTGAGGAGAGACTTGATTGAGGTGTATAAAATTATGAGGGGCCTAGATAGAGTGGATAGGAAGGACCTATTTCCCCTAACAGAGAGATCAATAACCAGGGAGCATAGAATTAAAGTAATTGGTTGAAGGATTAGAGAGGAGTTGAGGAGAACTTTTTTCACCCAGAGGGTGGTGGGGGTCTGGAACTCACCGCCTGAAAGGGTGGTAAAGGCACAAACGCTCATCACATTTAAAAAGTACTTCGATATGCACTTAAAGTGCCGTAACCTACAAGGCTACGGACCAAGAGTTGAAAAGTGGGATTCGGCTGAATAGTTCTTTTTTGGCCAGCACTCACACGATGGATTGAATAGCCTTCTGTGCTGTAAATTTCTATGATTCGATGCCGGTATCCTTCTTTTCTCATCCCACATCCCCCCATTCCACATTCTCTTCTGATTTACAAGCTGCACATGGTGTAAGCATGCACCTCTTGCTTTCCCACCCTCCCCTCACCACAACCCTACCCTTGTGCCTTCCTCATTTCAGACACCCAGGAAAAACAGCCTGCCCAGCCAGTGGTTGACCAAGTAGAGTGAAGAAAAAGAAGAAACACGGTCACTCGATTTCACACTCTCAGCTACCACCTCCTCGAGGTCGTCCTGCAAGGCAATCTGCAGTCTCCCCCACTGAAAGTCAGCAGCCTTCCACCAGCCATGCTGCAGCCACTGGGATAGGCAAAGGCGCACACAAGACACTCACTTAGGGAATGCACAAGGGTGCACATATTGATGCATATATAGATAAAGTTGGATTGAAAAGTTTGCTTTGCGGTGGCTTTTATTTCCGCATTGTGGCCAAGAGGATGCTGTGATAGTCAGTAACAGAGGGAAGGTAAGGTGTGGGACATTGTTGAAAGGGAAATTGGGGTTGTGTTCACTGGTACTGCAGGCAGATGATTTGATCCCAGATATCCCAGCCAGAAAGGGGTTGTCTGGGTTGCCTCCTTCCTTCTGCTTTTTCCTCTTCTGCTTCCTCTTCCCTCTGTGAGCAGCTTGTCCCCTTTGCTGCCTCTGCTCCATCTCCATGTCATGCTGCAGCCCAAGGGAGACTGCAACTAGAGCCCCCAGGACTGGGAGCAAGTGGTGTTCTCAGAGGCCTTCCTTTAACAGCCAAAGCCTTGCAAACATCCAGCAGCACTCCCTGCACACTTTAACAACGTTTTAAATGTATTGCACCAAGCCACTACTCCAATAAAATGTAAAAAAAAAGTCCAAAAGCGAAAATCTAAACTTACCTGAATGTTGTGTGCATCCCTTTAAGACGCGCTGGCAGCGGTTCCGTTGTACTCCTGCACGCACGTTCCTCAGTGCGTGGTTTGGAGAGGGCGGTATTAAGAACAGTGATATTGAAAATCACAGATTGTGCATCGATTCAGGCGTTGCACGTCGATTGACATCACGATCTGCATCATTTAAATATGTGTGGCGAGCGCAGGCAACGGCAGTGCTGCCAATCTGCCCAAAATGGCGGCCACTGCATTCCGCGCCGGAAGTGGACGGAAGCGAGGCGGCCGCCAGTTTTTCTGCCAAACCAGCCAATGTGAAAAGTCTCAACTTCGCGGTCATATTTGCTTACCCTGTTCACTCAAGTCCCAGATACCCTGTAGAGGGTGCCGCGCCGTTTCCATCTCACTTCCAGCAACTTGCTGTGAAAAATATCATGGTGATTAAACAGGCATTCCGGTGCCATTCATTAGCCTGCCAATGGAATTTATGGACCAATAATTTGGAAAGTTTCCTACGAGAGGGCCAGTGCCTCATTAGAAATAGTAGTTTACTTTTATGATAGGTATTCACAGATACAAAACTGATGAGAGAGCAATATAGAATCATATATAAGTTGTTAAAAATGTATCTGTTAACTGGGCATTCACCATAAAATTGCAACATATACACCATATCAGTGCAATATTTCATGAGACATAAAACTTTTATGACTTTTGATTAAAAATGTGATTCCATGTTCATTTAATAGCTATGTAGAAACATAGAAACATAGAAGATAGGAGCAGGAGTAGGCCATTCAGCCCCTCTGGCCTGCTCCGCCATCCAATGCGATCATGGCTGATCATCCAAATTCAGAACCCTGTCCCTGCTTTCTCCTCATATCCCTTGATCCCTTTAGCCTTAAGAAATATATCCAACTCCTTCTTGAATATATTTAATGAATTGGCCTCTACTGCCTTCTGTGGTAGAGAATTCCACAGGTTCACCACTCTCTGGGTGAAGAAATTCCTCCTCATTTCTGTCCTAAATGGCTTACCCCTTATCCTTAGACTGTGACCCCTGGTTCTGGACTCCCCGACCATCGGGAACATCCTTCCTGCATCTAGTCTGTCCAGTCCTTTCAGAATTTTATAAGTTTCAATGAGATCCCCTCTCATTCTTCTAAACTCCAGCGAGTATAAGCCCAATCGACCCAATCTCTCCTCATACGTCATTCCTGCCATCCCAGGTATCAGCCTAGTGAATCTTCGCTGAACTCCTTCCATGGCAAGAACTTCCTTCCTCAGATAAGGCGACCAAAACTGCACACAATACTCAAGATGTGGTCTCACCAAGGCCCTGTACAACTGCAGCAAGACATCCTTGTTCCTGTACTCAAACCCTCTCGCTACGAAGGCCAAAATCAGGAAGTATGTCCCTGAAGTATGAAAAATTATAGTTACATTTTTGGAAAAGTGAAGCTTACACTGAGATGGAAACTCATTTTTTTTTAAAGTGTACAATTTTCTCCCTGCTTTATCAAAGGCACTGACACTTGCTGAGGTACAGTTAAATCTACCAACAGCCCTCTGGGACATAGTCCAAGTATGAATGCAAGACGGTAAGTGTTGGCAAGCATTACAAGTAAGATAAATAGCACACATCACAGATTCCAATTTTAGCCATATGAAATTGTAGTGACTGAACTTCTTGCATTTCAGTACACAGTGAAACCCAATCAAATAAATAACTTATCAAAAATAAAACAGATAAAATAGAACGGTTAAGTTAATAAAATTACCTGGCAAAATCATTATTCATTTAACAGTTTTCCTCTGTAGTTTCAATTAGAATATCAGGAGGGAATGTGAGAAAAACACAGAAAATAACATTTAAACAAAGGTCAACATCCTCTTAAAAAGCAATGAGAAACACTAATGACTATGGTGGAGACCAGGAGTAATGATACGCAAATGTTTAACCCTTAACTTGTTTTTAGAGCCTGCTGCCTTTTTTAAGCAGTGGATTTCCATGTTTCTGATGCACTACAATAGAACTCCACTGGAGATTTCTCATGTGGGAAGAATGCAATGACAAATACGAACATACAAAAATGATAGACAGGGAAAAAAACGAGTCCATCTAGCCTGTCCCATACAATTGTGATGCCTTATGCATCATGATACTGAAACTCCCTACCCATCCTAGGAGAGGTGAAAAGCCAGATAAAAACCCAGGCCAATTAGGGAAAAAAATCTGGAAAATTTCTCTCCGACCTCTTTAGGTTCGAAGCTAGTCCAGGAGACCACATTGATCCTGATTTATATTACAGGGTACCTACCTCTTGCACAAAGTGATCTCCTCCTCAGCCAGAAACAGGTCCAGCTTTCTCTTGAAGGTATACAGCAAATCAGCATTCACTGCACGAGCTGGCAACTTGTTCCACAGGTCCACTATTGTCTGGGAAAAATAGAGCTGCCTAACATCCAACCGAGTTCTGCCCTTATGTAACTTGTAAGCCTGACATCCTGGTCCTCCCCAACCGATGAAATTGAAATAATTTGCCCATGTAAACACAATCTAGCCCCTTCATTATTTTATAAACCTTGATCAAATCAACCCTGAATCTACACTTCTCTTACGTATACCAACCCAGCTCTTTAAGTTTATCTGAGTAGCTAAACTGGAAATCAATCTTGTGGCCCTCCTCGGCACCTTTTCCAAAACCTCAATATCCTTGACCATGTTGGGGAACAAAACTGGATGCAGTATTCTAAATGAGGCCTAACCAAGGACTTGTACAAGGACAAAATGGTATGTTTTGTTTTGTAGTGTATTATCCTGTGAATACAACCTAATACCCTGTTTGGTCTTAATATAGCTTCACAGCATTTATTGTGAAGCTTTAAAGAGGCTTTATAACACCCAGATCTTTTTCTTTCATCTCAGGAATTCTGTTCCCTGTAGGGTGTATGTATATTTAGCATGAGACAGCACCTCTCAAACCCGCGACCTCTACCACCTAGAAGGACAAGGGCAGCAGACGCATGGGAACACCATCACCTGCATGATCCCCTCCAAGTCACACACCATCCTGACTTGGAAATATATCGCTGTTCCTTCATCGTCGCTGGATCAAAATCCTGGAACTCCCTCCCTAACAGCACTGTGGGAGTACCTTCACCACACAGACTGCAGTGGTTCAAGAAGGCGGCTCACCACCACCTTCTCAAGGGCAGTTAGGGATGGACAACAAATGTTGGCCTTGCCAGTGACGCCCACATCCCATGAACGGATTAAAAAAAAATAGACCTGCTCATGTGCACAACGCTACATTTTTCTAAGTAAAACATCATTTGCCAAACATGGACCATTCCCCTAATAGTTCGAGATCTGCTTAGAATCATAGAATCATAGAATAGTTACAGCACAGAAGGAGGCCATTCAGCCCGTCGATCCCGTGCCGCCTCTCTGCAAGAGCACTTCAGCTAGTCCCACTCACCCACCCTTTCCCCATAGCCCTGCAATTTTTTTTCCTTCAGGTACTTATCCGATTCCCTTTTGAAAGCCATGATTGACTCTGCCTCCACCACCCTTTCAGGCATTGCATTCCAGATCCTAACCACTCGCTGCGTAAAAAGGTTTTTCCTCATGTCGCCTTTGGTTGCTAACAGTAGTTTATTATCTTCCATAGTCCTAACACTCGCACATAGTTTCGTATCATCTGAAAAATTGCGGATCAATCCCCAACACCTGCATCTAAGTCATTAATGAAGATAGTAAAGAGCAAAACCCTAACCCTAATTTTTCCCCCTATATTTTTGCTGACTGGTACAGGATATGGCTTATACCTGACAGACTTTGTAAGTACCCACAAGTGTGATGACGCTGGTCCTGCATTCAGTTGAGTGTACAATAGACAACCTTCCAGCACAGACAGGGAATGCTGTTTATTGAAAGTGCCTCATGTTTAACCACAGCCAGTTCTCTCAATGCCATCATCCAGCATTATGATTAAAGAGACCTTGAACTTGCTGCTCTTGTCCTTCTTGGTGGAAGAGGATATTGGGCTGGGAGGTATTGTTGAAGTAAACTTGCTGAGTTCCTGCACTGCATCCTGTAGATAATACAGCCACAGTGCACTGGTGGAGGAGAGGGTGGATAATGAGTTCAGGGAAACAATCAATCAGAATGCTTTTCCTGGATGGTGTCAAGCTTCTTGAGTGTTGCTGTGCACTATCCAGGCAAGTGGTGAATATTCCATCACACTCCTGACTTGAGCCTTAGAAATAGTGGAGAGGCTTGAAGAGTCAGGAGGTGAGCAATCTATGGCAAAGTACCTGGACTTTGCCCCTTTCTTGTAGCTATGTTGTTGATATGGTTGGTCCAGTTAAACTTCTGGTCAATGGTGATCCCCAGGATGATAGAAAATTCTGTGATTTTGGTGGGTTTGAAGGTTAAGGGGTGGTGATTTAGCCTTTTTTTGTTGGAGATGGTCATTGCCTAGCACTAACATGGTGCAAAAGCCTAGATGTTGTCCAGGACCTAATGTAGGCTGCCATGGGCCATTCATTATTGGAGCAGTTGCAAATGGAGCTGAACATTGTAGAATTGTTAGCGAGCAGTCCCACTCTTGACGCTATGATGGAGGGAACATCATTACATTACAACAGTGACTACACTTCAAAAAAGTACTCTGTAAAGTGCTTTGGGATGTCCGGTGGTTGTGAAAGGCGCTATATATATGCAAGTCTTTCTTTTTTCTTTCTTTTAGCTGAAGACTGTTGGGACAAGGACGTTTCCCTGAGAATTCCTGTAGTGATGTTCTGGGACTGTGATGATTGGCCTTCAAGAACCACACAGGTATGACTCCAGCCACTGGTGTGCCTTTTCCTTGACCTCCACTGACCTCAATTTTGCTGGAACTCTTTGCTCAAACCCACCAAAATCACAGAATTTTCTATCATCCTGGGGATCACCATTGACCAGAAGTTTAACTGGACCAACCATATCAACAACATGGCTACAAGAACGGGGCAAAGTCCAGGTACTCTGCCATAGATTGCTCACCTCCTGACTCTTCAAGCCTCTCCACTATTTCTAAGGCTCAAGTCAGGAGTGTGATGGAATATTCACCACTTGCCTGGATAGTGCACAGCAACACTCAATTGACTGCTGTCTTCATTTCAAGGGCAATCATTCCTCTGGCATTCAGTTCTTGCATTCATCTCTGGATCAAGGCTGTGATGAGATCTAAAGCTGAGTGCTTCTGGTGGTGAGTAGGTGTTGCTTGTTGACATTGTTGAAGGCCCCTTCCATCACTTCACTGATGATTAGGAGGAAGCTGGTCGGGTGGTAATTGGCCAGGTTAGATTTGTTCTACTTTTTTGTGGATAAGATATACCTGGGCAATTTTATACATTGTCGGGTAGATTCCAGTGTTATAGCTGCACTGGAGTAGTTTAGCTGGGGATAGGACACCTAGTTCTGATGTGCAGGTTTTCAGCACTAGAGCTAGGATGTTGTCAGAGCCCAGTTGCTTATTAATATCATGTGAAGTGTGCCAAATTGGCTGGACACTATGATATGGGTGGGAACCTTGGGAGGAAGTCGAGATGGATCACCATTTGCAATTTTGGCTGAAGACACTTGCAAACACGACAGCATTGTCTCTTGCACTCATGTGCTGGACTTCACCATGGTCGAGGATGGTGACATTCATGGAGCATTCTTCTCCTGTTAGTTGCTTAGTTGTATGTGATAGGGCTTAAGAGCTTTGCTTTGATCCATTGGTTATGGGACTATGTAGACCTATCTATATCCTACTGCTTTTGGTGTCTAGCATGCAGGTAGGCCTGTGTTGTAACTTCACTAGCTTGGTGAATCATTCTAAGGAATGCCTGTTGTTGGTCCTGGCATGCCCTTATTTAATCCCCATTGAACTATGGTTAGTCTCCTGAATGATGATGATAGGCTGAGGGGATGTGTTAGGCCATGAGGTTACAGATTGTCATGGTAGATAATTCTGCTCTGCTGATGCCCCACAGCACCTCATGGATGACAAGTTTGGGCTGCTAGATCAGTCCTTCATCTTTCTCACCTGCCTTTCCTGGGATGTGGGCATCGCTGGTAAGGTCAGCATTTATTGCCCATCCTTAATGGCCCTTGAGAAGGTGGTGGTGAGCCGTCTTCTTGAACCGCTACAGTCCGTGTGGTGAAGGTACTCCCACAGTGCTGTTAGGGAGGGATTCCAGGATTTTGACCGAGCGACGATGAAGGAACGGTGATATATTTCCATGTTAGGATGGTGTGTGACTTGGAGGGGAACTCGGAGGTGGTGGTGTTCCCACGCGCTTGCTGCCTTTGTCCTTCTAGGTGGTAGAGGTCGTGGGTTTGGGAGGTGCTGCCGAAGAAGCCTTGGTGAGTTGCTGCAGTGCATCTTGTAGATGGTACACACTGCAGCCACGGTACTCCAGTGGTGGAGGGAGTGAATGTTTAAGGTGGTGGATGGGGTGCCCATCGAGTGGACTGCTTTGTCGTGGAATGTGTCGAGCTTCTTGAGTGTTGTTGGAGCTGCACTCATCCAGGCAAGTGGTGAGTATTCCATCACACTCCTGACTTGTGCCTTGGAGATGGTGGAAAGGCTTTGGGGAATCAGGAGGTGAGACACTTGCTGCAGAATACCCAGCCTCTAACCTGCTCTTGTTACCACAGTATTTATGCTAGTGGAAGGTTGCTGGGGAAGTCTGCTATCCTGACAAAGCCGTGTGCTCGCTCTGCCTGCTTCTCTCTGGCAGGTCTGCCTGCAGCAGGTGATAGATTTCTGTGAGCACCTACTTAGTAAAATGGAGACGTCGCACACACTAATACAAAAGCAAAATACTGTGAATGCTGGAAAACTGAAATAAAAACAGAAAATATTGGAAATACTCAGCAGGTCAGGCAGCATTTGTGGAGAGAGAAACAGAGTTAACGTTTCAGGTCGATGACCCTTCGTCAGAACTGGAAAAAGCTGGAGATGGAACAGGTTTTTAAGCAAGTGTAGGGGCAGAGAAAGCGGGGAGGGGAGGAAAGAACAAAACGGAAGGTCTGTGATAGGATGGAAGGCAGGAGAGATTAAGAGACAAAAGGGATGATGGTGCAAGGAAAAAGGAGGTGGTAATAGGACAAGTTAAGAAACAAAAGATGGCTCTAGATGAAGTGTAAATGGCACTGGCAGAATGATCGACAGCTGCCATGTGTGAGAGAGAAAAAACATGGAAAAAAAAAAGAAGATAGGGGCAGAGGTTATGGTCTGAAATTGTTGAACTCGATGTTGAGTCCAGAAGGCTGTAGATTGCCTAATCGAAAGATGAGGTGCTGTTCCTCGAGCTTATGTCACACACACTGTTCGTCACTGAGGTTGAGGTTGGAGAATTGCTCCCTGAAGACCCTGGGTGGATATGGCCTTCTGCTGAGAAAGAACCCTTCTCCCCCTTCTCCTCCTGCCTCTTCTAGCAGCTTGTCCTGCTCTGTGTTGCCTCTGCTCATTCTCCCTATCATCCTGCAGATCAAGGGGGATACAAACTACTGCACCCATGTCTGGGAGCAACTGGCCTAAGCAGACCCCTTGCAAGTAATAACAAAGTCCTTGAGCATATGCCACACCACTCCTTGTAGACTTTAGACAACTTTAAAGAAGTCTCGAAAGCACTAAACACTTGTACAAACTCAGCAACAACTGGTAGAAATCAATCAGCAACTAACCTGTAAGTAGGTGATGATCCCTTTAAAAGCATTGGTGTGGGGTCCTTCCTGCTGCTGAACGCATGTTCAGCTGTGCGAGGTTAAAAGAGGGCATTAGCTCCAGCGTTGAGGTCAAAAATGGCAACGCTGGCATCAAATCAGCGTGACGTCATGATCTGCCT
Source organism: Squalus acanthias (assembly GCA_030390025.1). Classification (NCBI taxonomy): domain Eukaryota; kingdom Metazoa; phylum Chordata; class Chondrichthyes; order Squaliformes; family Squalidae; genus Squalus; species Squalus acanthias. The sequence goes on along the minus strand of CM059426.1, from coordinate 140,507,294 downwards.
ACTCTGCAAGATAGCAGACTTCCCCATTTTGATACAAAAATTTTCCGTGTGGTTGATAGTGAGGAAGAAAGCTGTAGACTGCAGGAAGATATCAATGGACTGGTCAGGTGGGCAGAAAAGTGGCAAATGGAATTCAATCTGGAGAAGTGTAAGGTAATGCATTTGGGGAGGGCTAACAAGGCAAGTGAATACACAATAAATGGTAGGATACTGAGAAGTGTAGAGGAACAGAGGGACCTTGGAGTGCATGTCCACAGATCCCTGAAGGTAGCAGGACAGGTAGATAAGGTGGTTAAGAAGGCATACGGGATACTTTCCTTAATTAGCTGAGGCATATAATATAAGAGCAGGGAGGTTATGCTTGAACTGTATAAAACACTAGTTAGGCCACAGCTAGAATGCTGTATACAGTTCTGGTCACCACATTACAGGAAAGATGTGATTGCACTAGTGAGGGTACAGAGGAGATTTACGAGGATGTTGCCAGGACTGGAGAATTTTAGCTCTGAGGAAAGATTGGATAAGCTGGGGTTGTTTTCTTTGGAACAGAGGAGGCTGAGGGGAGACTTGATTGAGGTGTATAAAATTATGAGGGGCCTAGATAGAGTGGATAGGAAGGACCTATTTCCCCGAGCAGTGTCGGTCAATAACCAGGGGGGTATAGATTTAAAGTAATTGGTAGAAGGATTCGAGGGGAGTTGAGGAGAACATTTCTCAGCCAGAGGGTGGTGGGGGTCTGGGACTCACTGCCTGAAAGGGTGGTAGAGACAGAAACCCTCATCACATTTAAAAAGTACTTGGATATGCACTTGGAGTGCTGTAACCTACAGGGCTACGGACCAAGAGCTGGAAAGTGGGATTTGGCTGGATAGCTCTATTGTGGCTGGCACAGACACGATGGGCCAAATGGCCTCCTTCTGTGCTGTAAATTTCTATGATTCTTTGATTCTAATGGCACACAAGCCCAGCACCGACGCAAACGCCCTCACCAAAATGGCGCCCAGCATGGCCCGCACCAGAAGTGTGCGCGCACTGATTAGATGCATTTTGGACACAAAATGGCACCCGTAGCACCAAAAAACCGGGCACTACAGAACCGAATTTCTAGCCCGTGATTGCAAGATGAGCCTTTCCCCAGCAATTCCCTGTTAATGTTTACAAAAATGTTTTTTTGCTGCGATGTAAAAGATTATTCAGTTAAGCAATAAAGGAAAAGATACAAATGCAATAAAATCATTTCATGTCATAGTTCAACTTGATTATCAGCAGAAATAAAATTCTAACAGGAAAGGCAAGATTGAAAAATAATGAAGGGTGAATTTTAACCCCAAGAATGAGTGGGTTGGAGGCGGGAGGGGAGTTCAAATAAGTTAATCCAACGCGCCCACTTCTGAGTTTTAATTACTTGCTGAAGTCAGGGATTTCATTAGTGCAGACGAGCGGGTACTTATCACAGCAATTAACATCCTCAGGAGATGTTAATGCAATCTATTTCAATTGAATTTGACTTACTTTTAAATTTTAGCATTTCCAGCACGGGTTTCCTGGGGCTAGGAAAACGGAGGCCAGATTGAGCCGCAGTTCAGGTGGGTATTTAAACTTCTGATTGCTCCATATGAATAAAAGCTCATCTATTGCAGCTGGTGTCTCAGGTCCCTCTGGCAAATGTTGGCAGAGTTCTTGTGTGGATACAGCTTTTTGTAAACTTAGGTCGTTTTCAAACTGACAAGATTGGAGGCGTGTTGGATGTGTTTGACAGCACAGCACAGCACAAGAGGAAGAACATTCATGGCAATGACAACGTGCTGTACTGGGATCAGCACATGCACAGGAGGGAGGTGCACAGGAGAGAGAGGTGCACAGGAGAGGGGCCAAGGTTGTAGGAGGCACTACCCACGTCACAGAGTTTACAGAGGCTCAGCTTCCTTGAGCTCTCGGAAGAGCAGTGCTTCCGCAGCCTGAGGTTGTCACGTCAGGTGGTGGCTGACATCAGCAGCCTCCTAGAAGGAGACCTGCTGCCTGCTGGACCTGGCGGCCACGCATTACCAATGGCTGTGAAAGTCAACATGACCCTCAATTTTTTTGCCTTTGATTCCTTATAGGGCGCTACTGGAGACTTATCGAGGGTCTCGCAGTCCGCTGCACATAAATGCAAAAGGCAGGTGACGGATGGATTGTTTGCCAGGGTTGGGAGTTGTGTAAACTTCCCCTGTGATGACAATAGCCAGAATGAGCGGACACTCAGATTTGCCTCTCTGGCTGAATTCCTCCAGGAACAGGGCGCCACTGATTGCACACACGTGGCAATCCGAGCACAGTCAGGGCAACCAGGAGTTTTTATAAACCGCAAGGGATATTCGTCCATCAATGTGCAGCTGGTGTGCAATCACAAGACGTTCATGCAGTTGTGCTCCAGATTCCCTGGGAGCTCTCATGATGCATTCATACTGCGGCAGTCCAACATTCCAGACCTTTTCATTCCAGGAAAAGCAGACTTGAAGGCTGGCTGTTCGGAGACAAGGGATACCCCCTTCAAACTTGGCTCATGATACCTATGAGGAACCCCATCACTGAGGAACCCCATCAATGAGACACAGGAGCACTTCAACAAAAGTAACAGGTGTGTCATAGAGCAAGCCATTGGACTGTTGAAGATGCATTTCAGGTGCCTAGATAGGTCTGGAGGCGCCCTTCAGTACTCGCCAGCGAGGGTGTCCAGAATGATAGTGATGTGCTGCATCCTGCACAATGTTGCACAACACAGAGGATTGCAGGTGGAGGAGGACGAAGGGGCTCATCACTCATCTTCGAATGACAAGAACATAGAGGAGGAGGAGGAGGATGAAGATGGGGCACCCATTGCCAGACCAGCCACATACATTGCTGCCTGGGATGCGTTAATAGCACAAAGGTTCAGCTAGTGTTGACTCACACAGGAAAACATAACAAAGGAAATCCACCAGTCTGCTCCCACCACCAGGACCACCCGCCCACCCTTTGCACTAAACACGTATCCACCCATTGCACATCCGTCGAAAGGGTCTCGTCATGTATTGACATTCACCATAAAACAGTGAAAAGGCAAGTTGGCTCTCGGGATGCAATAACGGGCAAGACGTGGAAGTGGTGCAAATCATTGAATTTTATGTGCTATTATAAAAATAGGAAATTAACAACATAACATTTTATTAAACACCCATGTGCATACCCTTGGTCAATTACAATTGCTTTAACTTGCGCTTCCTACCGCTTCTACGTATTGCATCCCGTGTGGCGACAGCAAAGGTAGAGGCAGTCTGCTCACATCTCCGCCTTGACTGCTGAGATGCTTTTGGCCTATGCCTCTGGGTTTTGGAGCCCGTGGGGCGCTGCCAAAGACTGGTCCACCTGTACCTGTGCAGGGGCTGACATGGCCATCGGAGAGGAGGCAGCTTGTGGGGTACTGGCTGGGGATGGGGGGTGGGTGGGGTGGGCAACGGGTGAGAAGTGAGAGCACCCACATCCATGTCCCCTTTCATCATCATCCCTCTCCTGGGCCCGTACCACATCACTCCTGCCACTCTGCTGCGGACCACCTTGGTAAAGATCAATGATGTGATGTCTGGGAGCAACTGATTTGTGCAGAAGCCTTGAATTCAGCAAAAAGTCCTTCAGCACCTGCCACACCACTCCCTGTAGACTTTTGCAACTTGAAAGAACTATTGGAAGCACCAAACACTTGTAGAATGGTAGCAACAACCAGAAGAAATCAACTAGCAACTAACCTGAAAGTTATTGATGATCCCTTTAAAAAGCGCTGGTGGGGATCCTTCCTGCTGCTTAACGGGTATTCAGTTGTGCGAGGCTAAGAGAGGGTGTCGGCTGAAGCGTTGAGCTCCAAAATGGCACAGCTGGCGTCAAATCAGCGCTGCACGCTGATTGATGTCACGATCTGCCTGCTCCGCATACTTTCAGCGGATGTTAGCTCCACGCGCGCTAACGCCCTCGCCAAGATAGCATCTAGCGCGATTCGCCAGATCCCCGAATGGCTCCTGTAGCGCCAAAAAAACAGGTGCTACCGAGCCCAATTTCGTGCCCATATTCTTTTGAAGATTTCAAGCTCAACTCCTGTGTTCGACTTCTGTCCCTATACAAATCTGCTGTATATGAACTGCATAGAGTTTATCCAAAGCATAAAAATCATCTAATAGTGTACACAGAGTTTGTGAGTGATTTAAAGATCATCCTGGAGAGCAAAGATAAACCCTGGCATTTTTTCCCACTCTCCTATTCCCTCTCTGAACTAATCTCATCCATAATTCTCATCTCTTGCTCACTTGGCTCCATTCCTTCTGAGTCTGCACCATCACAGGACAAACTGCTGACCACCTAACTTCCTTATGACCCCATAACTGACATTGTAAATGGTTCCTTCTCCTCAGTTACTGTCCCTTTCTCTTTCATCACCATCCTCAGCTCAAAAAAATCCACCTTCTACCCCTCTGTTCTTGTAAACAACAGTTCTATCTCCAACCTCCTTTTTCTGTCAAAAGTCCTTGAACGTGCTGTCACCTCCCAAATTCATGCCAGTTGTAAGGGTAAACCGGGAGAGCTTCTTCTCTCCGAGATGGACCCTCTGATATAAAGGATTGACGTCCGCCTTATTCCCAATCAATCGCGCAGTGTCCGGAGGTTCGTTCGGCAAATCAACTTTATTACAAGTCAACAGGGGAGACACTCATCCAGGGACGAATGCTCCCCGATTGTTAAAACTCCTCTACCTTATATACAGTTTCTGTTCTAAGTCATGGCTATTGTCCCACAATTATTTACATTACATACAGTTGGTTTCGGGTGCAAATTCTTGTGGTCCGTGTGCATATTCTTGTGGTCTGTGTGCACATTAGTCTTGTAACTCCAAGGTTAAATTTAAGTAAATCAAATTAAACTGCTTTGAAAGATTTCACCATAGCAACCGCGACTCCAAGGTTATTTCTAATATTTTACCCAATTAGTGATTGGTGGTGTGTAGTCTTGACCATGTTATACCATCCTTCCCCCTTTTAAACTTGTTCATAACCACTCTTTATATTTTAGCTCTTTTAACCCTTTCAGTCCCCCCTTTTGGTCCTGATTAATCCCTTTTAATCATTGACCAACCCGATTATTTCTCCTATTATGGTGTCCTGCCGGGGTGGTGATCAAATCCAACCCATTGGGTCGCCCAATTTATATAATCATATTATCCTGATTTCTATGCCCCCTACATCCTTTCCATCGACATATTATCCACCCAGTTACATAGGTTATGAACATTAATGTTGTTAGTACTATACATCGTTAAGCAGGTCTTTCTCCCAAGCCGTCTCCTGTTCATAGTAATATTCCGTCTGCTCGATGGGAATCTGCCCAGGAGCTTTCTGCAACAATTACCACCGGACAGTATGCATTACTACTTTATCAATGTCATGTACATTTCTTCCATTTCCCTCTTCCTTTCTTGTTCTCTTCGTTTTTTACAGGCGGCGCATGCTGCTATTCCCAATCCTATCGCCATAACCAATTGTACTATAACTAGTATGTGAGAAATTATGCGGATCCATGGGTGTATGTTGACATTCATCCCCCAATCCCACAGCTTCTCATACCATGAGACTTCCTGTAGTTCTACTTCTATGTCCCTTTCTAGTTCCCCAAGGTTCCTTTGCAACACTACGTATTGTTTCACCATTTTACTTAAACCCTCTTTCATTTCTTGCAGATCCTCTTGCAGGTGGGGTATTGAGGCCCCTACCGGATCTTCATAATTGATCAACTCATCCCTTAAACTATCTAGCACAGTTAGTTTTATCTCCTCCCTTGAATGTACATACACCAATCTGGTGTGTCCAATTGTCACGCGGATCTTTGGCGTAAAGCAGAAGTTAGGCATTGTGATTACACATACAAGGTTACTATATTGGTACTCAGTCTCTGTGGTGGCTATACAATACTCCCCTTTGCCTCTATATCCCGAGCAGGTGTGATGGTGATCAACATGTGATAATTCCAACATACCCCTCTGTCTTATTATAGCCACACTCATCCTTAGGACCTTCTCCTACTGGATGTGGGCATATTGTAAGCGTACCTTTCCCATGGCATCCGTTTAGGGAGACTCCTCTCATAGTACTAGTCTTCCTGATGGCATAGGGATCAATTGGATAGTATTGGAGGTATGTCCCACCCCTCACTATGCCTATGTTTGCTACCTGGTACTGTGGGTATGGAGTCGTGTCCAGTCCCACCACCGGTATCAGGAGTACCATGCCTATCATTGCTGTCACTTCTGCTTTACATTTTTGTATCACTGGATATACTCTGGTCATCCCTTTGAGGGTACAAGCACTCAGAGGGCCTGGATTCTGGCTCAGGCCATAGAGCTGTGTGCTGTTAATCCAGTCTGGTACCTCACCTCGCTGTATCTGTGCCAGATTGTGTTTTAACTGCCCGGTGATCCATTGGCCATAGGTATGGCACAAGCCTCTCCCTACCCCGTCTTTTGCCTGTTCCTCATCGCTATGGTTTAGTTTGTTGATGATGCTAGCATGGTCCTCCATAACCTTAACTCCTTCGAGTAATTTCCTTATCGTATGTTCTCCCAAATTCGATCCTTGTCGAACTAAACCAGTTTCCTTCTCTAAAATCTGTTGTATTACCCTTTGTAGTTGTTCCACACTACTTTGGACTCCTTGTATATCTAGGGCATTAACGAATGATGTCCCCGTGTTTATTCCCGTAAATATATCAGTTCCTAAGCTCCTCTTAATCCTTTGGTGGAATGCAGCATGTTCCCTGAAACTAATGGCCCCTGTCGCATCAGCAGCTTAGTTAATTACATTCTTTATCATATATGCATACAATTCTCTAGTTTTAGTGAACCTTTCACAATATCCTGGCCATTGTAACGTGGTTAAGTTCATTAGTACCGGTACAATTTCGTGTCTTACGTTATCATACAATTGTTCTCCCTCGGTAAATCATACTAGTCCATTCATGGGTCCAGGTGTCATAATTGGGCATTGTGACATCGTTGGTTCGCTCGTCTCTTCTTTCTGTGGATTGGGAGTCATGGTAGCGGGTTGAGCCGGTGGGGGCGTTGGTGTCGGCTTCAGTGGTCCACCCCATTGGACCCTTAATAAGGTTTCTGTACATTCGACCGTGGGCATGTTATAGTTGGTGTAGTCTGTGGTTATTGACTTGGCACATCCATATTTAGTTATTACTTTTCCTTTCAGGATCACGCATCGTTTTCTGTCCTTTGTACCTTCACTCAATACCCAAGTTCCAGGCTCTGTCATCCAGACTGTGCCATTTCTCGATTCCTCCACACTCAGGAGGTTTGGGTATGAGGTTGGACACGTGATGCATACCTGCTCATCTGGGAATGCATTGATCGTATTTATTGTTACAACCTTACCACATTCAACCCATTTCGTATATGGGGACTCTTGATTGGGCGCCGGGAATTGGCCATAATAAGGGTTTCCCTCTATAAGCTGGATGCTATTAGGTATGTAATTCCCTTCTACAATCATACCGGGTTTAGATTTAGTGCGCCCTCTGTTTATCGCGCCCCTTCTAAGCCTGGCCTGTGGTCTGTTCCCCATCTGTCCCAAATTATAACACCTCGTTTCTCCCTCTTTTCCCTGTATTATTACGCACTCCTCTCCTTCTGGCCGTCCACAACATCGCATGCTATCTACACCCTCAACTGGTCCCCAGCCCATTGTCGTTTGATCTAATAACATTGTGGGGATGCAGCAGGGTCCCTCCACGTCATCTGTGCCCCCTGGTGTACCGACCGCCTCGGCCATCTGCCATATGGCTATGGTTAGTATTATCCACAGCAACTTCATGGTACGGTTATCTTACTCCGTCGTTTTCCGAGCTCTTTTCCCTAGAGGAGAGGGTAGAATGGGGATCTTTAGTGTTAAATGGTTTCACCTGGGTCCAGTGCTTCCATCGCATGCCTGTCGGTTCCTTTAGACAAACACATGTATCACTTGTCATTAATACAGTATATGGCCCCATCCAACGAGGTTCCATTCCCTTTCTTCCAATAACTTGCGTCATTACCTGTTGGCCTATTTTGGGCAACTCCTCTGGTTTAAGTCCAGTATTTTGTCTCTCTAGATCTTTAATCTGTTGCTGGTTCCTTACTTCTGTATTTAGTGCTTGTACCTCCTGGTTTAGTTGTACTAAATATCGTCTTAATCTATCTTGTACTGGTCCTGGTTCTCCCACCCCTCCAGCCAGATCCTCTGGCAGTCTCATCACTCGTCCTGTCATTAATTCATAGGGGGTCAGTCCGGTCGTACGTCCTGGGGTGGCTCGCAGCCTCATTAATATGCTGGGTAGTAATTCTGACCATCCCTTCCCTGTTTCTTGGATGGCTTTTGTCAGCGCGTTTTTCAGTGTCCTATTCATTCTTTCTACCATCCCCGAGCTCTGGGGGTGATATGGTATGTGGTATTTTTGTGTTACGTGTAACAGCTTACATGTTTCTCTCATTATTTTACCGGTAAAGTGGGTGCCGTTGTCTGAGTCAATTTGCAGAGGCACTCCCCAACGGGGTATAACCTCGGTAGCTAATATTAGTACAACTGTTTTTGCAGAGCAATCTTGGGTGGCAAAGGCTTCCACCCACCTGGTAAATTGATCAATTATTACCAGGCAATATTTCTTCCCCCAGTCCTCCGCTAAGGGGCCGGTAAAGTCAATCTGTAAGTTTTCCCAGGGTCCTTGGGGCCTGGGTTGGTGTGCTACTCTAACTCTACATCTCTGTCCTACATTATTTTGAGCGCATATTATACAGTGGTGGCAATACCTTGCCACTTCTTGACCCATCTTTGGCCACCACCAGTATTGTGTCAGTAGGTGTAACATGTTACTTCTGCCTGTATGTGTTACGCCATGGTATAGCGCCATTAGCTGTTGCCTACAACATTCCGGCGCCACCACCTGGTTACGTGGGCCCCATTTCCAAATTCCATCTTGTAATTGCGCGTCAGCTTGTCTCCATTTCTCCTTTTCCTCTTTACTAGTATTTTCTTGTACTTCCATTATATTTACTTCCTGTACCCCACTGACCGTCATGACCATATTTATTTCGTTTTTAAATGCGGTCTCTGGTTGCATTTCTTCCGCAGCTAGTTTTGTGGCTAAGTCTGCATACCTATTCCTTATGGGGTCCGGGTCCTGGTGTTCTTGTGAGTCCATGTCTATCTTCGTGTGAGCCTTTATTTTAATTACCGCGGTTTCTAAGGGTGCCCGTGCAGCCTTAACTAACCTTTCTATTAGTTTTCCATGTTTTACTACCTCTCCAGTGGAGGTCATATAACCCCTCCGGGCCCATAGTGTCATATAATCATGCACCACTCCAAAGGCATATCGGCTATCCGTGTAGACATTTACCCGTTTGTTCTTTGCCATTTCCAATGCTTTTATTAGGGCCACTAGCTCCGCTACCTGTGCTGACTTATCTCCATATACGGCTCCTTTTAATAGGGTCTTTCCCTCCTGATTTACTACTGCCCGCCCTGTTCTGGGTTCTCCGTTGATATATTTTTGGGATCCATCGACATAAATCACCATATCGGGGTTTTCCAGTGGGACTTCCTTTACTCCACTGCCTATTTCTTCCTCCATTTTCATCTGACAGCTATGTTCCTCCCCTTCCGTTAATATGCCCGTGGCTGGATGTTGTATTATCACAGTTCCATCCCTGGGGAGTAATATAGCTTCCCATTTAGCCTTTCTGCTATCCGATATGGTTCGCAATTTTCCTGTGTTAAGTAGTTCCACTAAGGTATGTTGGGTTTGCAAAATTACCTTTCCCATCATCACTATTGGTTCGCTTACTCGCACCGCCCATGTGGCACAATCTATTGCAGCCACACATCGTGGCATTGCCTTCGCTACTGGATCTCTCTTGGTGGAGTAATACGCAGCGGGTCTCTGTTTCCCTCCGTGATCTTGCATTACCACGGCTGAATAATTCCCTTGGTCCTGGTCACAGTACAAGTGGAAGGGTCGGGTATGGTCTGGCAGTCCTAGGGCAGGGGCTGTTATTAATTCCTGTTTAAGGGCCCTATATGCTTCCTCCTGCTCTGTCTCCCCTCTTTAACTAACCGTTGAATCGGCTCTGCTTTCCCTGCAAAGTCTGATATAAAATTCCTGCAGTAGTTAAATAGTCCCAACACTTTCCTCACTCCCCAGATGGTCGCTGGCCTTGGCATGTCTTTTATGGCTGCCTTTTGTTCCTGCGGGAGTGCCTTATACCCCTGGTTAATTTCGTGTCCTAGATACTTTACTTTGGACAGTCCAACCTGTGCCTTTTTGGGTTCAATTTAAAGCCAGCTTTCTTAAGTGTCTGGAGGGTGGCTAGTAATGCTCCCATGTGTCCTTTGGCATCCTCTGATGCAATCATTATGTCATCGACATATTGGAGTAGGGCACTCTGATACTTTGATAGGTCTAACTCATCTAAGGCTTGACTCAGTACACAGTGGAATATATTTGGACTATTGTGGAACCCCTGCGGGACCCTGGTCCATGTATACTGTCTATCCCTGACAGTAAAGGCGAATTTCCCTTGTGATTCCTCTGCCAATTGTATGGACCAGAATCCGTTCTGTATCCAAGACTGTAAATATTTTAAAGTCTGGTTTCAGACCATTAAATATCTTATTCAATGCGGTCTACACAAATTTACACCAACCAGAATTTCACCGTGGCCACAATGAAAGTCTGGTTTTAATAGGTTAATTAACCTCAATAACTCCAATTCAATCCAGATCAATTTTTTTTTAAACTAACCAGTATCATTTGGAAAAGAAAGAAGCCATAGCCACTTTAACAAAGAAACAATTACCCATGCCTTGTAAACATTCAAATTAATTTTCTTCCAGGCACATTGGCAACTGTGACTTCAAGGCTGAAGCTTATTTTTTGTAAAACAATTAACAAACTTAAAACAACACACACTTGTCCATCCTTCAAGACAAGTCTTCAAAGGGTTAAACAGCTTTTAGCTCTCTGTACAAAAGAGTGGGTGGAGCTAAAACAAAAATGACAGACACTTTTTTAAAGACAGACTTTCAGACAAAAGAAATACTGTAACTTCTTAAACATTCACAGTCAGGAAAATTTTCACTCTTTTAACACACACTTTCACACAAACTGAGATCCCAGCATTCCTTTTAAGATTCCTTTCACTCAGCAAATCTTGTATTTTATTTGTCTCGGCACAGACATTAATAACTTCCATGTCGGTAAAACTTTAAATTTCTCTTTTTTTTTACATCGGCGTCTCAGCAGCTTTTCCTGGCTTTCCAAATCCCTGGTTTTTTCCCTTCCTTTGCTGAGTTTTCAGATTGGTTAGCCTGCAAATTAGATCTTTTTCCTTCTTTATCTCTCCCTCTCTCTCCTGCACTTTATGCTTAACCACATGGCTATGTTTCTCTCTTAACCCATTGTGGGTGTTTTTGAGACAGACTTCCCGGAATAAAGTTTATCACTTTTTCAAAGGGGACATTTACCTTTCTTCTCGCAATACTGTGAAGGAATAGCCAGGATTCAGAAAAATACACGATCCTATAAACAGATTTCTGAAATTATTAATAAATGACATACTGGGTTTAAAAGACATAAGCCTTAGCAGACACAGGCTGCAATGAGATAAGATGGTTTGTTAACACAAAGCTGTGAACAGAAGCTTTGATATGGGAATGGGATATTGACAAAGACAATGCCCTATTGAAGCAAAATTGAGAGGTCGCACAACACCAGGTTATAGTCCAACAGTTTTATTTGAAATCACAAGCTTTCGGAGCTATCGATTGCTCCTTCCTCAGGTGAAGTAAATTAGATACCTATTGAAGCAAACCATTGGGAGGTTCCTCTATGTCTAGAGTTTGGAAGAAAAACAATGGAATGACCCAAGTAAAGTGTTATAATCTAACACGTCGAACAGATGTACAGAACATTAAAAAAAAACAAGTGCCTTTGAAAAAATGACATCAAGTAAGAAATACCTGTCGTAAAATAGTTTTATGTTAAACTTAAAGACAGGAAACACGATTAAATATGCAACCAATTGAGATAGCTAGAAAACAAGTAAACACTGAGTTAAAGTGTTTTCAATTTACATATTGTAAAAATGATACCTATAGAAGGCTTTGAAGAAATGACATCAAGTAAAAGAAACGCCTGCTGAACAAATAGTTTCAATGTTAAGCTTGAAATATGGAGTCCCGAGGTCTGATAAAAAACAATTGAAGTAAATAAGAAATGTATGGAACACCCTAGATAAAGTATTTACAAGTTGTAAAAGGTACACAAACAAGACGACTTTGAAAATATTACTTCAATGGATGCACCAAGCAATTACATTGTTCTTGTATTGAACTTGGAATACCACGGAGACACAACGTCTGATAATAACCAGTTAAAGTAGTATTAGAAATTCAATAGAAAGACTTCGATAAGAATTGCATCAAACAGAAACCATTGCTGTCATTGTGTTTATGATGGTTTTTGAAACATCTAAGGTAGAGACATAATTATGCACGCAATGGCTAAATTGACAGTAAAGACAGAAAGCATTCAACAGAGATATCAATAAAGAATAGAACAAAGTCAGCAAAGAATGACTTGATACAATTAAGCTTACATCATCAGGAAAACTTCAAAGGATAAACCACCCAAAAAAGATATAAAAATAGACCTTTTCAAACAAAAAGTCAGAAGTCACTGGGAAGACAAGCGTTTCTCAACTTTACAGACATTCTCTGTAAGTTTACAACTTTTGAGTCTCGGGTAATCAAGGTATTTGATTTTGGTGGATATTCTGGATTAAGAAATAAGTAGAAGTGTGGAAATGTAACAAAGTTAAGATTTGAGAATAAGGATCTCTGAGAATAAGAAATGTAAGCAATTTGTATTTTGAATGATTAAAGTTGCGATGGCCATAAATGTCGGTTCTTTAATAAATCTATATATTTTTAGAATAGTCTCAAAGAGTATTTCTGTATCATCTTGCAAACTAAATTTCTGTACACTCAAAGGAGTTGCAGAATTCTGGGGGGTATTCCGGACCCTCATAATATCCGGAAGGTTACAGTCTAGTTAAACTTATTAAAAGTACTATCCGGAGGATGGTAACATCTTTAGACTGTTTCTTTCCTTTAGGGAGAGGTAGTCTGACCTTTAGACCCAATTAAGCGTCTTATAGGATCCGGCTACCGCAAACTTTAGTTGAAGGTAAACGTCTGGAGAATACGCCTGATCTGGGGTAGTCCGAAAGGGCTAGGACTTGTAATTATCCCTTCAATACTTCTGTCCTGTTTCTACACAAACCACTATTGCCTCATCCTCCTTACTCCATTTCTGTTGCATCCACCAATTGTTTTTCCATTTCGGTTCATTTCCTGACTCACACCCTTTCTTAATCATCTTCCCCTTAACCTTTTCATATTTGTCTCGTACAAACTCGTACGGGAGTTTAGATCTTTTGGCGTCGTTTTTATTCGCCATTTTTGAGGTGGAGTTGCTAGTTCCCCCTCTTGTTACCTCCGGAACTCCCCCGGACCTCAGGGACCTTTTTTTTGAGGTGGAGTTGCTAGTTCCCCCTCTTGTTACCTCCGGGACTCCCCCAGACCTCAGGGACTTTTCCCTGCTCACGCGGTTCTAACTCCGCCTTGACTGGACTTTCCCGTATCCAATCCTATATAACCCGAGCTCCTCAACTTATTCAGACATTTTCATTTTTACAATGTCCTAACGCGCACCTAAGTTGTTTTATTCACGTATCCAGACTCTGCCTCAGATTCGTTGGATCTCCGGCCTTGGGCTTCGATGCGAGGAGACAATGTCTCTACTCAACCCGTCCGGTAGATCCTGCTGACTACGCCAAGTTGTAAGGGTAAACCGGGAGAGCTTCTTCTCCCCGAGACAGACCCTCTGATATAAAGGGTCAACGTCCGCCTTATTCCCAATCAATCGCTCGGAGTCCGGAGGTTCGTTCAGTAAATCAACTTTACTACAAGTCGACAGGGGAGACACTCATCCAGGGACGAATGCTCCCCGATCGTTAAAACTCCTCTACCTTATATATAGTTTCTGTTCTAAGTTGTAGCTATTGTCCCACAATTATTTACATTACATACAGTTGGTTTTGGGTGCAAATTCTTGTGGTCCGTGTGCATATTCTTGTCCATGTGCACATTAGTCTTGTAACTCCAAGGTTAAATTTAAGTAAATCAAATTAAACTGCTTTGAAAGATTTCACCATAGCAACCACGACTCCAAGATTATTTCTAATATTTTACCCAATTAGTGATTGGTGGTGTGTAGTCTTGACCATGTTACACCATCCTTCCCCCTTTTAAACTTGTTCATAACCACTCTTTATATTTTAGCTCTTTTAACCCTTTCACCCACCTTTCCCTCACTCTGTTTGAATTTCTCCAATCAGTTTTTCACCTCTGGCACAGCACAGAAATTAGCCTAACCGTTTATAAATGACACTGGCCCAGAAATTCCGGTCGGAGGCTTTCCGCGGGCGCAAGCCCCCGACCTGCACTTAAGAAGCGCGCCTACCGTTATGCGCAGAATTCCGTTCCTGTGCCTGCTCCAGCTGCCGGTGTGCAGGGCTCGCGTATCCCAGGGGCGCAGCTAGTTTGCAGCGTCCCTGGGATCACGTGGGCCATTGGGAGCCAATCGGAGCAGGGAATCTCCATTCATAGATTTGACAGGAAGACCTGTCAAATCTATGAATAGAGATCGGCCCCAAAACCTAAGTAAAACTTCAAAAAAAAAATTTTTTTTAAATCACATTTTTAAAATAAGTATAAATTACATAAATTAACTATTTTAAACAAAAATTTAAATTTTTGAAAAAATTACTTACAGTTTTTAACGGGGCTAAAAATAAACTTACCTTTCTTTAAAGTATTTAAAAAAGATAAACCTGTGGGAAAAATGTTTAAATTTTACTTAATTCACCACTTACCTTGTTAAAAGCAAGCCTTGCGCCTGCTTTTTCCCCGCACAGCTGCTAGGGACTTACCCGCACTGCATCTACTGAGAAAAAAACGGAAGTTCGATGCGTGCGCGCTGCCTCTCCGGCGAACGCAGTTGACCTGTGAACCCCTTCCTTCAAGAGAATGGAAGTTCGGGTTTCCAGCGCATACGCAGTGCATGCGCGAAACCGGCACTTCCGTTGGCCCTACGGGTGAGTACACAGAGCGTACTCACCTGTAGGGAACGGAATTTCAGGGCCAAGATCTGTGACTATGATCATGGTGCATTATTCCTCCTCATTCTCCTAGATCTCTCTGCAGCCTTTGGCATGTTTGACCCCACCACAGCGTGCCTTTTTTCTCCTTGACAGATTCCCCGTCCGGAAGTCAGTCTGATTGACAGGCTTGGCTTCCAGTTGGGCAGGGAGGACTCTGGAGCAGGCCACAGGCACCCTAGGGAAGGGTCCAGTCCGGGGGGGGTTTCTAATCCCTGACCCCAGGGGTATCCAATCCCGAACCACAGGGGCGGAGGGGGGGGGGCGTTGATCCCCGACCCCATTGGGGGCGTTCCGATGCAAACGGGAATGGTTGCATAGTGGTTATGTTACTGGACTAGTAATTCAGAAACCTGGACAAATGATGCACTGCAGCAACTTGCCAAGGCTTCTTCAACAGCACCTCCCAAACCCACAACCTCTACGACCTAGAAGGACAAAGACAAAGGGATCACCACCACCTCCATGTTTCCCTCCAAGTCATACACCATCCTGACTTGGAAATATATCATCGTTCCTTCATCGTCGCTGGGTCAAAATCCTGGAATCCTGGAACTCCCTCCCTAACAGCACTGTGGGAGTATCCTCACCACACGGACTGCAGCGGTTCAAGAGGCGGCTCACCACCACTTTCTCAAGGGCAATTAGGGATGGGCAATAAATGCTGGCCTTGCCAGCGATGCCCCCCCGTGAATGTATAAAAAAAAATACCGGTGGGTGGTCCAATCCCCGACCCTGGGGTCTTTGAAAGGGGGTGAGGTCTGATGCGGGGTGGGGGAGCTTGGGCAGCCAGGGGGATGCACTCCTGCTCCTCCTGTCCCACAAGCAGTGCTGCAAAGGTGCTTACCATCACCACAAAGCTGTCCTCGCCTCCCTTCAGCAGCCGGGTTTCCCGAGGCCTGGGAAACCTGGCCAGCTAATGTTAACTCCACAAAGCAGGTTAAATCAGAGACTGCCAGCCTAATTAAAATATTTAAATTGCCGACCTGCCTCCTGGGAGCGGGTTGATTGCCTGCCCACCCCTTGTCCCACCTCCACTAAACCGGAGGTGGCGGGTTGCAGGAGGGTTGGGGTCAAGTTTGAGATTTAAAACATTTTAACATCTGACCCGAACCTAACCCACCCATTTTTGGAGGTTAAAATTCACCCCAATGTTTTGGGTCGGTGACCTTTCTTCAGAACTGGAAAATGATAGAGATGTAATAATTTTTAGCAAGTACAGAGGCAGGGAAAGGGAGGAGTGGATGAAAGAACAAAAGGGAAAGACTCTGATAGGTTGGCAGGCTGGAAGGCAGGTGTAATTAAGTGAGAAATGAGATGAAGTTGCAAGGCAAAATGGACAAGTATGATGGTGCAAGGTATTGGGATAAGTAAAGAAACAAAAGATGGGTCTAGAGGAGCTGTAAATGGCAACAGCAGAATCATGACCAGCGCCTGTTGTCTGAAAAAATGGAAAAAGTGATTATGATCTGAAATTGTTGTGGGAATGGAGCGGGTGTTGGAGGTGATTGAAGACTGGACCAGGGTGTCGCGGAGGGAATGGTCCCTTCAGAATACTGAAAGGGGACGGGAGTGGAAGGGATGTGTTTGGTGGTGGCATCCCACGGGAGGTGGCGGAAATGGCGGAGGATGATCGGTGAAAGTGGAGGCTGGTGGGGTGGAAGGCGAGGACAAGGGGAACCCTATCGTGGTTCAGGGAATGAGGGGAAGGGGTGAGGGTAGAAGTGCGGGAAATGGGAAGGACTCAGTTGAGGGCCCTGTAAACAACGATGGAGGGAATCCTCGGTTGAGGAAGAAGGAAGACATATCGGAAGCACTAGTATGGAAGGTGGCATCGTCGGACCAGATGTGATGGAGACGGAGAAACTAGGAGAATGGAATAGAGTCCTTACAGAAGTAGGGTGGGAAGAAGTGTAATCAAGGTAGTTGTGGGAGTCAGTGGGAGCAATATGTCTGACAATTGCTCAGAAATGTAGTAAACAGTGAGGAGGATAGAAAAGACTTCAACAAGACACAGACAGACTGGTGAAATCGGCAGACAAATGGCAGATGCAATTTAACACAGAGAAGTATGAAGTGATGCATTTTGGTAGGAAGAATTAGGAGAGTTAATATAAACTAAATGGTATAATTTTAAAGGAGGTGCAGGAACTGAGAGACCTGGGAGTGTTCTGCACACAAGGTATCAAAACAAGTTGAGAAGGCTGTTAAAAAAGCTACGGAATCCATGGCTTTACAAACAGAGGCATCGAGTACAAAAGCAAGGAAGTTATGCTAAATCTTCATATTGCGTCCAATTCTGGGCACCGCACTTTAGGAAGAATGTCATGGCCTTAGAGGGGTTGCAGAAGAGATTTACTGGAATGGTACCCGTGATGCGGGATTTCAGTTATGTGGAGAGATTAGAGAAGCTGGGGTTGTTCTCCTTAGAGCAGAGAAGGTTAAGAGGAGATTTGATAGAGGTGTTAAAAATTATGAAGGGCTTTGACAGAATAATAAGGAGAAACTGATCAGTGGCTGGAGGGTTGGTAACCAAAGGATACATGTTTAAGGTAACTGGCAAAAGAAACAGAGACAAGAATTTTTTCACGCAAGTTGTTATGATCTGGAATGCACTGCCTGAAAGGGTGGAGGTAGCAGATTCAATAGTAACTTTCAAAAGGGAATTGGATAAATACTTGGAAGGGGAAAATTTGCTGGGTTCTGGGGAAAGGGCGGGGGAATGGGACTAATTGGATAGCTTTTTCAAAGAGCCAGCATAGGCACGATGGGCCAAATAGCCTCCTGATGTGCTGTATCATTCTATGATTCTAGAAATTAAATTCATTTATTATTATTTCAAATGATTCACT
This sequence comes from Squalus acanthias, assembly GCA_030390025.1. Taxonomy (NCBI): domain Eukaryota; kingdom Metazoa; phylum Chordata; class Chondrichthyes; order Squaliformes; family Squalidae; genus Squalus; species Squalus acanthias. The sequence continues at coordinate 140,489,123 of CM059426.1, read as the reverse complement.
TTAGGACTACATACAGAGCAGTACACACAGTCCTACATCTAGAAACTTACATGTAAAGAACTTCCCAGGAATCATGAGCACCCTATTCAGGCCATTCACAAAAGCTCTCCTTGAAGGTAGCCAAAGTTCCTCGGTGAGTGAAGCTTTGTATCTCTTTTGATACCATTTTAGAAAACAAGCTAAAATTCATTGTCTAATTCTTGCTGAGTTTAACTTTGTTGCACATTTTATGACCCTTAAATCATCAACAGATGACTGGACACAGAACCATAAAGGCATATCCTGGTCAATATCCTGTTCCATTGTTTAAACTTTCATTCTTCTCCAATGTTATAGCAGTGTCATTGGAATCAAAATATAAGATCTGCCAGCATACAGTTTAAACCAATTCTGACCTACTCAATAACCATACTTAACCATAATTGCTACATTAACTGTTCTGTCTTTGTCCTATATTAAAACAATGTAAAAACATATCTACTCTTACACGGGGTAGTACTCCTCGATGTATGGGAGGAAAAACAAACTAGCATTCCTTGCGCTTTATGGCAGCAATGTTGGAAAATGTGTTATTATGCCTTATGACCAACTATTTGAATACACCCACCTATAGTTGTCACTTCCAGTGGAAAATCTCAGAAGTAATCAATTAGCAGGTAGCTCCCAGCTGATTGCCCATCCCGCCCATCCCAGATCCACATGAAATCGGGTGAATTCCAGCGGAAAACTGGGGCTAGTGATTTATACAAGGCTACAATAATTTGCTTTGATTGTAGAACCTGCCCGACTTTCAGTCGATTGATTTCTATCGCAGGTTCTATAAAGAATGGAAAGACGAAAAATTAACCCCATAGTGTTTTGGTATTTGATTCTTAATTATAGCTTCAATTTTAGCACTGGTTAATGAGTGACAGGCTCTCTCTTGATGCCATGAAGCCTGCAGGTAACCCACCCTGCTTATGACATGACCCCTGACCCAGGAGTGGTGGAGGTGAAGTCCCGGTTCACTGGAAAACTGCCATTGGGAGAGGAATCCAGGTCCTTATCACAGCACTATTGTGTTTCGAGTAATTTCAAATGAAACTGGGCTATGGAGAAATCTATTTATTCCCACCAGCAAAGAGATCATAAGGTGACACACATCATGATGGGGGTCCGATTGACGCACCTAGTTAGCACACTAGGGACAATTTCACACTCCCAGTGGGTGCACTGCTTGGAATGTGGGAGCATGGAATCTTTCCTACAATGATTTCACATCTGGGTCCTGAATTTGAATCCAGCTTAGACTAATATGATAAAAATCTCTTGTGTCTGCTGGCTGTTAAGTCCCCGCTGCTTATAGCGGGTACGTTCGTGCGAACGCAATTTGCCTGCTATACGCGGTGGCCGATGTAAGCAGAAAATTAACATCTGTCACCCATGAAACTATTCAATGACATTTTTTTCTCTGGGTAGGTCAATGCTATATCCATTTTATATTTCTTGCTATATTCCTTCATATTCAGATCAACATCACACTTTAAAATTGCAACTGTGTTTCAGAATGTAATTAGCTGCTTTAAATGTTGTATCCTGTAGAGTTTAATGGGAAACAAAATATATAATTGTAACTAAGTACCGAAGCAGTTTGATAAATTGAATAGTGCTGTCTCCTTGTATCCTGCACTCAGATATAACTGTACAGTACTGTATATAGCGCATGGATGAAATCTGTCCCCCACGGAGGGAATCTTCATCCTCCGACTCTTTACTCTTGCACCCATTAAAACTGGGTTTGTTTCAAACAGTTGCAGTCTCTAAATAGAATTGAGCTGAGCTGTTAGATAAACCAGAGTGGTTCCGGCAGATTTTATATTCAATGTTGAATTGAATGAGTGTCCAGCCATTCTTTATGAGAGATTATAGTCACTTTAAATTGGCTACTGCACAGCTCACAAAAGAATGGTGGAAATAAAGTGACCGGCAATGAACAAGTGATTAATCAGTTAAGGGATTGTTTGATTCGGCTGAACAGTGCTGAAGGTCTTGTCAGTTTCACTTCTGGTCTTTCAGGTCAAATCTTCCTGGAAAAATAACAGCTTGTTAATGAAGCACGTCGCACAGTTTCAGGATAAGGGGTCGCTCATTTAAAACGGAGATGTCGAGGAATTTCTTCTCTTAGAGGGTTGTGAATCTCGGTAATTCTCTACCCCAGAGAGCTGTGGAGGCGGAGTCATTGAATATATTCAAGGCGGAGATAGACAGATATTTGAGCTACAGGGGAGTCAAGGGTTATGGGAACAGGCAGGAAAGTGGAGTTGAGGCCAAGATCAGATCAGCCATGATCTTATTGAATGGTGGAGCAGGCTCGAGGGGCCGAATGGCCTACTCCTGCTCCTATTTCTTATGTTCTTATGTTATTAATGCACAAGTTGGTGAGCAAGTTCAGGGGATAAAGAGACAACCCGTGAGTTGCAAATCTCCAGAACTTGCTGGTCGAGTTACGCCACTCCGCCTTTTGCCTCGCACAAACAGCATCCTGCCCTTAGTCTCCCCATTATTTTTAAGAACTTGCTGGATTTGCACATTCATTCCCATTAAACTAGCCACGGAAAGTTAGGGCTCATAATTAACAGCATAAGTATCCTTTTAACAATGTGATAATTGTTAATACAATCTTTCCAGCCCAGAAAGGGAACAATTAAAACTGTGGCATTTCATTCCTGCAGGTAGTAAATTGTTCCTAGAGCTTTTAAAAATTTTAAATGTTTAAATTATTTTCTTTCTTTTTTCTCTCTCTTAATTCAAGCTTTCTTTCCCTCTCTTTGGCCGAAATTTTAATCTGGAGGCGGGTCGGGAGCAGGGGGGCTAGAAAGTGGTCGGGAAAATGGGTTTCCGGAGGGGGTCGGAGGCATATCGGAAGGGTCGGGGGGGATATCCGATCGGCGTGTTGGGTGAGGCAGGGAGGCTGGATCCAGCAGGTAAGTGTAAAGGCCTGGGAAACCCGACCAGCCAGAGTTAAATTTGAAATGGTGGATCACCATGAGGCATGCCAGCTTCACTGTAGTATTTAAATGGGTGACCCACCTGCCCGCTCTCTGTCCCACCTCCATTAAAGCAGGTTGGGGTCAGGATACAGGTTTTTTTTAACTCTTTAACCTCCCACCCAACCCACTCATTTTTTCAGGTTAAAATTCCCCCCTTTATTTCTAATTCTGCACATGATTTGACTCTAATTAACCCTCCTTCTCCGTTGTTCCTGTTTCTTTTTCAATCCTTAAATCTTATTGGTTAAGGAGTGCTGTTGGGGAGGGTTTAAACTAAGTCGACCGGGGGATGGGCACCAGGATGTAGCACTAGAAAGGAGAAACAAAGGGCACAAAGGATTGGGAGAGATGGATAGCACTAAAGCAAGAAATAGTAAGGTGTTAGGTGGTGTCAGACTAAGAGAGAATACAGGATGGTCTAAGATAGGTTTACAGTGTATGTATGTAAATGCACAAAACATAGTAAACAAAGTTGGTGAGCTGCAAGTGCAAATAGCCACATGGGAATATGATGTCATGACAATAACAGAGACTTGGCTCAAAAAAGGTCAGGATTGGGTATTAAATATTCCTGGATATAGGGTGTTCGGGAAAGATAGGGAAGGAAAGATAGGAGGTGGTGTGGCAGTATTGGTTAAGGAGAATGTTACACTGCTGGGGAGAGAGAATCTCCTGGACAAAATCTTTGGCCAGAATTTTGCCGGCACTCAGAGTGCGGGTTTGGAGGCGGGACCGCTGTCAAAATTGCAAAGATTGACAGCGGGTAGGAAACCCGCTGTCAACCCACCTCCAATCAATCTTCCCAAGTGTCGGGTCCCCGATTTGCGCATGGACCCGACACCTAGCGGCGGGAAGAGGATTAAAGCCACTTACCTGGCTGTTAACAGGTACTTGATAGTTCTTAACAGGCTCTTTTTCAATTTTGCCACTTCTGCCTCGGGATTCCCAACGTCCGGACACCACGCCAGGTAAGTGTGGCGTGTTGTGAGTCTGCTGTAATGTTTCTGCATTGATGACAGCTGCAGAAGTGGTGTGAAGGATCCAATGGTGCACTGGTGAGTTTCAGAGGTAAGAAAATGTTGGGGAAATCATTTTTAATGCATTTACACTTTTCTGTAGGTAACAAGTTTTGAATTGGATGTCTAGTCCCACCTCCTTGGGAGAACCTCTCTTACCAGTGACAGATCGCTTCTGTAACCTCACCTGCAGCTGCCATCTGTTCTAGCCTGTGGAAGGAGTCATTGGAGAGCCTGAGTGCAAGAGCTCACCTTTATACAGTGATTGTCAGTACTTGCAGCACCTCAATGCTGTCAAACACTGAGAAATGAGCTGTCAAAAAAAAATTGTGCATGGTCCCTTTAAGAAAACCAGCACATGACACGTCATCAAATGATGTCATCTGGCCGGCTTCCTCTTAATTGGCTGGCAAGCCTGCAGGGTGGGCTTAACAAGGTCAATCAAGGGAAAATCACGTCCGTGGGCTGGATGCAGTTGGGGGCGGGACTGGAACCCGGAAACCAGCTGACCCGCTCCCAAGCCGCATCCATTTACAAAATCGCGGCCATGTCTAGAGTTAAGAAATAACAGAGGTGCCATTACACTACTAGGTGTATTCTATAGGCCACCAAATAGTGGGAAAAATATGGAGGAGCAAATTTGCGGGGAGGTACAAGAACTATAGAGTAGTGATAATGGGGGACTGCAACTATCCTAATATAGACTGAGATTGTAATAGTGTAAAGGGCAGGGAGGGGGAAGAATTTCTGAAGTGTGTTCAGGAGAGCTTTCTTGATCAGTATGTTTCCAGCCCAACGAGGAAGGAGGCATTGCTGGATCTGGTTCTGGGGAATGAGCTGGGTCAATTGGAGCAAGTGTCAGTAGGTGAACATTTAAGGAACAGTGATAATGGTATTATAAGATTTAGATTAGCTATGGAAAAGAACAGGGAACAATCTAGAGTAAAAATACTTAATTGGAGGAAAGCAAATTTCAATGGGATGAGAACGGACCTGGCCTGGGTAAATTGGAATCAAAGATTGGCAGGCAAAACAGTAATCGAACAATGGGGCTGCCTTAAAGAGGAAATAGTTAGGGTACAGTCGAGATACATTCCCACTAGGGGGAGAGGTAGGGCAACTAAAGTCAGAGCTCCCTGGATGACGAAAGAGATAGAGAGTAAGATGAAGCAGAAAAAGAGCGCGTATGACAGATGTCAGGTCGAGAATACATCTGAGAATCAGACTAGATATAGAAAGTTCAGAGGAGAAGTGAAAAAGAAAATAAGAGAGGCAAAGAGAGGGTATGAGAATAGAATGGCAGCTAACATAAAAGGTAATCCAAACGTCTTCTATAGGCATATAAATAGTAAAAGGGAAGTAAGAGGAGGGGTAGGGCCGATTAGGGACCAAAAAGACCTACGCATGGAGGCAGAGGATATGGCTGAGGTACTAAATGAGTACTTTGCATCTGTCTTCACCAAGGAAGAAGATGCTGTCATAGACATAGTAAAGGAGGAGGTAGAGGAGATACTGGATGGGATAAGAATTGATAAAGACGTGGTACTAGAAAAGCTGGCTGTACTTAAAGTAGATAAGTCACCAGGACCGGATGGGATGCATCCTAGGATGCCGTGGGAAGTGAAAGAAGAAATCACGGAGGTACTGGCCATAATCTTCCAATCCTCCTTAGAAATGGGGGTGGTGCCAGAGGACTTGAGAATTGCAAATGTTACACCCTTGTTCAAAAAAGGGTGTAAAGATAAACCCAGCAATTATAGGCTGGTCAGTTTAACCTCGGTAGTGGGGAAGCTTTTAGGAACAATAATCAGGGACAAGTGTGGATTAATTAAGGAAAGCCAGCATGGATTTGTTAAAGGCAAATCGTGTTTAACCAACTTGATCGAGTTTTTTAATGAGGTAATAGAGAGGGTTGATGAGGGCAATGCGGTTGACATGGCGTACACGGATTTCCAAAAGGCATTCGACAAAGTGCCACATAATAGGCTTGCTAGCAAAGTTGAAGCCCATGGAATAAAAGGGACAGTGGCAGCGTGGATATGAAACTAGCTCAGTGACAGGAAACAAAGAGTAGTGGTGAACGGTTGTTTTTTCGGACTGGAGGAAGGTAGACAGTGGTGTTCCCCAGGGGCCAGTACTAGGACCACTGCTTTTCTTGATATATATTAATGACTTGGATCTGGGTGTACAACTTCAAAATTTGCAGATGACACAGAACTTGGAAGTATAGTGAACAGTGAGGAGGATAGTGATAGACTTCAAGAGGACATAGACAGGCTGGTGGAATGGGCGGACACGTGGCAGATAAAATTTAACGCACAAAAGTGCGAAGTGATACATTTTGCTAGAATGAGGAGAGGAAATATAAATTAAAGGGTACATTCCTAAAGTGGGTGCATTTAAAGAGAGACCTGGGGGTATATGTGTATAAATCGTTGAAGGTGGCAGGGCAGGTTGAGAAAGCAGTTAAAAAAGCTTGCGGGATGCTGGGCTTCATGAATAGAGGTGTAGAGTACAAAAGTGTGGAAATTATGATGAAACTGTATAAAACACTGATTCGGCCTTAACTGGAGTATTATGTCCAATTCTGGACACCGCACTTTAGAAAGGATGTGAAGGCCTAAGAAAGGGTGCAGAAAAGATTTCCGAGAATGATTCCAGTGATGAGGGACATCAGTAACGTGGATAGACTGGAGAAGCTCTGGTTGTTTTCCTTAGAGCAGAGAAGGTTGAGAGGAGATTTGATAGAGGTGTTCAAAATCATGAGGGGTCTGGACAGAGTAGATAGAGAGAAACTGTTCCCATTGGCAGCAGGGTCAAGAACCAGAGGACACAGATTTAAGGTGATTGGAAAAAGAACCAAAGGCGACATAAGAAAAAACTTTTTTACTCAGCGAGTGGTTAGGATCTGGAATGCACTGAGTATTGATGGTAATTATAGGATCTGACCTAACGGCCCAGGACCCACAGCGTAAAATGATCTCTAATTTGGTATTTGTAATATATGTGGGTAGAACAAATGAAGGACAGAGACATGATGAGTTGCTAGTTCATGTGCTTGATTCATTAGGCCAGAGCGAACTGAGCATGCTCATACTAAACCATGTGACAAACCATGTGATAATACATTACACTACTTTCCCCTTAAAAAAATGCACATATTCCCCTCTCAAATACAACAAACCTATATTCCCACCTTTCCCAGCATTACATATACCATATAACAGAAACTGCTGGCTTTTTTTCTTTTAAACAAACTACAAATCCAGTTTAATAACAGGTTTACACAGCCTTCCTGATCTCCTTGCAAAAGGTTTTGGTGTTGAACCAATTTTCGGGCTGTTTTGTTCTGGTTCCGAACTCAAAGATGATCCTGTTTCTATCTCAGATTTGTTTGAACCTGGTACTTCAGTTTCGGAAGTCTGAACAGAGTCAAACTCATCCATGTGTTCATGATCAAGTGGTTCAAGATCACGTCTTGGTTCATCTCTAGCAGAGATCATTTGATCCACATGTAAACTTCGGATGTTGTCACCAATCTCAACCAAATATTTCTTGGTTCCACCAACCTCTACTATGGTTCTCACATCCCACTTGTGTGAACTCGACTTTCCAGGGAGACGGAGAACACAAACACACTCGTTTTGTTTGAAACAGCGTTCTTTCTGATTGCTGTCATAATAACGTTTCTGACTCAACTGTTTCTGCTCAACTCTTGAAGCCAAATTTGGTTGAAGAAGACTCAATTATGTTCTCAATCTCCTCTTCATCAAGAGTTCTACTGGGGTATATCCAGTTGTAGTGTGCGGAGTAGTTGTGTGCTTCAGCAAGAGAAAATTGCCAAACATTGCTTCATGCTGAGTCCCAAACAACCCTGTAACACTTACTTTTTGAGAGCTTCTTTCACTATTCTGACTGATATTTCAGCTGTTCAGTTTGAAGCTGGATGATATGGTGGAACAAGAGTGTGTTTGATACTGTACTGTTTCATGAGTTCGTGGAATAGAACAGAACGGAACTGAGGGCCATTGTCAGAAACAAGCTCTTCAGGTAAGCCATGACATGCAAAGATAGACCTCAATTCATCTATGGTACGTTCAGTTGTAGTATTTGAACCCATGTGTTTAACTTCAATCCACTTTGAGTGACTAGCTACAACTACCAGGAAATAATCATTTGCTTTCTCACAGAATTCTATGTATACTTTCTGAAAAGGTCTACTTGGCCATGACCAGGGTTGTAGTGGAGTTTTGGGTGGTTTGTTTCTACAATTTTGGCAAACGCTGCATTTGCTGACAAGTGATTCAAGATCACTGTCCAATCCAGGCCAGTAAACAAAGCTTCTTGCAATTGATTTCATACTGATGATCGCTGGATGTTCAGTATGAAGTTCGGCCAGAATTCTATCTCTCAAAGAAGAAGGTACCACCACTCTGTTTCCCCACTTGATACAACCTTGTTCACAAGACAATTCAGTTTGACGGTTATGGAATGGTTTCAACTCTGTGTCCACACACTGATCAGTCCATCCATTCAAGGTGTTTTCATACACTCTTTTCAGTACTGAGTCCTTTTGAGTCTCATCTGCAATCTCAGTTGCTTTCACGGGAAAGTCTTTGTCAACTGCACCTAGCATGAAAATCTCACCTTCACTCCCAACCCAGGAGTCCTCATGTGGCAACCTGGACAAGGCATCTGCGATTGCGTTCTGTTTTGAAGTGCGATATTCAATCATATCCCTGCAATGGCCGCATCAAGAATGCAACAATACTGCCCAACGTTGCATTCTTGATGTGGCCATTGCAGGGATGGCAGATTTGGGCCCCAATATTGCTTGGAGCAGTTTGTGATCGGTTATCAGGGTAAAGTTTCTGCCGATCAGGAACTGTTGGAATTTCTTGATTCCAAACACTATGGCGAGTGCTTCCTTTTCAATTTGCGCGTAGTTTCGTTCGGGCTTTGTGAAGGTTCACGTTGCAAACGTGATTGGTTTCTTTTAGCCATCATCCACTGTGTGGCTTATGACAGCTCCCACACTGCAGCTGGAAGCATCACACGCTAACATAAGCTCACACTCTGTGTCGTAATGCACAAGTAGAGCATTGCTAGTGAGACTTCTCTTACAAACATCATAAGCTTTCTGTTGCGCTTTCGTCCACTTCCACTGGACATCCTTCTTGAGCTCATGCAATGGAACTAACATGGTCGCTAACTCAAGTAAGAAACGTGCGCAGTACTGGACCATTCCAAGGAAAGATCTTAACTCAGACACATTCTGCGGCTTTGGAGCGTTGATGACAGCATCAACCTTTTCCTTCACTGGTTGCAAGCCATTTGCATCAACTTTCAGACCAAGGTACACAACCCTTGGGCTGCACAAAAGCACATTTGCTTCTTTTCAATTTGACATTGCAGGACTAAATCTAACACTTCTAGATTTTCTTCCTCGCTGCTTGTTGCGATCAGCACATCGTTTTGATTGCATAAGCAATGTGAAACTACTTGCAAAATCTTATCCATCGTAGCCTGGAAAATTTTGGGGGAGGACTTTACACCATATAGCAGCTTGCTGTATGAGTACAGTCCCTTGTGTGTATTGATAGTAAGATACTGTTGACTCTCTTTGTCAACATTCAGCTGAGCGTAAGCATGCGACAGGTCAAGCTTGGTGAAAACCTTTGACTCAGAGTGCTGCATACAAATCTTGTGATGTAGGTAACGGGTACTGCTCGTCAATTGCTTGGTAGATAGTAACTTTGTAGTCACTGCACAAGCGTACAGTTTTGTCTGCTTTAGGCACTACCACAATCGGGGTAACCCATTCACTTTTTTTCAGTTTTTACTAGCACTCCGTTCTCTTTCAGCTTCGCTGGCTCTTCCTCCACCTGACTTTTCAACGCATAGGGGACCGGCCTTGCCTTACAATAGACAGGCTTCGCGTTGGACTTGATGCGGATATACGCGTCATATCCAGTGATGCCCTCATAACTGTCTGTGAACATGCTTTCATACTTTTTCAGGAATGTGTCGAGTCGCTTCTTTGAAGCATCCACACTGAAGATGTTTTTCCAGTCTTGTTTTAACTTTCTCAACGAATCTTTGCCCATGAGGGTTGGCCTGTTGTAGCTCGCTACAATAATAGGCAGTTTTACTGACTGGCCATTGTGTTGAACTGTACATTTCATTCGTCCATATGTCTCTAGGATTTCTCCGGAGTAGGTTTCTGACTCTATGGTGCTCTTTGTAAGTGATACTTGATTAAACTTACTCATGAGAGAGCAGTCCACTGCCATGTAGATACACATATCAATATATTGCTTGTTGATCAAAAGTTTTGTACGGAATTCTTTCTCACGACTGCTAGCGTTGTCGCTAGTGGCATAGATACTGTAGATGCCTAGTTCTTCAACATCAGGTGGGTTCACTTCAATATTGTTAACTCCTCCCTTTTGTTGTCATTGCTTTGCATTGCCACCAGAATGGTTCTTACTTCCTGCTTTACATCTAGCTCTGCAAGCTGTTGAAATATGGCCTTGAGAACACTTTGTATTCCTGTATTGACTGGTCTGTGGTGAGTGATTTCCATTGCAGCGATAACAATTCATTGAACTGTTCTCACCGACATGCTTTTGACTTGGTCTCACAACTTTAGGTTTGGCGGTGGCTTTGTGACTGCAGACCTCAGCTGCATTTAATCACTTGAGTCGGACGGAGCTCCCTTGCATTCGTAGACGCAATCTCCATTGATAGGGCAATTTTGCATGCTATGTCAAACGTTAGGTTCAGAGTGTTCAATAACTTGGACAGTGTGCGCTCATCCACCAGTCCACACACAAACTTATCTCGCAACGCACGATCCAAAAATGTGCCGAAGTTACCATGCAAAGACAGGTTTTTAAGCGCTACAATGTACTCACTGATGGTTTCACTTTGTTTTTGGTTTCTGGTACCAAACTTATAGCTCTCTGCTATTTCTAACGGCTTTGGGTTGAAATGGTCCTCGAGTTTCTCGACAATGTCTTCAAACAACATATCCTTCACTTTCTCTGGTGTGAGTAGGTTTGTCAATGCTCTGCAGACATCTGGCCCGATCTCCGTTAGAAAAATTGCTTTTTTCCATTCACAAATTACTTTATTTTGAGCTTGAACATTCTCATCTGCACTTTCGGTCTCAATAAAGTTATTGGCCCGAAAAAACATCTCCATCTGCTCGATGTAAGAACTCAATGGTTTGCGAGCTTGGTCATACATGCCGAGGCTTCCAATGAATCCCGTAGGCGCGGCCATGATTGTCCTGATCCCGTCGAACAGTGGCTCAGCACGCTACCTGTGTACATGTGAGAATCAACGTCGCTGTTGCTGTGTATACATACACGCAAAGGCAAAGCACAGATAATTCTGCATCAGCATTAACAGTAAAACATCACAAAAGTTCAGCTAAGGTGTCACAAATTCACATTAAACTTTTCCACTCATAGGTTGAACACTGTGTCCTTCCATGATCCCTAAAAATGGCTTTCGGATCCCATCCTCATTGCCAAAATGTAATATATGTGGGTAAAACAAATGAAGGACAGAGACAGGATGAGTTGCTAGTTCATCTGCTTGCTTTACTAGGCCAGAGCGAACTGAGCATGCTCATACTAAACCATGTGACAAACCATGTGATAATACATTACAGTAATTATTAGCAATCTCACTCAGAGAGACTACAAGATGGCGCATGACACAGGAAACAAAAATATGATACACTTAAGTAGTCAGGGTGCATATCTGAAATTGGAACCAAAGGGGCAGAATAGTGGGAGCTGTGCCGTGATTTTTGTTTTTATTCATTCATGGGATGTGGGCATCACTGGCAAGGCCAGTATTTATTGCCCATTCCTAATTGCCCTTGAGAAGGTGGTGGTGAGCCGCCTCTTGAACCACTGCAGTCCGTGTGGTGAAAGTACTCCCACAGTGCTGTTAGGGAAGGAGTTCTAATCTGTGCTATATCTTTCCACAGACTGATTAATGCTGAGCCTGGGTGCCCAGAACAGAAAGTATTACACTCAACAGCATTAACATCTCTCACTTTAATGAGTGGATACATTCAGAAATAATAAGATAGTTAATGAAATGTTTTACAGAAGCTCCTTCTGTCAGTGAACTAGATATTTACCTTTTTTGAAAAAGAAAGTAGCAGAATTGCTTTTCCTCATACTATAAAACCCATTAATTAAATTGCAGGAATACAATGGGTTACATTTTCTTCACCGCATGGAACGGATCGCCAAATTACTGACCAGGCGATGAAGGATAAAGTTTACCCCATGGTTTTGAAATGTGAACCTGGAAATTCAGGCAGTGCTGTTGTGCCTCCGGAAGTCCGGCGAAGTGGAACTTTCGCTTGCCGCTTTGACACTGTCGTTGATGCCATTCCTGGGATGGGGTCATTTGAAAAGCAGGGGTGGGCGCAGGAATGAATTTCCAATGTCTGAAACACTGAGTTTCACGTCCCGCTGCTGTTATTGTAAAGACAAAATTGGCACATAACGGAGGACTTGGGTGGGGTGGAGGGGGGTCATTTTAACTTTTGCCGACAGTGTAAAATGGACAAAACTGGATCGGCCGCCGTCATACACTTCTCCCGATTTTAGAAAAGGTGGTGACCCAATGACATAAAAAAACTTATTACATATGAGGAAGCAATAGTTGATCTATTTAGAGTCTGGAAGGTACTGAGACCAGAGAGGTTGGTAGGGAACACAGAACTACCATATATTAATTATATATTTATGAGTTGCACAATATGTTACCTTCCATACACAATGTGCATAATACTACATGCAATGGCAATACAGTACTCAAATGGATGTGTTCCTAGAAACCTTTAGTTCTGCATCTTGTTGGATATTATCAAAATGCTCACACTGATACTAATAAGTTACTTTTCTAATGGCTCCATAAAATATCAACTTTTATTCGTAGGAACCCAAGAACAATGTTTTTAAAATAGCTACAGACATATAAGGGTTACACACTTGAAATGTCATAAACAGTCTCTTTTCCTTACAGCTGCATCCATAACAATAAAGAGTGCCAAGATAATAAATATTTATATAAAAAAAACAAAGTCCACTGATAACTGTGGTGGTAATGGAAAAAAAATACAATTTGTGCTGTTAGGTGGGGCTAAGTAATATGTAACAAATTAAAAGTTTCCTTCAGGTCTTCATGCATATCAACATGTGATCATCTGCAAACATCCATGGAAATTGGTTAGTTCAGCAACTTCAGAACAGAATAAACAGCAAGCCAGCATTCTGATCAGATCTGTGCAGCTATCCAGGAGTGAAGACAAAACACCACTGTGTAATGGTTCTATTGTTGTCGAAAAAAACACAAGAGAACTTGGGGTAGATTATCGTCTGCACCGCATGGGTGGTAATATGGCAGAGCGGATTGCCCATAGAATCCACCCAATTTTCACTCCATTTAAATCAATGGAATCACATGTGTACTATAAAGGGTAGGCAATCCACTCTGCCAAATTACCACCCAGGCAGTGAAGGTGAAAATCTATCCCTTTATTTCTTTGGAAGCTACTTAATTCTGAGTAAGGAGTTTTTCTTTAGTGAACTACAGATTACAGCAAATATATATTACATTATAACATATCGTTGTTGGAGAACAGCAACAAGTGTGCATTTATTTATTTACTTTAATGTAGAAATAGCATTTCACAGAGGGGGAGAAAAATAGATAAAATTAATGGATGCCAAATAATGGGACATAGAATAGGAGGGAGTGACCAAAGCTTGGTCAAAAGGATGGGTTTTGAGAAGGTTTTTAAAGGTGGAGAGGCAGAGATGAGAGGGAGAGGGGTTTAGGGAGGAGTTCCAGCATTACCAATGGTGGGACGGAGGGAGTACAAGGCCTGAATCAGAAGACTAAGGATTGCAGGAGGAATGTAAAGCTGGAGGACGTTGCAGGGGTAGGATGGTAGGTTATGGAAATTTTGAAGACAAGGATGAGAATTTAAAATTGAATGAGATGGAGGACAGGCAGCCAGTGTAGGGCAGGGAGAAGTGGGGTGGTGGGAGGGGGAAATGATAGATGAGCAGGACAGGATATATGTGGCAGAGTTTCAGACATGTTGAAGTTTATGGAGGGTGAAGTTGGGAGGCCTTTGGAGAAATCAAATCTAGAGGCCAAAAGTGGAAGGGTTTCAGTAGCAGTGGAGCTGAAGTAGGACAGGTGAGCAATGTTGCAGAGATGAAAGTGTGCAGTCTTGATGATGGAAACAATGTGGATTTTGAAGCTCAGCCTTATCTTGAGCAGAATGCCATGGTTTTGCACAGGCTGGTTCAGCCTGGGTGAATGGGCAGGGAGGCCATGTAATCAAGAGCAATGTTATTTTAATTGGTACATGACCAGGATCAGTGTACTATGGCTATAAAGTATGTTGCATAAGGTCCATAAAGAACAAGCCAGTTCTCAATATGTGCGTTCTGGTGTGAAATACATAACCCAATGATGCTTCTCAAATTCAACAGTTATCTTGCCACAAAATTCAGAAGTTGAGAACCTCTTAGAGCTGAAGGGCTCAATTTTCACCGGCCCGTGGAGGCGGGAATGGAGGTGTGTGGGGTGTGAAAATAGCAGATTCGGGGGTCCCGAACCCATCCCGCCCCATGCCAGTTTCACAGGAGGCGGGTACCCGACCTGTGCTGGGACCTGCCTCCCCGAGGCGGGAAGGGGATTAGTGCCAATAAACTGCCTGTCTAATCCCTATTTTTAGCCCTGAAGTGTGGGCTTCCCGACAGGTCTGAACCACGCCGATTTAGCGAGGCGGACCGTCGGTCTGGAGGGCTTGGAGGGGTCGAGATGTCCGGTGTGCAGGTGAGTGATGGGTGCATGAGTGCAGAGGTAAGTGTGTTTGGTGTGTGTAAAGTGTTTTAAGAACTTTTACTTACCTTAATTTTGTCCTGCAGGCTAGCTTCCTTAAGGTGTCGGGAGTCCCTCATATCCACGGCACAGAAAGCAGAATGGCCGCGGAGCTGTCAAAAGCTGCAGTCTCTGCTTTCTGTGCTGGATTGATTTCTAACTGAGTCTAAGTACAGGGACTGTCAAACGCTGAAATTTCATCTGTCAAAACTCTTGACAGATGAAATTTCAATGGCTGACGTCACCTGTATCCAAGGGACCCTTGATTGGCCTGCTAAGCCCGCTGGGCGGGCTTAACAAGGTCAATCAAGGGAAAATACAGTGGGTTGGCCACAAGTCGATGGAGGCAGGACTACAACCCAAAAAGTGGGAGTCCCGCCTCCATCATGTCCCCATTGACAAAATCCAGCCCGAAATCTTTGGTCCTTCTGGTGCCGTAACTCTGAAGGGAGTGAGCTGGAAAGGCCATAAATTAGACCGGGATCAGGATACATTGAGTTCTGAACTAAAACTGGAGTTTTCCCAGGCCTTATAAGGGGTGAAGTCTCTGCTCGCCTCTTACAAGGTGAGTTCTGTAAGAAATGAGTCAGGAACTTTCAGCCAAGAGTTCCTGTGTCCCCAACTTGGGAAATACTAGTGAGGAGGATTGACGGTCAGTATACCCAGAAGAAAGAGGTATACTGGTCTCAGGAATAATGACTGTGAGGTTCACCTTGGGGGTCCGGGCATGGAACATGGCCTACACCCCCGAAGATTCAGATACAGCTGAAGTTTTTTTGGTCTCCTTATAAAAGGGGCCGATGTGGGCACTAATAAGATATTGCTGAGAAGGCTCTTACAAGGTCAGTTCTGTAAGAAATGAGTCAGGAACTCTCTGGAGCACCCAATATGTGTGGGAATTCTCAGGCTCCCTAGTCTGGTAGGCATCCGAGATATATTTCTACTGGCATGAACATTGCCATTGGCATTTAAATGAAGGGACCCGCCCCCCAATCCTGTATACTCTGGCAGGGTCAGCAGCGCAGGTTCCAAAGTAGGTGCCTCCCAGCACTTACACTGGAAAACACCCCTGTATAAATTTTCAGCCTCCTTATCTTTCAAGGACAGTAATTATAATAGTTAATCTCTTACGGTACAGACCACACAGTGTAACCGATTTTTTTTTTCTGAAGAACAGTATGGTAATGGTGTAAAAATAGCACAGAAATGATATGCAGCAGAAAATTCTTCACGGCAATTCACATCATTGAGGTACTCAAGGTTACAAATACAACTTAATAGTTAAGTTTAATCATGTAATTGTTAAATATACAACTTTTAAATGCTTTTTAAATATTACAATCCTTATTTTTGGACATTAGAAATTCCACTGACTGGGAAACAAAATGGCAGATGAAAATTTTCAAAAAGAGTTCTGCATGGTTCAATTGGTTCACCTCCTCCTTTGGTTCTCCCGATTAGGGTTCAGTATTGTTTATTTTCATCAGTTCCTAGCAGTTTCTTCATAGCAGTTTTCTAGCTGCTTTTCTTGCTCTTGATTTGCACATTCGCCACCTCTTCAGTTCCGATTTGCTGCTTTTTATTTAATTTGTTCCTGGGATGTGGGCGTCGCTGACAAGGCCAGCATTTATTGCCTATCCCTAATTGCCCTTGAGAAGGTGGTGGTGTGCTGCCTTCTTGAACTGTTGCAGTCCCTGTGGTGAAAGGACTCCCATAGTGGTATTAGGGAGGGAGTTACTTGCCACTTATCAGCCCAAGCCCGAGTGTTGTCCAGGTCTTGCTGCATGCAGGCATGGACTGCTTCATTATCTGAGGAGTTGCGAATGGAACTGAACACTGTACAATCATCAGCGAACATCCCCACTTCTGACCTTTTTTGCTCTGAGACAATCAACAGAGTGTGAGGAGAAAAGTGTGATGGAAAAGTTAGTATAGGAATTAAGCATGACACTTAAATGAAGAGATTTAAAATCTTGAGACCACACCAAGGAAGAATTAATAAAAAATTAAACAAGGAGATTTCCACTTAACAACAACAACTTGTATTTATATAGTGCCTTTAACATAGGATTACATAGGATATAAAGCACAGAAACAGGCCATTCAGTTCAACCAGTCCATGTCGGCGTTTATGCTCCACTCGCGCCTCCTCCTGTCTTTCCTCATCTAACTATCAGCATAACCCTCTATTCTCTTCTCCCTCATTTGCTTAACCAGCCTCCCCTTAAATGCATCTATACTATTTGCTTCAACCACTCTCTGTGGTAGCGAGTTCCACATTCTCACCACTCTCTGGGTAAAGATGTTTCTTCTGAATTCCTTATTTGACATTTTGGCGACGATCTTATAATTATGGCCTCCAGTTTTGCTCTTCCCCAAAAGTGGAAACACTCTCTCTGTATCTACTCTATCAAAACCTTTCATAATCTTAAAGACCTCTCTATTCGGTCACCCCTCAGACTTCTCTTTCCAAGTGAAAAGACACCCAGCCTGTTCCTCCTTTCCTGATAGGTATCAATGTTGTAAAACATCCCAAGTCACTTCACCGGAACGTTATCAAACAAAATTTGACACTGAGCCACATAAGGAGATATTTGGGCAGGTGACCAAAAGCTTGGTCAAATAGGTAGTTTTTAAGGAGCGTCTTAAGGGAGGAACGAGACGTAAAATACAATTCTAAATTACAATTCAGATTATCGTTTTAACTGTATTCGTTATACATGTAAAAGTGGTTTTTTCCCCCATCATTATTGCTAATATAAATGCATTCTATTCATAAAATGGAGCTTTATACATAAACACTTCTTTCTATGATGTCTTATTTCATCCTTAATGTCTGTGACTGTTTATTTGCATGACCCATCCCTGTTTTTGCTTCAGCCTATTGTGATTATTCTGGATGATTAGACTGTCATTTTCTCATAGGCATCATGCTGCTAAACAAAATAAAATGTAAGTCTGAACCAAAAACAAAAAAGCTTTCAAGGCATTAAACAACAGCAACTCACAGGAAAAAGTTACATGAGAATTCAGCATATCATTGTCCCAAATTTCAAAGATTCATAAGAAAAAAGAGAAATTGTTGAAGGAATGGGACCACAATGAAAATCCAACAACCAAGTGGAAGACAGGAGAAAAGAACATGACATGGGTAATAATTTGCTCTATGGTGGTAAAGGCTCAAGCTTATCCTAGAACTGGTTCATTGCAGAATGAAAATCAATGTCCTTGGCAAAACAGGGACTGAACACCTTGAGCCAACAAATAGGTGGCTTTTATAATAGAACAAGGGATATGCCTACAGTAAAAATAAAGATACATGTAAAGGTAATAATTAGATACAGAATCTGCACGCCTGTACTTTTCCCTGAAATTTTATAATCTTCCTAATGTGTACACTTTTTTTTGTTAATCCTGAAGCCTTGTATTGCCTCAGTATGTTGATTATCCCTCAACCAACATCACAAAAACAGATGAGTTGGCCATTATCAGATGCCCCACAATCTGTACCACAGTATATAAAAAAGCAAAGGAATGAACGTCTATGATGCTGTATCATGGATAGAAACCACAAAATTCCACCTCTGGTTTTGGAAAACAGCACAGATCACAAATGTTCTAGTTATATTTCTTAGCTAAGTTATGTGTTTTTGCCTAAAACTAAAACTCAGACTCTTGATCAGGCATTCTCTGGAAACTTAAAGTTGCATTATCTTAATAGAAGTGTGTTCAACAAATGTTCCTTTGTTTGCGGAGAAACTGGAGCCACAGATCTGTGCACCAATTTCATCCTATTGATGTCACACCCAAGCAATTCGAGGATCCATTTCAAAACAATTTACACGGGCCAACAGGGCCATTCTTTGTTGAATTTTAAAGGGGTACTATCTTTATTAGAAAAAAGGTGCTAAAAAAAACTCTATAATTTTTTACACTGTACTAATATAAATCATTTGGATGCACCACCATGTCACTTGTGCGTGACACATTTGTGAAACTAAAATAGTTTTTCCGGCCATATGATCTCCTCAAACAAAGGTCTGTAAAACCCTTTGCCTTGCTTTAATAAAAGCCCATGAGGCAAGCTTTAATCTTTCATACTCCCAGCACAGAGCTTCCTCTGGCCTCTTACCCTCTCTAGATCTTTTCATTGCTAACTGCCGCCGTGACATCGGCCAGCTCAATTTCTCTGCTCCCCTCTCTCACTCCAACCTACCTCCCTCTGAACTTGCAGCACTCCATTCTCTCAGATCCAACCCCGACATTGTCATTAAACCTGCTGACAAGGGTGGTGCTGTTGTTGTTTGGCGAACCGACCTCTACCTAGCGGAAGTTGAACGCCAACTCTCCGACACCTCCTCCTACCTCCACCTGGACCATGACCCCACTACAGAACATCAAGCCACTGTGTCCAAGACTGTCACTGACCTCATCTCCTCTGGAGATCTTCCCCCCGCGGCCGCCAACCTCATAGTTCCCCAACCCCGCACAGCCCGCTTCTACCTCCTTCCCAAGATCCACAAACAGGACTGCCCTGGTAGACCCATCGTTTCAGCCTGCTCTTGCCCCACGGAACTTATCTCTTCCTATCTCGATTCTATTTTTTCTCCCCTTGTCCAGTCCCTTCCCACCTACATCCGCGATTCCTCTGACGCCCTCCGCCACTTTAACAGTTTCCAGTTTCCTGGCCCCAACCGCCTGCTTTTCACCATGGACGTACAATCCCTCCACACCTCCATCCCCCACCAGGATGGCCTGAGGGCGCTCCGCTTCTTCCTTGAACAGAGGCCCAACCAGTCCCCATCCACCGCCACCCTCCTCCGCCTGGCTGAACTTGTTCTCACATTGAACAACTTCTCCTTTGACTCCACTCATTTCCTCCAAATCAAAGGTGTTGCTATGGGTACCCGCATGGGTCCTAGCTATGCCTGCCTTTTCGTGGGATATGTGGAACACTCTTTGTTCCAGTCCTACTCGGGTCCCCTCCCTCACCTCTTTTTCCGGTACATTGACGACTGTATCGGTGCCGTTTCCTGCTCTCGCCCTGAACTAGACAATTTCATTCACTTTGCCTCCAATTTCCACCCTTCCCTCACCTTCACATGGTCCATCTCCGACTCTTCCCTCCCCTTCCTCGACTTCTCCGTCTCTATCTCTGGGGATAGGTTATTGACCAACATTCACTACAAGCCCACTGACTCCCACAGCTACCTGGACTACACTTCCTCCCACCCCGCCTCCTGTAAGGACTCTATTCCCTTCTCCCAGTTTCTCCGTCTCCGCCGCATCTGCTCCGACGATGCCACCTTCCATACCAGTGCTTCTGACATGTCTTCCTTTTTCCTCAACCGAGGATTCCCCTCTACCGTGGTCGACACGGCCCTCGACCGTGTCCGTTCTATCTCCCGCACTTCTGCCCTCACCCCGGCCCCTCCCTCCCGGAACCACGATAGAGTTCCCCTTGTCCTCACCTTCCACCCCACCAGCCTCCACATTCAATGGATCATCCTCCGCCATTTCCGCCACCTCCAACGTGATCCCACCACCAAACGTATCTTCCCCTCACCTCCCCTTTCAGCATTCCGTAGGGACCGCTCCCTCCGAGACACCCTAGTCCACTCCTCTATCACCCCCAGCACCCCTTCCCCTTCACCCGGCACCTTCCCGTGCAAGCGCAGGAGATGCAACACCTGCCCTTATACATCCCCCTTCCCACTCTCCAGGGCCCCAAACACCCCTTCCAGGTGAAACAGCGATTTACTTGTACTTCTTGCAATTTAGTATACTGTATTCGCTGCTCACGATGTGGTCTCCTCTACATTGGGGAGACCAACCGCAGATTGGGTGACCGCTTTGCGGAACACCTCCGTTCAGTCCGGAAGGTTGACCCCGAGCTTCCGGTCGCTTGTCATTTTAATTCACCCCTCCACGCTCACTCAGACCTCACCGTCCTCGGCCTCTTGCATTGTTCCACGGAAGCGCAGCGTAAGCTCCAGGAACAGCACCTCATCTTCCGTTTAGGCACTTTACAGCCTTCCGGACTCAATAGCGAGTTCAACAATTTCAGATCATAACCCCGGCCCCTACCATATATGTATACATTTTATCCACTCTTTTGGTCCGTGCCTTTTTCCTTTTTTTCTCTCTCTCCCCCCACGGCAGCTGTCTCTGATTCTGCCAGCATTTCACACCTTACCTTTCGTTTCTCAACCTGTCTCATTACCATCTCGTCTTGCCTTGAGCATCTCTCAATGTCTCTACTCACTAAAGACCATCCCTTTTGTTCTTTTATTCCTCCCCCCAGCCTCCCCCTTGCATTTTTATCTGTTTATTTCTTGCTCTCTCAGTTCCGACGAAGGGTTTCGACCTGAAACGTTAACTCTCTTTCTCTCTCCACGGATGTTGCCTGGCCTGCTGAGTTTTTCCAGCGTTTTCTGTTGTTATTCCTGAACTAGGAGTGTGTATTAGAAATTCAGGCATTGCCCGATTTGTGGGGCTCTGATTTTATGTCCATTAAAATTTGTGCTCATGTGTTAATTATATTTCAACTGTACGTGCTTTTAACAGCAAAGTCTAATTTCCTGATACCATAATTAAAAAAAAAATTATTTGTATGGAAAAACCCTTTAAAATTGAAACTATAAAAATTAAAGTACAGGAAACTCTTTATTAACCGGCACCCAAATATCCGGAAATCTCTCTTAACTGGCAAAATTCTTGAGTAGGTAACCGGGGTTTTCCTTCATCTCTCGTTTAAAATTAACTTAAAAAAAAACCCCGAGGCATTTGCCTTGTATCGGAGCGTGTAGATTGGGAGGGGAATGTGCAGCCCGGGTAGGCAGCGGACACGACAGATGGTCAGCTGGCGGTCCCCGGGGAGACGGAGCTCCGAATGCAGGCGCATGTCAATGTGTACGGGGCTCTCGTACGTTGGGAGATATAACTCTCCGTTATCCGGACTTTTTGATTAACCGGCACCACGCCGGTCCCGGTTAATAAAGAGTTTCCTGTAGTAGATAAAATAAACTAAGATAAAAATGCACAGCAGAAAGAACTTGCCAACTTGATTGTAGAAACCAGCTAGTAACTTCACTGCAATTGATTTTTCCAGGGTAGACAACTTATCGGGATTCTGTACCAGCTCAGATAAAGTCGGCAGTGTTGTTACAGGCAATTAGAAACCAGACTGTGTAGAAAGATTCTGAATGTTATAGTTCTAACAGACAGAATAAGCTTATTGGAATTGTTTGAGGGGGGAGCAAAGCCAGTGGATGAGGATAATCCAGTAGATGCAGTTTACTTGATTTTTAAAAGGCATTCAAAAAATTAACCCATGTAAGACCAGTCCAGTAGGGATAGTTGAAGGTCATGGATGGCAAGTTTTTTTTTTAAGTGGAATGAGAATCGACTAAGAAATAGAAGATAGAAGGTGGTGAAAAGTGGAAAATGCTCTGTCTATGAAACAAATGAAATCAATTGCAGCGGAGTTACTAGCTGGTTTCTATGATCAAGTTGGTCTGTCTCAACCAACATTATAGTACAAGCTCAGTTCCAATTCCTTTTGCTGATTAATGTCTTTCATGAGATCATTGGAAATGGTTTTATTAAAATGTTTAGTTGCTACGACAGAGAATCAGTGGCATGAACTGAATTTATTTTATTTAAAGTCCCTGATGTTATCTATATGCAAAGTAAGTTTTATACCTCACACTGACCCTTCTGTCAAATCTGGAAAAGCTTCTTGGTGCTGTCGTGCTTGCTGTTCTGCTGTGTCTCACCTCTATTGTACTTAGCTTCTTGGTCAGCCTGAAGCACTTACAGCAAAATTTTTCTCTACACATAACTTCTGTAAATCCACTGCTAGTTTATTTTTTTGAGAGGGCAAATAGTGAAAGATTGTTTCCATTGGTTGGGTTGCCACTAAAAGAACGAAGAGGGAAATTAGAAGACATTTTTCAGACAGAGGTTTAGAACATGGAATGCTTTGCAATTGGCTATTGAGGCAGAGACTTATGGGGGAAATTTTCTTGGACACCACACCAGCAGTGTATCCTCAAAAACACGAGTGACTTAGCAGAAAATCGTGGATGCAATGCCCTTGATTTAAAAATCCCAATGTACAATGCCCACGAGTGATTTGGGGATCTTGGAAAATTTCTCCCAATAACCTCAATTATCAAATTGGTTAAGTAATTAAAAAGGAAGACTATAAAAGGACATGCGGATAGCGTAAGGAAATGGATTAAAGTAAATAGTTCCATTTCTAGAGCTAGCACCAGCAGAGATGCAATAAGCCAAATGCCCTCCCTTCTGGAAAATAATTTCAATGATTATGACAGGTGAATTTCCTTGGGGCTTCTCCAGCTCTGTTACCATAACTTCGGCGCAAATCCCATTTACACGTGTAAACAGGGTTTCTGCGGAATCTCCGTCAAAGTTACAGCAGTGGAGCGGGAGAATTGTTGGTGAATAAAATTCGATAATCATCTTGCCTCTCCAGAAGCCCCTGCCAAATTTGTCTCTGTTAACTTCTGTGAAACTTCTTTTTCATATCTTTTCCATCCTGATTACTCATTAGCTGTTTTAAAGAGGAAGCTGACCTTTCTTGGCTTACTTTTGTTTCTTACTCTAATTTCAATGTTCTTGGTTAAAGAATGTCTCTCCATTGCGACATTCCAATTTGTCTATTATAACCAACATCAAGTTTAATCAATGATCTCTGGTCCTGATGGTGTTTCTACCATCACCCTCACAATATGGTCCCCAAACATACCCCATGTCTTATACCATCTCTTGAATATTCCTTACTACCATTTCCTTCTTCTTGGGAATTTACTCAGGTTCGCTCTAAACAGAAGAAAATAAGTTTTTCTTAGTTTTCAAACTACTATCAAATTGCTACATTTAAATTGGTATTTTCTAAAGATTGGAAACTGTTGCTAACTCTCAAGTTATCTATTAGTTTGAAAGTTCTGGTCAGCCCATGATCACCAGTAAGGTTTTCAGCATAACCATTCCACTTGTGATCTTGCTGCTTTGGTCCACGATCGGTCATTGCCTTGGACATCTCCAAACACTAACAGCATCTGGCACTACGCACTTCTAAACTTTTATCATCATATGGTCCCGCCCACCAAAATCATGTTTACGGCTATGTAACTTCTTAATTTGCTCTACCTATCTACATGGCTTATTCTCGGAATCTTTTTTCTATTTACTCAGGGGTTCTCTAAGGCTCATTCCCCTCTCCCATTCAGTTTCTCCACTCATCATACAATCCTACGAACTCTATTGCTGATATTTTCACTACACATTTGACATATGGGAGTTCAGGCTCAGCAGTGTAGGGAACCCTCATTATGTGAGCTGAACGCAATATAAGGTCAATATAAGGTTATAGATCCTCAGGCTGGGATTTTCCTTACCTCAGCGGGTTCGGGGTGGGTCGCAGCCCCGCTGCTGGCTCCATCCCGGTCTGGAAAATGAATTTACGTTGATGGGACTTGTTAATCCCGTCCAGCGCATTTCCAAGTCCAATTGGCGACGTCATTCCTGATGCGTCATCCGCTGGTTTCCTTAAAGGGACCATAACCAACTTTCTTTTGACATTTGTGCTGTCAGTCTTCTACAGCATTGAGGTGCTGCAAACACTGACAATCACTGCACAGAGCTGCACGGCTGCACCCATGTTCTCCCATGACTCCCTTCATATGCTTATGGAGGGAGTCACAGCACGCAGGGAGGTCCTCCTCCCTTCCCATGGGCAGAAGAGACCTCCCCAGGAGAACAAAACAGCCTGGTTGCACATTGCACAGGAGGGCACAAGCAGGGATGTGGTCAGGAGGACCTGGGTGCAAACCTTTCAATGATCTCAGTAGATCACGAAACATTAGTACAAAGCCACACGCAAACTCATCCTGCTGAGCCGCTCATCACATTCCCATCACTCTGTTTTCCACACCCTACTCCTGCACATCCTTACTCACACCAACTTACTTTGCACCTCCACTCAACCATGTGGTGGTTGAAGGTCAATCATCGCAGCCCCAGGACATCGCTGCAGGAGTTCCTCAGGGCAGTGTCCTAGGCCCAACCATCTTCAGCTGCTTCATCAATGACCTTCCCTCCAACATAAGGTCCGAAATGGGGATGTTCACTGATGACTGCACAATGTTCAGTGCCATTCATAACTCCTCAGATAATGAAGCAGTCCATGCCCGCATGCAACAAGACCTGGAAGGCGTTCAGGCTTGGGCTGATAAGTGGCAGGTAACATTCGCACCACAGAAATGCCAGGCAATGACTGTCTCCAACAAGCGAGAGTCTAACCACCTCCCCTTGACATTCAATGGCATTACCATCGCCGAATCCACCACCATCAACATCCTGGGGTCACCAGTGATGAGAAACTTAACTGGACCAGCCACAAAATACTGTGGC
This sequence comes from Squalus acanthias, assembly GCA_030390025.1. NCBI lineage: Eukaryota > Metazoa > Chordata > Chondrichthyes > Squaliformes > Squalidae > Squalus > Squalus acanthias. The sequence continues at coordinate 140,463,709 of CM059426.1, read as the reverse complement.
AACAAGAGCAGGTCAGAGGCTAGGTATTCTGTGGTGAGTGTCTCACCTCCTGACTCCCCAAAGCCTTTCCATCATCTACAAGGCACAAATAAGGAGTGTGAATGTGCCTGGATGAGTGCAGCTCCAACAACACTCAAGAAATTCGACACATCCAGGACAAAGTACCCCGCTTGATTGGCACCCCATCCACCACCTTAAACATTTACTCCCTCCACCACCGGCGTACCGTGGATGCAGTGTGTACCATCTACAAGATGCACTGTAGTAACTCGCCAAGACTTCTTCGGCAGCACCTCCCAAATCCGCGACCTCTTCTGAAGGGATATTTACTAGTCCTAGCCCCTTTAGGGTTACCCCAGATCAGGCGTATTTCTCAGACGTTCACTTTCAACTAAAGTTTGAGGTAGCTGAATCCTAAAGACGCTTAAGTGAGTCTAAAGGTCCGGGCTATCTCTCCCTAAAGGAAAGGAACAACCCGAGAATGTTACCATCCTCCAGATAGCACTTTTAATAAGTTTAGCTAGACTGTAACGTCCCGGATATTATTAGGGCCCGGAGAACTCCCTCTGAATTCTGTAACTCTTCACCAAAGAGTGTACAGAAATTGAGTTTGCGAGTTATTGATACTGAAGACTTATGTGAGACAATTCTAAAAATATATAGAGATTTATTAAAAGAACCGACATGCAATTTACAGTTGGTGAATCAGGCAATCGCAACATTAACAGTTCTAAAAAGAGAAAAAATACTATCTTTTTTACAGAGAATCTTACTTTTAAATCTTAACTTTGCTACAGTATTACAGTTCTTAAAGTTTTCTATACAGGATATCCATCAATATCAAATACCTTCTATCCCTGAGGTACAAAGAGTTGGAGACTACAGAGCCGCCCCTGAAGCCAAGAATTGCTTTGCCCGATTAAAGCGAGTCTGAGATCCCATTTGAGAGTTCAATATTTATACCCTTTTTCAGTGGTATTTCCTTTAAAGTTTCTGCTGACCCAAGTCAATTATCCCTATTCATCTTTCTGCCGACCTCTGCAATTCTTACTGCTACATCAGCCAGAATCTTGTCTCATCTCCAGGTGTTCTAAGGTCACCATATAGAACGGTGTGAAAGGCAGATGTTCCATATTTTATGTCATCTTTACGAGGGCAGATATTCCTTATCTTATGTGCCATCTTTACGAAGTTTAAATGAGAACACCTTATCCAGGGTGAACCATTGTTTTTGTTCCCAAAGGTCAGCCTGTCGGAGCCATGCACCTTCTGTTTCTATAAGGTTATTTATTCAGGGTCAACAACTGTCTTATCTCAATAGCCAGAATTCTTTCATAGCTATTTCATAGTTAGGTTTCTAAATTTCCAAACCCAGTTTGTCATGTTTTAATAAGGCCAGAATTCTTTCATAAGATAGTATGTTTTTCTGAATAGGTTATATGGCTTATTCCTTCACACTTCCACCTAGAAGGACAAGGGCAGCAGGCACATGGGAACACCACAACCTCTGAGTTCCCCTCCAAGTCACACACCATCGTGACTTAGAAGTATATCGCCGTTCCTTCATCGTCGCTGGGTCAAAATCCTGGAACTCCCTACCTAACAGCACTGTGGGAGTACCTTCACCACATGGACTGCAGCGGTTCAAGAAGGCGGCTCACCACCACCTTCCCGAGGGCAATTAGGGATAGGCAATAAATGCTGGCCTTGCCAGCATCGCCCACATCCCATAAACAAATTTAAAAAGAAATCCCTCTCTATCTACATTATCCCATCCCCATCTCACTAGCCACCACTCACACTCACCTCATCCTAGTGCAAACTAACACACAGGGGTAGCCACTTGGGTATCCAATGTTCATGTAAAGTTTCTGTTAATGTGCTGTCAAACATTGAAACCTTTATTTGCAACACTTTCCATTCTTGGACAGATTAGTGTGTATCTTTGGAAGTGGCTTAGTAGTTGCAGTAAATGGTGAGACATAACGGTACCCCCCGCAATGGTAGTGAGTGTGAAAGGAATAGCTTGGACATTGCAGGGATGCTTTATGGTGTTGGTGTGGGGTGGTGCCAACCTGGTGCTTCATGTGGCAGCCAGGCTGTACAGCATCAAGTGAAGTAAATCTGACCATTGTCGGATTCTGAGGACCAAGGTGAGACAGTATAAAGGGCATCCATTTTGATGGAATAGATGGCAGGTGAAGTAGAGATGACAGAAGCATTCTGTCAATGGTGAGAGTGTTCTTCCAATGAGGCAAGAGTGGATGGAGAGTGGAAAGCCTGCAGAATCTGTGCTGGAAATGGACTGAGAAACATTTTGTGGCTGAGGAAAGTGATGATGTGTCAGGTGGGAGCTTTTACTGTACATTTGAAGCTGTCAATAATCAGCTGAAGCAATGGCCATTCAACTCCCACCTCAGGTTCACAGACATGGTCCCTGAGCAGCGTGGACCCCGTGGGCAAGCAGTTAAAGTTAAACGGTAAGGTTAAAAGCATTATTAAGGGTCTGTCAACAACTCAATAATTGGTTTAATTGGGTGGCCTGCCCCTGCAGGTCGGATCGGTGATCCCACATGTGCCATTGGGAAAGGCGCGTTGCGGTGGGGTCCCGGCCCGCTGTCAAAAAAATCTAATTTCCCACCCGACCCACCACCGATCCCACCCGCTGACCCCCAGAAAATCCCGGCCTGAGTGTACATTGCACTATGCAGGAAAACTGAATATCTGGATCGCTGGACTCAGCAGTAACTGATCACACTCTGTAGAATCACAGAGGGTGAGGAGTGTCTGGATTGTACTCTCCAGAATGTGGTCACCCAAGAGGTGGCGTCAGACAGCTCAGGACATGGGAATAGCATTGGAAGACAGAAGTGGATGACTACCTGTGGACTCACAGATACTGGAACTGTCCAATTATGGTGGGTAAGTGTGAAGCAGGCAGTAACAGTGATGGTGGTTCTGACCAGCATTGTGGAACTGTGGAGCGAGAGGGGCTACCTAGGGGAGTGAGAGTCAGGTAAACTACAAGAACAGGAGATAGTTAGTAATAAATCCAATAGGAAAATACAAAGAAATGTCTTTACCCAGATAGTGGTAAGAATGTCGAACTCGCTACCACAGGAAGTGATGAGGCAAATAGCTTAGATGCTTTCAACAGGAAACGAGACGAGTACATGAGAGAAAAGGGAATAGAAAGATATGCTGAAAGGCTAAGGTGAGGCAGATGGAATGGGGGAAGACTTGTGTGGAGTATAAACACCAGCACAGACTAGTTGGGCTGAATGGCCTGTTTCTGTGCTATATATTCTATGTAATAGCTATGGAGGCTTATAATATAGTAGCCATACGGAGTTGAGGCTGAGGTTTGAAAAGGACTGGGAGCAACAATATTACTAGTTATAACACTTTCAGGAGATATAAGGAGGGAAAAAAGTGCGTGGGTGGCAGTGTTAGCGAAGGATGCTAGAACGCAAGGATGTCCTCGGGGTTGTGTTAAGGCAGAACTCATATGAATAACATTAAGAAATAGGAAGAGAAATGATACAATTCTTGGTGTAAATTACAGACCACCAAACAGTGGAGATGAGGCAACGATGGAGATCTGCAGAGAGTTATGTAAGAACAACAGGGCAATAGTATTGGGGGTTTTAACTATCCCAAGATGTACTGGAATCAAGGTAATGCACATGGTCAGAGTGGGGAATGCTTTTTAGAATGTATGCAGAACTGTTTGCTAGATCAGTATGTCTCTGGTCCAACAAGGAAAGAAGCATTGCTTGAATTAGTTCTGGTAAACAACTAATGTTAGAGTAGGGAAACAATTGAGAAATAGTGACCACAACACAGTTAACTCCAATGTTAGAACAGAAAGGAATAATGAAGAGTCAAAGATAAGGGTGCTTGATTGGAAAAAGGAGAAGTTCAGTGAGATAAGCAGCAGTCTGGCCAAATTAGGAAAGGGGGTTAAATTAAGAGCAGAGAAACTGTAACTTGCTCGTACTTATTAAATTAATAACTTAAACTAGATAAAATAATCAAACAATAATACTAAAATATTGATTGAATAAAAGCTGTAACCAATTAATTAATAAATAAAACAAGGTTAGAGATGGCAGGGCAGGTGGTGTGTCATAACTGCAGCATGTGGGAGTTTGTGGAGAGCATCGCGATCCCGAGCAACCACATCTGCAGTAAGTGTCTGCAACTCGAGGAACTTCGGCCCAGAAGTGTGGAGTTGGAGAACGAGCTGCAGACATTGCGATGCATCAGGGAGGGGGAGAGTTACCTGGACACTTTGATCCAGGAGGCAGTCACACCCTTTAGGTTAAGTAGTACTTTAGAGTTCGTCAGTAGTCGGGGACAGGAGGGTGTAACTGCGAGTCAGGCAGGTATGTGGACCCAGGATGTAGTGATGGAGGAGCCTCAGCCCTTGACCTTGTCCAACAGGTACAAGGTACTTTCTACCTGTATGGATGAGAACAAGGACTGCAGGGAGGATGGGCAAACTGACCATGGCACCGTGGTACAGGGTACCATCCAAGTGAGGGGGAGAAGGAAGGAATGTGTTAGTGGACAGTATAGTCAGGGGGATAGATACTGTTCTCTGCAGCCGCGAAAGAGAGTCCCGAAGGCTGTGTTGCCTGCCCAGTGCCAGGGTTAACGATATCTCCTTGCGGCTGGAGAAGAACTTGGAGTGGGGGTGGGGGGAGAATCCAGTTGTCGTGGTTTTTGTAGGAACCAATGACACAGGTAGAACTAAGAATGAGGTTCTGCTGAGGGAGTTTGAGGAGCTAGGGTCTAAATTATTAAGCAGAACCTCAAGGGTAATAATCTCTGGATTACTTCCTGAGCCATGCGCAAATTGGCACAGGGTCAAGCAGATCAGAGAGTTAAATGTGTGGCTCAAAGAGTGGTATGGGAAGAAGGCATTTCAATTCATAGGGCACTGGTACCAGTAGGGGAAAGAGGGAGCTGTTCCATCTGGATGGGCTCCACTTAAACTGGGCTGGGACCAGCGTTCTGGCAAATCGAATAACTAGGGCTGTAGATAAGGCTTTAAACTAAAAATGAGGGGGGAGGGGTCAGGTGAGGGGAAATTTAGAAATCTAAAGAGAAAGGTCAAGGCAATAGAGCAGTGTAGCGATTTGGGGGGGGGGGGGCAGAGAGTTTAATGGTAGCAGTGCAGCAGAGAATAAGGTCAAAGCAGGGAATAATGGTAAAAAAAATAAATTAAATGCACAAATCATTTGTAACAAGATAGATGAACTAGTGGCACAAATAGAGGTAAATGGGTTTGATCTAATAGCCATTACAGAGACGTGGTTGCAAGGTGACCAAGGTTGGGAACTAAATGTTCCAGGGTACTTGACATTTCGAAAAGACAGGCAGAATGGAAAAGGAGGGGGGTGGGTTGCCCTGATAATAAAGGATGACATAAGAACAGGAGAGAGAAAGGATCTCGGCTCAGAAGATCAGGAAGTAGCATCAGTATGGATGGAGATAAGGAATAACAAGGGGCAGGAAACACTGGTGGCAGTAGTATATAGGCCTCCTAACAGTAGCTATACCGTTAGACAGAATATTAAATAAAGAAATAGTAGGAGCTTGCAACAAAGGTAATGCAACAATCGGGGGGGACTTTAATCTTCATATAGACTGGACAAATCAAATTGGCAAAGGTAGTCTGGAGGACGAGTTCATGGAATGCATTCAGGACAGTTTCCTAGAACAATATGTCACGGAACCAACCAGCGAACAGGCTATTTTAGATCTTGTATTGTGTAATGAGACACGGTTAATTAGTAATCTCATAGTAAAGGATTCTCTGGGGCAGAGTGTTCATAATATGATAGAATTTCACATTAAGTTTGAGCGTGACTTGCCTAAGTCCGAAACTAGAGTCTTAAACTTAAATAAAGCCAATTACATAGGTATGAGGGGCGAGTTAGCTAAGGTAGATTGGAAAAATAGATTAAAAGGTATGGCGGTAGATAAGCAGCGGCTAACATTTAAAGAAATATTTCATAATTCTCAACAAAAATACATTCCATTGAGAAACAAAAACTCCACAGGAAAAGTGATCCATCCGTGGCTAACTAAAGAAGTTAAGGATAGCATTAGATTGAAAAAAGCTTATAATGTTGCGAAGAATAATAGTAAGCCTGAGGATTGGGAGAGTTTCAGAAACCAACAAAGGATGACCAAAAAGTTGATAAAAAAGGGAAAAAATAGAATGAAAGAGAAAACTAGCAAGAAATATAAAAACAGATTGTAAGAGCTTCTACAAGTATGTAGAAAGGAAGAGAGTAGTAAAAGTAAACGTTGGTCTCTTAGGGGCTGAGACAGGAGAAATTATTATGGGGAATAAGGAAATGGCAGAGTCTTTAAACAAATATTTTGTATCTGTCTTCACAGTAGAAGACACAAAAAGCATACCAAAAATGGTGGGGAACCAAGGGTCCAATGAGGGTGAGGAACTTAACGTAATTAATATAAATAGAGAAAAGGTACTAGAGAAACTAATGGGATTAAAAGCCGACAAATTCCCTGGACCTGACGGCCTACATCCTAGGGTTATAAAAGAGGTGGCTGCAGAGATAGTGGATGCATTGGGTTTGATCTTCCAAAATTCCCTAGATTCTAGAATCGTCCCAGTGGATTGGAAGGTAGCAAATGTAACACTGCTATTCAAAAAAGGAGGAGAGAGAAAACAGCAACTACAGGCCAGTTAGCCTGACATCAGTCATTGGGAAAATGCTGGAATCCATTGTTAAGGAAGTGGTATCAGGGCAGTTAGAAAATCATAACATGATTAGGTAGAGTCAACATGGTTTTTTATGAAAGGGAAATCGTGTTTGACAAATTTATTAGAGTTTTTTGAGAATGTAACTAGCAGGGTAGATAAAGGGGAACCAGTGGATGTAGTATATTTGAATTTCCAAAAGGCATTCGATAAGGTGCCACATAAAAGGTTATTACACAAGATAAGGGCTCATGGGGTTGGGGGTAATATCGTAGCATGGATAGAGGATTGGTTAATGGACAGAAAACAGAGAGTAGGGATAAACGAGTCTTTTTCAGGTTGGCAGGCTAGTGGGGTGCCACATGGATCAGTGCTGAGGCCACAACAATCTATATTAATAACCTAGATGAAGGGACCAAGTGTAATGTATCCAAGTTTGCTGACAATACAAAGCTAGGTGGAACAGTAAGCTGTGAGGAGAACACAAAGTCTGCAATGGGATATAGATAGACTAAGCGAGTGGGCAGTAAGGTGGCAGATGGAGTATAATGTAGGGAAATGTGAGGTTATTCACTTTGGTAGGAATAAAAAAATCAGAATGTTTTTTAAATGGTGAGAAACTTTTAAATGTTGGTGTTCAGAGAGATTTGGGTGTCCTCGTGCAAGAAACACAGAAAGCTAGCATGCAGGTACAGCAAGCAATAAGGAAGGCAAATGGCATGTTGGCCTTTATTGCAAGGGGGTTGGAGTATAAGAGTAAGGAAGTCTTGCTACAATTGTACAGGGCCTTGGTGAGACCACACCTGAAGTACTGTGCACAGTTTTGGTCTCCTTATCTAAGGAAGGATATACTTGCCTTGGAGGCGGTGCAAAGAAGGTTCACTAGATTGATTCCTGGGATGAGAGGGCTGTCCTATGATGAGAGATTGTGCAGAATGGGCCTATTTTCTCTGGAGTTTAGAAGAATGAGAGGTGATCTCATTGAAACATACAAGATTCTGAAGGGGATTGACAGGGTAGATGCTGAGAGGTTGTTTCCCCTGGCTAGTCTGTCTAGAACAAGGGGGCATAGTCTCAGGATAAGGGGTAGGCCATTTAAGACCGAGATGAGGAGGAATTTCTTCACTCAGAGGGTTGTGAATCTTTGGAATTATCTGCCCCAGAGGGCAGTGGATGTTGAGTCTTTGAGTATATTCAAGGCTGAGATAGATAGATTTTTGGACTCTAGGAGAATCAAGGTATATGGAGATCGGGCGGGAAAGTGGAGTTAAGGCTGATGATCAGCCATGATCTTATTGAATGGCGGAGCAGGCTCGAGGGGCTGTATGGCCTACTCCTGTTCCAATTTCTTATGTTCTTAAATTAACTGAGCAGAAAAGTTAGCAAACAGGACCATGGATCAGCAGTGGGAAATCTTCAGATATGAGATGGATAAAGTACCAAATAAATAAATAAGATAAAAAGGTAGTGCGCCAAAGAATCAAGTTCCCTGGATAAATAAAGAGATTAAAACTAAACTGAAACCTGAAAGGGAGGCAAATGATAAAGTTAGAGCTAATAATACCGAAGGAAATCACAAGGAATATAGAAAGTGCAGTTGTGTAAAGAGAGGTTAGAAGGGCTAAAAGGGAACATGAAAAAAGTCTAGCAGATAATTTGAAATGGTTTTTGTAAGTGTATAAAGAGCTAAAGAATACTTCAAGAAAGGATAGGGCCACTCGGGGATAAAGGAGTGAGTGTAATGGGGGAGGTTGAAGGTATGGTAGAGATATTAAAAATTTGCACTGATTCTTACAAATGATAGCAGAAGTGAGAATGTGGGTGTACTAAAGCAGGCTATAGAACAATACTAGAGATAAGTGGAGAAAAGGAACCGGTTCTAAGAAAATTGTCAGAACTGGTAGATAAGTCACCAGGCATTGATGGCATGAACCTAAGGTGGTTGAAAGAAACCAGACAGAAGACAGCAGGGGGTTCTGGCCACAATGTTTCAATCCTTCTTAAACATGCAAAGCGTGCCCTGGCACTGGAGAGTAGCTGTTGGTGTAAAAGAGAAGTCTTCCCTCCTCTCAAGCGGACCCCTTGAAATAAGGGGTCGACGCTTGCCCTATAGCAACCACGAATTCACCAGACGGACACCTTGGATAAGTTTCACGATCTTTATTCAAGCATATGCAGGGGGAAAATCAGTCTCATCCCAGAGAAAGGATTCTTCCACCGAGTATCAAATACGTACAGCAATTATACCCTAACTTGAGGCGTGCACCCCTCGTGCACACCCCTTCTACGATCATTGATTGGTCGACAGAATAGGCGAAGGGCTGTGTCCATTCGTTGCCCCTTATCAGGGAGGTTGCTGAATGGTTCACAGAAACCCATCTTTGCAGCATTCGCGGGCTAAATTATCTGTTCCTACTCTGGCCAGGCGGTGCTTACCTCATCCCATGAGAATCTGTTTGTCCTGCCTTATCTTAAGCAAGGACAAAAGACAAGCTTGTTAGCCTACAGTTTCTGTCTTATCTAGGTCCTACATCCTTAAGCAAGGATAGGAGACAAACTTATCAGCCTTCTAATTTCCACTAATTTTAAATCTAAGAAGTTATAGTTTCTTCTAACTTTAATTCTAAGAAGTCTTTTTTGTCCCCTTACAGTAGCCAATGTAACAGCTTTCTTTAATATTAGAAATTTTAATGTAGTACAGTAGGCTGTTGGAGAACTTTTTAAACTACACAGTTTACACTTCAATAACTCTATACAGATTCCAGTACTAGTGGCGAGATCACCTTTTCCAGGTGGTCTTTCATCAGTGCCAAACTGCTGATTTCTTGGAAATCAGAAATGTTACATGTTTGACATCAGCACAGTGTAAAATATTGAGTGCCATGGATGCCAGACATACCAGGAGTTCTGGGCATTAAACAATATCCCATTTAGGATAATTGGACTGACTCCCTTAGATACTCAGAGATCATGTAAACCCGATCGAATATTAGTAGAGCATGTTCAATCATTGCTAAATTATCCATTTCCACTTCAAGATTTTATAACGGCAAATGCCAAATTCAGATTAAGATATCTTAAAAGATGTCATTTAAATCCTTCTTGGGTCCTCGACTCACAGGCTAATGTGGCTTTATGCGCCGATGCCCTCAGCTCCAGTCCAACCCGGTTTAAGTACACAGTAAAAGAAACCCCGTTATAGTCAGAAACAAATTAATTCTGAGTAGAAATAACGAAAATAAAAATAGCTTTTAACTGAATGTTCTTTTAACTTTTTTTTGCCCACGGTAGAATTTGGATTAAAGTCAAAAACTGAAATGGTAAAAAAAACCTGTCAAATAACCTGACAATTTAGAATCCAAGATGAAGCAAGCTATGTGTGTCAGAAGTTATAAAAACAGGCAAGCAAACTTGCAATTTGCATACCTGAAGTCCAATCTGGGCTAGCGCCACTTCCTCGTTCATTTTGTTTTGGGGGTGGGGTGGGGGGAGTTGTTGACATGTTATTTGACCTGTGGAAGCTTCTCATTGCTCATTAACATGCTGCAGTTTTATATTTAACCCGGGTGGGACAGTCTGAGACAGACACTGCGCGCTAGCCAAATTCCCCTCAAGATCGCAAACCTGCACCGTCCTCCACCGTGGGTGGAAGAAGCACAGACTGTGCGGCATGGACTGCGAGGAGGGGGCGCGGAAGAAAAGATGCATCAGTGGTAAATACGTGGCCATCGTCCTGTGCGGGGTGGTGATCGCCGTGGGCCTGGCGGTGGGGTTGGGAGTGGGACTGAGCGGGAAGACTGAAGTGTGCGAGTTGGAGGGCGGCATAACCACTTCCAGCTCCAGCCCCAGCCCCAGCTCCAGCTCCAGCCCCCCGGTTCCCAGGCCACTGCCCCCTCAGCTCGGACTCCACGGGACCGTGGAACAGCTTTCGCCTGCCCGACTACATCAGCCCGACTCACTACGACCTGGAGCTGAAGCCCGACATGGATGGCGGGCTCTACACGGGCAAGAATGTCATCTCCATCCGCACCAGCAAGCCCAGCAGGTACCTGTGGCTGCACATCAGGGCGGCCACGATCACCGCGCCGCCCGTGCTCCACCAGCGGTCCACCGGCTCGGCACAGCCCAGCCCGCTCCCCCTGCGCCGCTGCTTCGAGTACAGAGCTCAGGAGTACCTGGTGTTCGAAGCCGAGCAGGAGCTGCCAGCGACCGCCACCGACCAGGAGTATCTTCTCACCTTGGAGTTTGAGGGCAGCCTCCTCGGCTCGCTGGTCGGCTTCTATAAAACCACTTACGTGGAAAAAGGAGTCATGAAGTAAGTTTTTGGTGTTTGATCTCTCTCTCTCTCATGTCTATAGCAATGTGCAACAGTTGTATTTGGAAAAGATCTTCCAGCGATATCTGCACTAAAGCTGGAAGCACAAGTAGATCCTACGATAAAGTTCAATGGACTTTGCTTTGGGATGCGCTCAGTAAGCTATTTTGCGGCACGGTCTGTTGCTCCCGTCACCCCTCTCATCTGTGCGAACTTGAGAGGAAAGCGGGCGGCTCAGTCTGCCGACATGTTAACGAACATACGCGATTACCACTTGCCGAGAGCCTCATCCTGCTCCACACGGCGCATGACCTGAAATGCGGTAACTGCGTGGAGGAAGGTACAAAAAAAGATGCTGGGTTGACATGCAATGGCACACATCAAACTAATGCTCAGGTTAATCTATCTTTACCTCATTTACTTTGGGTAAATTATTGGCCCAGATTTTGCTGTCAAAATAACAATGAGACCAATGGTGCTTGCTGTAATTTAAGCGTAAATGGCACAACAACTTAAGGTGGGGGCACATGGGTGCTTGAATGCCAATACCCAAAAGTTGCTCCGAGTTGTGCCGCTCTGCCGTTAGCTTTGTGAAAACAGCATTTCACTGTGCACCTCACCATTGAAATGCATTGAATGGCATGACGTTGCTGTATTTCTAGAGGACTAGAATACAAGCTAGTGGAAGTTATGATACAGCTATACAAAACCCTGGTTAGACCACACCTGGAGTACTGTGAGCAGTTCTGGGCACCACACCTTAGGAAGGATATATTGGCCTTAGAGAGAGTGCAGCGTAGGTTTACCAGAATGATACCTGGACTCCATGGGTTAAATTACGAGGAGAGATTACACAAACTAGGGTTGTATTCCCTGGAATTTAGAAGGTTAAGGGGTGATTTGATCGAAGTTTTCAAGATATTAAAGGGAACAGATAGGATAGATAGAGAGAAACTGGTTGGGGATTCTAGGACTAGGGGGCAAGGTCTCAAGTTTAGAGCCAGACCTTTCAGGAGTGAAATTAGGAAACACTTATACACACAAAGGGTGGTAGAAGTTTGGAAAACTCTTCTGCAAATAGCAATTGATGCTAGATCAATTGTTAATTGTAAATCTAAGATTGATAGATTTTTGTTAACCAAAGGTATTAAGGAATATGGGGCAATGGCGTGTACATGGAGTTAGGTCGCAGATCAGCCATGATTTCATTGAATGGTGGAACAGGCTCGAGGGGCTAAATGGCTTACTCCTGTTCTTATGTTCCTATTATTGCGGTAGATACAAACTAAACTCGTTGTAGATATTTAGTGCTAGTATAACCCTCACAACTATTACCATCAAGCCAGATGACCAACCCTGGTTCAATGAGGAGTGTAGAAGAGCATGCCAGGAGCAGCACCAGGCATACTTGAAAAAGAGGTACCAACCTGGTGAAGCTCTAACACAGGACAACATATCTGCTAAACAGCAGAAGCAGCATGCTATAGACAGAGCCAAGTGATCCCACAAACAATGATCTGATCAAAGCTCTGCAATCCTACCATATCCAGTCGTTCATGCTTGTGGACAATGAAACAACTAACGGGATGAGGAAGCTCAATGAACATTCCCATCCTCAACAATGGTGGAGCCCAGCATGGGAATGCAATAGACCAGGCTGAAGCATTCGTAGTCATCTTTAGTCAGAAGTGCTGAGTGGATGATCCATCGCTGCCTCCTCCTGGGGTCCCCACCATCAAAGATGCCAGTCTTCAGCCAATTCAATTCACTCCACGATATCAAGAAACGCCTGAGTCCACTGGATACAGCAAAGGCTACAGACCCAACAAAATCCCGCTGCAGTGCTGAAGACTTGTGCTCCAGAACTAGCCGCGCCTCTACCCAAGATGTTCCAATACAGCTACAAAACTGGCATCTACCTGACAATGGAAAATTGCCACAAAAAGCAGGACAAATTCAATTTAGCCAATTACCACCCCATCAGTCTACTCTCAATCACCAGCAACGTGATGGAAGGTGTCATTGACAGTGGTATCGAGTGGCACTTACTCAACAATATCCTGCTCGCCGATGCTCAGTTTTGGGATCCGCCTGGACCACTTCACTCCAGATCTCGTTACAGCCTTTGCCCAAACATGGACAAAAGAGCTGAATTCCAGAGGTGAGGTGATCATGACTGCCCGTGATATCAAGGCAGCATTTGACCGAGTGTAGCGTCAAGGAGCCCTAGTAAAATTGAAGTCAATGGGAATCAGGGGTGGCGGGGGGAAGGGAAAAGAGAAACACTCCACTGGCTGGAGTTATACCTAGCACAAAGGAAGATGGTTGTGGTTGTTGGAGGGTGATCACCTCAGCCCTGTGACATCACTGCAGAAGTTCCTCAGGGCAGTGTCCTAGGCTCAAGCATCTTCAGCTGCTTTATCAATGACCTTCCCTTCATAAGGTCAGAAGTGGGGATGTTCACTGATGATTGCACAGTGTTCAGTTCCATTCGCAATTCCTCAGATAATGAAGCGGTGTAGCAAGACCTGGACAACATTCAAACTTGGGCTGATAAGTGGTAAGTAACATCCATGCCACACAAGTGCCAGACAATGAACCTCTCAGAGTCTAACCACCTTCCCATGACATTCAATGGCATTACCATTGTCTAATCCCCCACCATCAATATCCTGGGGATCACCATTGATCAGAAACTTAACTGGACCAACCACATGAATACTGTGGCTACAAGAGCAGGTCAGATGCTGGGTATTCTGCAGCGAGTGACTTGCCTCCTGTCTCCCCAAAGCATTTCCACCATCTACAAGCCACAAGTCTGGAGTGTGATGGAATACTCTCCACTTGCCTGGATGAGTGCAGCTCCAACAACACTTGAAGCTTGACACCATCCAGGGCAAAGCAGTCTGCTTGATCGGTACCCCATCCACCACATTAAACATTCACTACCTTCACCACCAGCGCAACATGGCTGCAGTTTGTACCAGCTACAAGGTGCACTACAGCAACCTGCCAAGGCTTCTTTGACATCACCTCCCAAACCCGCAACCTCTACCACCAAGAAGGACAAGAGCAGCAGGTGGATGGGAACACCATCGCCTTCATGTCACACACCATTCTGACTTGGAAATGTATTGCTGTTCCTTCACTGTCACTGGGTCAAAATTTGGAACTCCCGATCTAACAGCACTGTGTGGGAGTACCTTCACACAAGGACTACAGCGGTTTAAGAAGGTAGCTCACCACTACCTTCTCGAGGGCAGTTAGGAATGGGCAATAATTACTGGCCTTGCTAGTGACTCCCACATCTTGTGAATGAATAAGTTCACTCCTACAGCAAATCTGGGCAATTGTCTTCAGTGCTACTGATAGTCTTACACATCAAGGAGTACAATTCAGAGGAGTGCACCCCACGATTTTTTGTCCATTTTAATATTGTTGGGGGTGGGTTGGAGGTTCTCTAATGCCTGATATATTTGCCAGAGCATGGAACTCTTTGCATGGAGCACTAAGGGTGAAAATCTCATTTTCCCCATTCCTCCAGAGCATCCTGCAGCCCTAGTTCTGGCAGTAGAGAAGGTGTGGTGAAAGCTTTTCTGTTCAATGGAAGGTATGCTATTCCCGTATGCATTGCAGTGAAACAATTAGCTGGGGGGCAGATTTTCTTCTTGCTCCCATGGCAGTGCAACTGTGGCAGGGCAAGACTTCTGCTTGTCCTGTGCCTGCTGCCCTGACCCCTGATGGTTTTCTAGGGTGAGGCTGACTGCTATAACTCTGGTGTGCTCCCGATTGTTGTATTCACCTACTTGACCTCGTCCTCACCAATCTACCTGTCCAGATGCATCTGTCCATGACAGCATTGGTAGCAGTGACCACCGCACAGTCATTGTGGAGACAAAGTCCTGTCTTCACACTGAGGACACTACCACCGTGCTAAATGGGATAGATTCGGAACAGATCTAGCAGCTCAAAACAGGGCATCCATGAGGTGCTGTGGGCCATCAGCAGCAGCAGAATTGTATTACACCACAATCTGTAACCTCATGGCCCGTCATATCCCTCACTCTACCATTATCACCAAGCCAGGGGACCAACCCTGTTTCAATAAGAGTGTAGAAGAGCATGCCAGGAGCAGCAGCAGCAGCAGGCGTACCTAAAAATGAGGTGCCAGCCTGGGGAAGCTGCAACACAGGACTACATGCATGCTAAACAGTGGAAGCAGCATGCTATAGACAGGGCTAAGTGATCCCACAATCAACGGATCAGATCAAAGCTCTGCAGTCCTGCCACATACAGTCGTGAATGGTGATGGACCATTAAACAACTAACGGGGGGAGGAGGAGACTCCGTGAATATCCTCAATGATGGTGGAGCCCAGCACATGAGTGCAAAAGACAAGGCTGAAGCATTTGCAACCATCTTCAGCCAGAAGTGCCGAGTGGATGATCCATATCAGCCTACTCCCGAGGTCCCCACCATCACAGAAGCCAGTCTTCAGGCAATTCATATCACTCCACGTGATATCAAGAAATGGCTGAGCGCACTGGATACAGCAAAGGCTATGGGCCCCGACAACATCCCAGCTATCGTGCTGAAGACTTGTGCTCCAGAACTAGCCGCGCCTCTAGCCAAGCTGTTCCAGTAGAGCTACAACATTGGCATCTATCCGACTATGTGGAAAACTGCCCAGGTATGTCCTGTCCACAAAAAGCAGGACAAATCCAATCCGGCCAATTACCGCCCCATCAGTCTAATCTCAATCATCAGAAAAGTGATGGAAGGTGTCATCGACAGTGCTATCAAGTGGCACTTACTCACCAATAGCCTGCTCACTGATGCCCAGTTTGGGTTCCGCCAAGACCACTCGGTTCCTGACCTCATTACAGCCTTGGTCCAAACATGGACAAATGAGCTGAATTCCAGAGATGAGATGAGAGTGACTGCCCTTGACATCAAGGCAGCATTTGACCGAATGTGGCATCAAGTAGCCATAGTAAAACTGAAGTCAATGGGAATCGGGGGGAAAACGCTCCACTGGCTGGAGTCATGCCTAGCACAAAGGAAGATGGTTGTGGTGGTTGAAGGTCAATCATCACAGCCCCAGGACATCGCTGCAGGAGTTCCTCAGGGCAGCGTCCTAGGCCGTACCATCTTCAGCTGCTTCATCAATGACCTTCCCTCCAACATAAGATCAGAAATGGGGATGTTTGCTGATGACTGCACAGTGTTCAGCGCCATTCACAACTCCTCAGATAATGAAGCAGTCCATGCCCGCATGCAACAAGACCTGGACGACGTTCAGGCTTGGGCTGATAAGTGGCAGGTAACATTCACGCCACAGAAGTGTCAGGCAATGACTATCTCCAACAAGCAAGAGTCAAACCACCTCCCCTTGACATTTAACAGCATTACCATCGCCGAATCCCCCACCATCAACATCCTAGGGGTCACCATTGACCAGAAACTTAACTGGACCAGCCACATAAATACTGTGGCTGCAATAGCAGGTCAGAGGCTAGGTATTCTGCGGCGAGTGTCTCACCTTCTGTCTCCCCAAAGCCTTTCCACCATCTACAAGGCACAAGTAAGGAGTGTGATGGAATACTCTCCACTTGCCTGGATGAGTGCAGCTCCAACAACACTCAAGAAGCTCGACACCATCCAGGACAAAGCAGCCCGTTTGATTGGCACCCCATCCACCACCTTAAACATTCATTCTGTCCGCCACCGGCGTACCGTGGCTGCAGTGTGTACCATCTACAAGATGCACTGCAGCAACTCACCAAGGCTTCTTCGGCAGCACCTCCCAAACCTGCGACCTCTTCCACCTAGAAGGACAAGGGCAGCAGGCACATGAGAACACCACCACCTCCAAGTTCCCCTCCTAAGTCAGGATGGTGTGTGACTTGAAGTATATCGCCGATCCTTCATCGTCGCTGGGTCAAAATCCTGGAACTCCCTCCCTAACAGCACTGTGGGAGTACCTTCACCACATGGACTGCAGCGGTTCAAGAAGGCGGCTCACCTTCTCAAGGGCAACTAGGGATGGGCAATAAATGCTGGCCTTGCCAGCGACGCCCACATCCCATAAACGAATTAAAAAAAAAAATATTCACTACCGCTGGGTCACTTGTCTCAGTGAGGGAGTGGCAGTAAAATTGCTGTCGGCACCTGAAGAACTAGGCAATGTAACCCTTTAAAGTTCAAATCCTCTTTTCTTCGCCCCCCCCAGCCCACTGCTTTAGTAACTCTAGATGCTAGGAACACACTGGTATTCCTCATACAGAGGAAAATCGCCCTACTGATAGTAAGATCTTGTGGTACAATATTACTTCAGTTGGTTTGCAGAAATCTGGAGTGGGGGTGAAATTCCTGCTGTTAATTTTAGCAAACATTTTGCTTGAGTACAAGGTGGGCTTTCTATCATGATCTCTGCAACAACAAAAAAATCACAAAGTGAATAAATCTACCCCATTGACTCTACCTGGGTAAGGAGCAGCAGAGGTGGAAGCACTTGACACACTTTGGAATTCAACGGTATTGATGATCTGTTCTGGGTTGCAGTTTTCCAGTTAATGGTGACAGCTGAACTCTTTAATGTACTACTTGCTTGAAATCTGATATAAATTGATGTGGGTGGAATATCAATTGTTGGTAAATTAAATCAGAAACAGATTTTCCTTCACACTGAGTCAGAGACACTAGATTGGGTTGTACTATCACATGCTGCTTGTAATCTAAAGGTTGTACCAGTTATTTTAAGATTAGCTATCTTGAAATAGAGTTTTCACTTGGAATAGTGGCAGAGGCGCATTTTTATTGTTCTTGATGGAGCAATAGGAAATTACTGGGTTTTAAAGCAAAAACTGTATTCTGTTCATTAATGTATTATATGTAAAATAAACCAGTTTGTTGTTTACAATCATGCTTCATCCTGTGCTTTTCAGTTTGCATTCTGTAAAGACAGGAAAATGTGGCACTTGCGAGATTGCAGTAGTTAGTACAAGCAACATAGGTTTATGTTATGATCCCTGGGTTATGCCATTATTTAATTATCACTTCGGATCATGTAGGGGATCAGTGGTCTGCTTATGAGGGGGACCAGCGATATTCAACCAAAGAGGGTGTCTAGCATAAAACACATGAAATTTGTAAAATGGGATAAAGTTTATACTCGCCTAGAAAGACAATTAAGGACATGTTAGCATGGATTTGCAAAAGTCAAGTCATGCCTGATAAATTTCAATAGAGTTCTTTTGAGGAAATAACAAAGTATTGATAAAGGAAATGCAGTGGATATTGTGCATATGGATTTTCAAAAGGCATTTGATAAGGTGCTAATTAGGAGGCTTGCTGTAAAATTAAGGCACGTGGTATTGAAGTTATTTTGACAGAATGGATAGGAAGCTGATTATAGGACAGAAATCAGAAAGGCCTCTATTAATTCCACCCCCACACCAGTGGTCATGGGGAGGGGCTGTGAAATTAGGGTTAAACCTTAAACATGACCCTAACCTGACCCATACGCGCCTGCCACCATTTTTACAGCAGCAGGTAGCGTGGCGTGCGTGTGTCTGTTTTGGAGAAGTGGGGCAATTCATTATTATTTAAATCGGACTCCCACAGTGTAATTGGGAGT
The DNA here is from genome assembly GCA_030390025.1 of Squalus acanthias. Taxonomy (NCBI): domain Eukaryota; kingdom Metazoa; phylum Chordata; class Chondrichthyes; order Squaliformes; family Squalidae; genus Squalus; species Squalus acanthias. The sequence goes on along the minus strand of CM059426.1, from coordinate 140,445,013 downwards.
CTGATTTATAAATCAAACAGCTGCTAGATTGGTTTCCCAAGGCTCGGGAAACCCGGCAGTGAAAAGGAGGCAGAAGCTGCCAGCTCTAGATGTTAAGTGCTTTTTTTTTATAGCACTCCTTGAACGACCAGGAGGAGCAGCAGTGCTCCCCCTGCCCCCTCCCAAACCCCTGCCATGCTCACTGCCAACCCCCCCCTCCCCCTGCCCTCCTGATTTCCGGGGACTGTCCCCAAGGGTCCCCGACAGCAGCCTCCTGTTGCTGATTTTCCCTTGTCAATTTGGCCGGCTGCCGGGTGGGAAGTGGAAGGAAAAAATTACAATGAGGTTCTGCTGTTAAATTTAGTAGGAACTCTGCGCCACCAGCCTTGCCGGGTTTCTCTCCTGCTATTGGGACTATTGCTATTCTCAGTATAAGTAAATGATCTGGACTTGGGTATAGGGGCATAATATTAAAAATTTCAGAAGGCATTGAACAGGAGCATGGTTATATCTGAAGAGGACTGTAAGTAGCTTCATGACTTCAGAAGAATAGAAGATAAATATCAGATGAAACTTAATTCTGATAAATGTGATGTGTGTTCGCAACCTTGGTGTCATATTTGACCCTGAAATGAGCTTCTGACCCTCATCCATGCCTTTGTTACCTCCAGACTTGACTATTCCAGCGCACACCAGGCTGGCCTCCCACATTCTACCCTACGTAAACTTGAGGTCATCCAAAACTCGCCTGCCCGTGTCCTAACTCGCACCAAGGCCCATCACCCCTGTGCTCGCTGACCTACATTGGCTCCCGGTTAAGCAACGCCTCGCTTTCAAAAATTCTCATTCTTGTTTTAAAATCCCTCCATGGCCTCGCCCCTCCCTATCTCTGTAATCTCCTTCAGCCCCCCCCTCCCCCCCCCCCCCCCCCCCACCCCCGCGAGATATCTGCGCTCCTCTAATTCTGCCCTCTTGAGCATCCCTGATTATAATCGCTCAACCATTGGTGACCGTGCCTTCTGTTGCCCAGGCCAAAAGCTCTGGAATTCCCTGCCTAAACCTCTCTGATTCTGTACCTCTCTTTCCTCCTTAAGACACTCCTTAAAACCTACCTCTTTGACCAAGCTTTTGGTCATCTGCCCTAATTTCTCCTTATGTGACTCGGTGCCAAATTTTTGTCTTGTAACACTCCTGTGAAGCGCCTTGGGACGTCTTACTATGTTGAAGGCACTATATAAATGCAAGTTATATTTTGATCAGAAGAATGAGGGCATATATGCTAAATAAAACTGTACAAGGCGTAGACAAGAAGAGAGACTTGGCGGCTCAGATACTCAAATCTTAAAGCAGGAGGACTGGTTGCTAGAACCTTGTTTTTAAAAAAAAAAAAGCATATGGGATTCTACGTTTTATAAATGGGGTTTATAGAGTACAATGGGGGGAAAAAGGTAATGGTAAACCTATACAAACCATCAGTTTGGCTGCAGTTAGAATATTGGGGTTAAATTCAACTTTGGCAGAGGCACAAAACAGATGGTAACAGATTGGCCGCTCGTTATACATCTCGCCTGATTTTTCCTTTAATCGTTTAACTGCTGCACGATCTGCTACTGGTTATATTGCGCCCTCATCAAAGATGAATTTTAGTCGCTTTTAACCCCCCCAAAAACAGGTGGGTCGGGTCAGAGGTTAAAATTAAAAGATCTCATCGACCCGCCCACTTCCAGGTTTAACAGGGGTGGGCAGCCAAACTGCCTCCTGGGAAGAAGGTTGGCAATTTAAATATTTTAATGAGGTTGGCAGCCTCAGATTTAACCTGTTTTACACGTTTAACTGTGGCCTGCCATGTTTCCCACAGCTGAAGGGAGGCGAGGACAGCTTTGGGCAAAAGGTAAGTACCTTTACAGCCCTGCTTGTGGGCCAGGAGGAGCAGGACACCACCCCCCGGGTCATGGATCAGACATACCTGGTCCTGCGGCCTGCTCTGGAGTCCTCCCCGCCCGACTGGAAGCCAAGCCTGTCAATCGGGCTGAATTCTGGGCGGGGAACCTCTCCAGGACAAAAGACGCATGCTGTGGAGTTAAAACTCCATAGCATTGCCCCCTCCCCCTGGCCTAGGTAATCTACCCCTTTTAATATCCAGGCCATCGTGTCCAGTTTTAGGAAGGATGTCATGGAGTGAGCACAAGAGATTTATTAAGGGATGAGAGACTTTGGTCCCGATATTAACGGGGAGGGAGGGTGCGGGGAGCCCAATAGAGGGCGAAGTTCCCGGCAAGACCGGGGACGAGTTGATCCTGCCAATCTTAAGGGCAAGGCATCATTAGAATATTGTTGGGCCACCTCCTGCCCGGTAGCCAGCCAACCACTCAGCTTGGCCGGTGGGCAGGTGGCAAAACTAGCAGCAGGTGGCCACTGCTAGGGACACGTGGGGGAGGTCCCTGGTACTTGGAAGGGAGCATGCGCTCCAAGCTTGCAATTGGTGAGGGGGAGGTGCTGGAGATCGGGAGGGGGTGTGACTGGAGATCGGGAGGGGGGAGTGGGAGCTGGTGATTGGAGCTGGTGGGGGTGGGGGGAGGAGGGTAGCCCAGTTTACTTGAGGCCCTGGCGCCACAAAAAAAAATCCTAAAAATTTAATTTTAAACATCCCCCCCCACCCCCTTCAGGCCCAGGATCTGGCTCTCGGCAGCTTTTGCCTCTGGTTTTCAGATTGGGTCCTGATGACATCATCGGACCTGATCTTCATATTTAAAGCCAGACTCCGCTTCCTTCCTGCAGGTGTCCTGTTCACCTGCTCAAACGAGCAGGTTAATATGGGGACATGCTGGGAAGGAAGCGGGAATGGTGGGGGTAGCTGACCCCCATTATTTTAACTGACCAGTGTCTGCCAGGTAGGGCAGTTAAAATCAGGGCCTTTGTGTCTTGTGTATTTGCCTTTGTTTAACCAAAATTTTGCTGTTTCCTATGGTAACTTTAACACTATTATCTTTCCAGTGTGAAATGTGGGAGGCCTTCAAAGAGGAGATGGTTCAGGTACAGAGTAGACACATTCCCATGAGGGGGAAAGGAAAGGCATCCAAAGCTCGAGTTCCCTGGATGACTAAAGATATAGAGGTTAAACTGAGATTTAAGAAAAAAGGAGGCTTATGACCATTGTAAGGTTCATAATACAGTAGAGAACCAAGTGGAATATAAAAAGTACAGAGGGAGATCTAAAAAAGGAATAAGAGGATAAAGAGAGAGTATGAGAATAGATTGGTAGCATAAAAGGGAACCCAAAAGGCTTTTATAAACACAAAAATAGTAGAAGGGTGGGGCCAATTAAGGCAAGTTGAGATGGAATAGAATTCCATGTGCAGCAGTAGTGCTACGGCATATCCCCCTAGTGGTCATTCTTTATCTGTGTGGCCATATGATGAATGTTGGTGAGCTATTCAATTATGGGGACATTTCCAGAATATCTTCACAGTGTCCACAAATGCAAATTTCTAACAGGATTGACTTCATTTAGTAATCAGCAGTGGGATTCCTTTGCCCATTCTTTTGCCTTTCTTGGCTGGGACTAAAGGAGGCCAATTATAGTGTCCTCACTGCTTTTTAGAAAGAAACAAAAAAAATTACCTTTCTGGCATTTCCTAACTTGGGAAGGTTCGACCTTGATGGAAAATGCATAATGATTGTGGCCAGTTGGTATGAATGTGTTAGAAAATGATAAAAGCACAGATCCTTGGGTTGAAACCCCTACATCAGCTAGAATATACTGTAACTATTTAAAATGTAGCAAATATATAGCACATCTGATATAACACATTTTGAAGTCAATATAAATAGCAAGTGAAATAGAAAGAAATGATAGCAGTAACCTAAACTAATCAGCACTCTCATCTGATCGAGTAAATCTTAATATTAGCAGCATCAGACCTTTTGGGGCTAATGTTCATTTGTGAACATAAGCTGATGCATGAGCATTTTGAGAGAAAAGGGGAAATGTTTAAGCACTGGATAATTGGGAATTACAAGCTTAATTCCTGAAATGGCCATCTTTGAAAACATGGTCGCAGAGCCTCTGTGTTGGCCTAACTGCAGTAGACCTAACTAATGTTGTAGTACAAAATGTTTCAATGGCCTAGAAATTCCAAATTCCGTTCCCTATGGGTGTGTACGCGCTGTGTACTCACCCGTAGGGCCAACGGAAGTGCCGGTTTTACGCATGCGCTGGAAACCGCCACTTCCGTTCTCTGCAGAAAGGGCTTGACTGGACAAACGCCGGATAGGCAGCGCGTACGTTAGAAACTTCCGTTTTTTTCCACACTGGCTTGAGTCCAGGTAAGTTGGGAACAGCTGCGCCTAGAAAAGCAGGCGCAAGGCCTGCTTTTAGCAGGCTAATAGTTTAAGAAAGTAAAAAAAAAAAAAAAATTTCCACTAATCTATCATTTTAAAATACTTTAAAGAAAGGTAAGTTTATTCTTAGCCCCGTTAAAAACTTTATTTTTTTCAAAAATTTAAATTTTTGTTTAAAATAGTTAATTTATGTAATTTATAGTCATTTTAAAAATGTGTTTTTTTTAAAAATTTATTTGAAGTTTTACTTATGTTTTGGGGCTGATCTCTATTCATAGATTTGACAGGTCTTCCTGTCAAATCTATGAATGGAGATTCCCTGCTCTGATTGGCTCCCCATGGCCCATGTGATCCCAGGAACGCTGCAATCTGCCTGCGCCCCTGGGATACGCGTGCCCTGCACACCGGCAGTTTGAAGAGGCACAGCAACGGAATTCTGCGCCTCCCGGGAGCCCTCTGCTCCAGGCGCAGATCTTTCCGGATCGCAGCCCTCCGCCCGCGGGAGGGCTGCAAATGGAATTTCTGGGCCAATGTATTTTTACTCTTGCCTAAGTTTTAATGAAAAATGACCACATTTACTGTGTTGTACATATTACTGAACAAACCTCCTGTGCATAGATATGACAGATATTCAAGACTTTTTGTAGTGATGCCACTCCTTTAATAGCTTGGACATGTTTTGGCAGAACGGAGGGGGGACTCGGAAGGCTCCATTATACACCTGAATATTGACACAAACACTTTGCCAACAAATTTTATGCTTGGATCTAGATTTCTGTAGATGTTAGATAGAAAATAACCAACTTGTTCAGCTCTGTCCTATGGTGCAGTTAGTAATGAATCTGCATTTCAATGTACATGAAAACAACAGAAGAAACTGACCAAAAATAAATGTTTTATACCAAATTGATCCGATGTGCAAACTGGATCGTGAGTTGACTGCATTTATTCTAAATGTATATTTTTTTAAAAGAAAAACGTAATTGGGGAACATTTTATGCTTTGCTTTGATATCTGAAATTCCACACAGTGGGAGTGACGGGCTTGTGGTTTTACCAAATTGAAGTTTTGCACGAGGATCAAAAATGTGATTTTCTTTTTAATAGAAACCGTCTACATATCAGTTTCGGTGATATTGGTGTAAAAAACTGGTGAGAATCATGTCAGCTATTTCACTTGTAATAATTAACATCCTAACCCTAACAGTCTTGATAAAACTAGTAAAAGTCTGAGAGATGATAACTAAAGCCCATTGACCTTGAAAAAGATTTAACTTTAAAGAAATTTGCAGAACAGTGACAGCTCATGATAGCTTTGCTCAGTTCATTTCCATGAGTGTCATTACTTAACCATGAAAACTGACAGCAAGCTGTCCTAGATTGAAGAATTTTAAAAAGTTGAAGATTATTAATTTAGTGTGAGCTGCTGAATGAATAGAGCTCGGCCATAGACACAATCAGGCAGAAGGGAATACTTTTGATGAGATTGTGTATCTCCCAGCTCGATTACATAAGTGAAATTTTCTTCTATAAAATGATTGTAAATGAGTCTCCCAGCCAAAACTTGCAATGGCAGTGGTTACCACGGAAAATCTGTTTCGAATATCTTCTGGCTGTACTGAAGGTGACACTATTTCTAGTGGATTCTTGGAGCTATGGTTGGCTCTTTTACTGCCTGAAGCATATTTAATGAGACTCTTCCTTTTTTAAAAGGTCACTGGAGAGTGCCTTCTAGTACAGACTGGACAGGTGACATTACTTCCTACCTGAGTGAGATAGTTACAAATATGGTTGAGGCTGCATGCATGAAGACCCCCATCAGCTGAGATTATATATCGATAATGATGGGGCTGGATGTTGAGGTCAGCAGCGAACAAACCGCGGCAGCTGTTCGTTATATTTGCACTTATCCACAGACTTTCGATGGGGTTTTGCACAAGAACTTTAAATGAGCGCCAAAAATCACAGCACATTCTGCAGAGTATCTGGGACCTCTGTGAACCGGGCAAGCAACTGGCCTACTCCTGCTCCTATTTTTCTATGTTTCTATCTCCTTAACCAATCAGAGTGAAGAATCGGTAATGAGCAGCACAGAGTCTGAACTAGGAAGTGTAAGTTAGAATATGGAATTTAATGTCAAATCACATACAGAAAGCAAAATGAGAGGGCAAGATGGATTAAATTGTGAGAGAGAGATAAGAGGCAAAGGGAAAAAGTAAAATTATTTGTATTAAAAAAAAAATCTCCATCAATAATTAAAATCTGAAGGAATGAGACTCCACACTTGCAAAAGTTAATTTTCAGTGCCAGAGAGGTTGGTTGGCAGTAGTTAAGACTTACCACACCGTTAAAAGTGTACTTAGATTGGAATAGACAAGCCCTAACTTTCTGGTGCATTTAGTCTGTCTCTGAGGTAAGTACAGCAACTTCACTCAGTTCAATGTATTTCAATGGCAAGTCAGACGGCAAGATGCCATTTTCGGAAAGCTTTTGGAGGAGCAGGGCATCTCGGACAGCAACTTCCAGATCTCTGTGTTTAACTGCACATGTGCAGTCACTAAGTTGCTGTCCGATTTTTCCACATAAATAACGGTGAGCGCTGTTATCATCACCATTATTTCTACTGCAAAATCCGGCCCATAAGGTAAAGTAGGTAGATGTCAGGATCTTCTTGCTGTGGTTTTACTGGTTTGATGATCTCTAGTCTAAAAACAAATGGAGGAAACAGTCTTCAGTTACAGGAACTTGACCCCACCTCCTCTTTTCTGTTAGCATAAAGTGCTTACTACATTAATGGAATCACCATATGTAGGGTAATAATAGACTCATATGTTTTATGGTAACATTGTACTTAAGTTTGATATTTGATATGCCTCTCTGGGGAGAGTACAGTGCTGAACTGCTGGCTCTTAAAGTCGACTGGGGCCCCTGCAGTCTGTTTTATAGCAACAAACCTATCCAAACAGCAGATGGCGCTGCAGGCGAACAGTGTGTTGCTTCATCGAACAGATAATGAGCGTGGCATTTTTATATGGCGTACATAAAGAATTCTCGAGATAAACACAGCTGAAGTGTAAACACCTTTTTGCACCGAGCAGTGGAGCAACTGTTCTGAAACTTTTTAATGTGCGGTGAACTCCCTACAAGTATTGACACAATCCCCGGGACATCTTGTGTTAACTTCTGAAAGACAGTGTCAGGCGGAAAAAAGTTTCAGAAAACATTTTTGGTTAGTATACAGTGGGACAAATAATATGCTGGTGCAGCAGAATACAGATCTCTGATGATGGTCAGGAACCTGATAACTTTATGGACCCTCCCAGATCCTCTCGTGAATCTCGTAAGGTCTGCAGAGCTCAGTTTGAAATTCTGTCCAGTATCTGCACCACTTCTGTCAGTAGTGTGCACGGTAGCTGTGGTTAAACTGAGCACTCGTACTGCTGTCCAATTGGAGAAAGCAGAACTTCAGACATGAATGTTTAAACATATGCACGCAGCGCCAGTCACAAAAGTCAGTTCTTTCCTGACATTAGAAATTTAAAGGAAGTGCATCATGTCTCTGCTCAAAGTCAGGCCTGCAATAGCTCCATTCATCCTGTAGCCAGTGCAGTTAGAGCTGACTTTTATAACTTTATATCTATCCCTCAAGCGTTTCCCAGGCTTATGTACCATCCTCTGTACAGAATTTCAAAAAGAAACCTTTAAGTGTAAGCGTATATGTGTGTGACTGAGTTTGTGTGAATATTTGTTTGTATTTCTATGCCTGTTTGTGAATGCCGCAGCCTTATGTACTCTCATAATCTACGTTCTTCACTGCAACCTTCCCCTCTCCTTCTCAGACCAGCTTCCCCCCCCCCCCCCCATTCCCCCAATCCTTCCTTCATATCTAGGAGAGACGAGATTATTTCTGCAGCTATCTTGGGGTTGGAGTCCAGAGTCTGGGTCCAGATCTCTGCAAGATGATAAAAAGAGAAAAGCACATACGGGTCGAGTATCCGCTAGTTGTATCTGCGCAATCCGGCGGAATTGAAAGTACCAGTGCAAAAGATCAAGGAATTTTAAATGTGAGTTATGCCCAAAATCGTTTACGTTCGTCTTGTCTGCGACCTTTTAAATTGGTTCAAGATTCAATATGCCCCAATCAGGCCCCGCCCACAAAACATGCCACACCTTCAAGTCAAATTGTGAGATTCCGCCGATTGCACTGGTTCAGGAAGGCTCTTCAAATTGCACTCATTTTCTCAGGTGCACAGACACTAGTAGGCATGTTGTAAACTTTCTTGGGTCAAAATATATTTAATTTACTAAGGAACCTACTAGTGTACACCAGTGAAACCATTAAATGCTTCAGTATGGTTTTTAAGTCATTTTCACTATCCAGTTACTCACAGGTGGAGGACTGGACACCCTTATTAAAAATACTTATTTTTGGTGGTCAACCCATTTTCAGCTGCATTAAAACTGCAGCACATGACCACTCTGAAGTACATCAAAGAATACTTTTTAATGGAAAGAAAAAAAGATACAATTACGTTCTATCACGCTGCCCGATTGCGCTGGTTCATGAAAGATTTTATGTTTGTGATTATGCAAATTTAGTTTAGCAGAAACCTGAATTGTAACCGAGCCAGCGCAAATTCAAGCACAATTTGCGCACAATTTCCAGATTTGCGCCCAAGGCGGAAACTCTACCCCGTATAGAAAGAGGAAGAGATATACACACAGCAAAGAGAAAAATAAACTGTTTTGAGAGGCATAGAATGTATAAGACATACTGAAGAGAGTAGATGTTGATGAAAGAAACGATTTCTAAGGAGAGAGGAAAAGAGTTGCAGATATACAGTATGCGAAAGTATTAGAGAGCGAGAAATAAGGAGATAGAAAGGCGGCAATTTTGACTTCGGGGTGAAGGGCGATATCGATGCAGTCACCCATTGTACATCTCTCCCGATGTTCATTTCATCTCTCCAAAGTGTGAACGAAAAATGGAAAGACAGGAGAGAGAGAGAATTATAGTGGGAGATAATTAGAGAGAGAAACAAACTCTTTTTTGTCTGTAAGAATGCCACAAGAGATCAACTAGTACTACTGAATTTATGAAGTATTGTTTTGTCCAAGGGACCTTTGAATTGCCCCATTATGCTCTCTCAGACTGAACCAACTGACCCTGCAATTTACACTGTGACATACTAGGGCGTGAGTGCTTAACATGTTTGTCTACAATTCTTTTGCCACTATTTTAATGGCGACATTAGCCCATTTATTTTAGATGGGCGAATGACTCCTCCGAAAGGAATTTAGAATGAACCCGTTTGGTGTTCGTACTTCAGTATCCCAGGATGTAATTTCAGGGCCTGTCTTTAAATGAATATTGATGATGATGATTCAGATTCACCATTAATAGATTCAAACGAAGTAGCTTTAACACATTTTGTAACTCCGGGTGAATGTTCTTAGGAGACAAATATTTACAGAATAATAAAAAATAAACTGAGTGTTATGTTTTTTTAGAAGGCAAAACCTGTTCAAATAGGATAAATTATTCCAGGTATCATCTTTCAGATGAGGCATTAAACTGAGGCCGCGTCTACTCCCTTAGGTGGACATAAGATTCCATGGCACTATTCAAAGAATAGCAGGGGTGTTATGCTGGCTTTCTGGCCAATATTTATCCCCCAACCAAATCACTAACATCCAGATTATCTGGTCATTTATCTCAGTGCTGTTTGTGGGACCTGATTGTGCAGAAATTGGCTGCGACATTTCTTTGCATTACAACAGTGACTATACTTTAATAAGTAATTCAATGGCTGTGAAACGTTTTGGGATGTCCTGAGATTGTGAAAAGCGCTACATAAATGCAAGTGTTTTTTTTCTTCTTCTCTTGCCTTCTTTCTCTGTTTCTTTCTATTAGTAGTCTAAGGTTGCCATTTCCAAAAGGTCTTGCTAATGACGACAAACTGCTGATTATACAAATATCATCAAGATTATGTTTGTTGAGGTGGAAAATATCTCCCTTCATCAGTGTTAAACATACAGTCAGAATTGGGGCAAGAGCCATACAATTCTTGCAGACCAGTTTATGCATCATAACTGCAAAATTTATAATAAAAGAAGAAAAAGCTTTGTCATTCAGTATGTTTATAGCAGCAACCTGCAGGCAAGAAACCATCTTTTTAAATCATACTCTACTGTTTACGTATAGATTACTGTTATCACTATAATAAGCTTTACTCACATTTCTTTATCAATTTTAACAGCCTTTGTCAAAACATATGTTTAATATTTATTATCCTGTTGCAATAGGAGGCAATAAAGGACATTAATTTGCAAAATATCTCTCACACTGCAATTTTTGTAGAACCCAGATATTGAAATTGTGCTTGCTATGTCTTACTTCCAGAGAAAAAATGAAACTATTTAACTTTCATCTTCCTCTTGAGCCCCACAATCTCATGGTTTTAAAGGTTTTATTAACCATTCGAAAGTTCAGAATCTGAAGATTGGCGATAACTGATCAGACATAAAAGGGACTCTGTTAAATGAGTTGTCTCATCATTGACCCTGGAGTACAACAGCACCTGGACGTGTCAACCTGTTCGAGTTCAATCTGGAACACACAAACAGGAAGTTTAATGAATCTGGTCAAATCTCCACATAATAAACTGGAAGCTGTAACTGAGCCAGATGGGTCATTTTTGTTATTTAGAATAGTCTGTTTTGAAGCCCAACCCCAACTCCATCTCCATTTTGCGCAGGAAAGTGAAGCATTTTTGGGTAATGTTCACCCGTATTACAAATTTCCTGTGAGCACTGAGGTAACTATACTTGTCCACATTTCCAAATATTAGGGATTGAAATAATTAAAATAGTGCCATTAGAGCTATTTGCTTCAAGCAAGCTTTCAACTTATTGAAATATTGGTAATGCCGCATAGACAAAGCGATTCAGATAAGTATAATAATGAGTATATTGTAATGGATGCTTGGACTTGTTACAATAAAGCTTATTTCTATTTGCATCCAGCTTTATTAGAGATGTATATAAACCTATGAATTACCATTGACAATATCAGCAGATGACTATCTAACATTGATCTGCTAGAGTACTGCATGCAGTTCTGGTCACCACATTACAGGAAAGATGTGATCTCCACATCATGCACTAGAGAGGGTAGAGAGGAGATTTACAAGGATGTTGCCGGGAGTAGAGAATCTTAGCTACGAGGAAAGACTGGATAGGCTGGGTCTGTTTTCCTTGGAACAGAGGAGATTGAGGGGAGACCTTATTGAGGTGTATAAAATTATGAGGGTCATCGATAAAGTGGATAGAAAGGACCTATTTCCCTTAGCAGAGGGGTCAAAAACCAGGGGGGGCACAGATTTTAAGTAATTGGGGGAAGGTTTAGAGGGGATTTGAGGGGAAATTTCTTCACCCAGAGGGTTGTGGGGGTCTGGAACTCACTGCCTGAAAGGGTGGTAGAGGCAGGAACCCTAACCACATTTAAAAAGTACTTGGATGTGCACTTGGGATGCTCTAACCTGCAGGGCTACGGACCAAGAGCTGGGAAGCGGGATTAGGCTGGATAGCTCTTTGTTGGCCGGCGCGGACACGATGGGCCGAAATTGCCTCCTTCCGTGCTGTAACTTTCTATGATTCTAACTGACATTGTGCTGTTTGCTACTTTAACAGAGGCATTAATTTATTTAAAATAAATGAATTAATGACTGTTAAAATAAAGAACAGGAATGTCATACAAATGCAGTATGCTAGTATTACTAGCAGTAATTTCTAAACTATAATAATCTGCTCAAATTTGAATGACTGACTAATTTAAGAATTTGTTATTTTGTTATCTATTTTCTTATCCAGCAGAAGCCTGAATGAGACTGAGCTTTCAAGTCAGGAGTTTGTAATTTGTCGCAATGGAGCTTGGAAATTAAATTAGCCTTTCAGAATTGCAGCAGTGTTTGCACAATAACTCCAAATATAATGCACAATTAAATCTTTCATCTTTTATAGAGTAAATATTATAGGTTTCTTCCTTTTTCCCTTCCGTCCATCCTTCCTTCCCTGGTAACGGTAGTCCGGTGGCTGAATGCAACGTGGACACTTGCAGGCAATAACCATAGAAGGTACAATAAAAATACATTAAAATAAAACAATTTAAATACACGCAATAAAAGAGAATGACAATTAATTTATCCTTTTCTTGCTGCAAGTATCTTTTCCGTGTATATTTTGTAAATATGGATTTGCAGATTCATGTTCATCATATTTTAGATTCTCACCCTATGTTAAAAATGCTATTATCGAGCTAGTCTTGGCTCTCAAGGTTATGTTCACAGTACAGCACAGCTTGTAGATGTACATTAAGGATTGTCTGATCCAATATGGTAGAGAGAATGAAAGATAGTTTAACATTTCACTGATTGTTCACACTCTTTGCTGTGGTGACGACTCTATTCATTTCATTTCAGCAGGGGTCATTGCCAAGTTAGGCTGGTGGATTCTGCAGTTGGGGTGGGGGGAGGGGGGGGGGTGGCCGCAGGGATTGCTGCCACCAAGAGGGAGCCTGACTTTGCAGAAGAGAAAAATTCTGCTGCAATGGGAGCACCAGAAGAAGAGGGGTCAGTATTAAAGGAACAGAAGCTTACCAAAGATTAGAAGAAATGTCTCGCATTTCACTGAAGAGCTCGGACAAAACTGGGGTCTTCAGCAGGCGAGTGTCGGGTGGGGGTGTGAAATGAAGAGCGAAGAGGTCACTACCAAGCCCTCTACCTCCATGGAGGAACCTCGGGGCCATTCCATTACCGTCTCTTTCTGGGGCATACTGCACCCTTCCCCATTGTTGGTCCTGGGAAGTAGCAGTAACAGGCCCACACCAGAAAAATCCATCAGCGACCTGGGCCTTGCTCTCTGCCACCATTTACATGTGGTGGTGGGGAAGGAGTGACCAGTGAGCCTTGGCGGGGTGGGGGGGTGAGATGCTACTCAGGAGTGAGGCAGCAGTAGGGTCTACTCCCTGAATTCAATCATTCTCTTCTGCAATCCGGCCCGATTTCAGGCAGGAACACAGTAAGAATCCAGCCCAAGCTGTGCTGATGGAAACATAAGAACATAAGAAATAGGAGCAGGAATAGACCACTTGGCCCCTCGAGCCTGCTCTGCTATTCAATAAGATCATGGCTGATCTTGGGCTCAAAGCCACTTCCTTGCCTGCTCCCCATAACCCTTCACTCCCTTATCTTGCAAAAATCTGTCTAGCTCCACCTTAAATGTATTTAATGACCCAGCCTCCACAGCTCTCTGGGGCAGAGAATTCCACAGATTTACGACACTCAGAGAAGAAATTCCTCCTCATCTCAGTTCTAAAAGGGCGACCCTTTATTCTAAAACTGTGCCCCCAAGTTCTAGATTTCCCCACAAGGGGAAACATCCTCTCTGCATCTACCTTGTTGTGCCCCCTCAGTATCTTATGTTTCAATAAGATCACCTCTCATTCTTCTAAATTCCAATGAGTATAGGCCCAACCTGCTCAACCTTTCCTCATTAGTCAACCCCCTCATCTCTGGAATTAACCGAGTGAATCGTCTCTGAACTGCCTCCAATGCAAGTATATCCTTCCTTAAATAAGGAGACCAAAACTGTACGCATTACTCAAGGTGTGGTCTCACCAATACCCTGTACAGTTGTAGCAGGACTTCCCTGCTTTTATACTCCAACCCCCTTGAAATAAAGGCAAACATTCCATTTGCCTTTTTGATTACTTTCTGTACCTGCATGCTAACTTCTTGTGTTTCATGCACAAGGATCCCCAGGTCCCTCTGAACTGTAGCATTTTGTAATCTCTCCATTTAAATAATAATTTGCTTTTTTATTTTTCCTGCCAAAGTGTATAACCTCGCACTTTCCCACATTATACTCCATCTGCCAAATGTTTGCCCACTCACTTAGCCTGTCTATATCCCTTTACAGATTCTTTGACTCCTCTGCACAACTTGCCTTCCCACCTATCTTTGTATCATCCGCAAACTTGGCTACATTACACTCGGTCCCTTCATCCAAGTCATTAATGTAGATTGTAAATAGTTGAGGCCCCAGCACTGATCCCTGTGGCACCCCACTAGTTACCGTTTGCCAACCGGAAAATTACCCGTTTATCCCGACTCTCTGCTCTCTGTTAGCCAATTCTCTATCCATACTAATATATTACCCCCAATTCCGTGAGCTCTTATCTTATGCAGTAACCTTTTATGTGGCACCTTATCAAATGCCTTCTGGAAATCCAAATACACCACATCTACTGGTTCACCTTTGTCCACCCTGCTCGTTACATCCTCAAAGAACTCCAGCAAATTTGTTAAACATGATTTCCCTTTCATAAAACCATGCTGACTGCCTGACTGCATTATGATTTTCCAAATGCCCTGCTACTGCTTCCTTAATGAAGGACTCCAGCATTTTCCCAATGACAGATGTTAGGCTAACTGGTCTATAGTTTCCTGCTTTCTGTCTCCCTCCTTTCTTAAATAGGGGTGTTACATTTGCGGTTTTCCAATCCGCTGGGACCTCTCTGGAGTCCAGGGAATTTTGGTATATTGCAACCAATGCATCCACTATCTCTGCAGCCACTTCTTTTAAGACCCTGGGATGCAGGCCATCTGGTCCAGGGGACTTGTCGCCTTTTAGTCCCATTATTTTACCAAGTACTATTTCCCTAGTGATAGTGATTGTCTTTAGTTCCCCCCTCCCTGTGGCCCCTTGACTATCCATTTTTGGGATGTTGTTAGTGTCTTCTACCGTGAAGACAGATACAAAATATTTGTTCAGAGTCTCTGCCATTTCCCCGTTCCCCATTATTAATTCCCCAGTCTCATCCTCTAAGGGACCAACGTTTACTTTAGCTACCCACTTCCTTTTTATATACCTGTAGAAGCTCTTACTATCTGTTTTAATGTTTCTTGCCAGTTTACTCTCATAATTCATTTTCACTCTTATTTTTTTAGTCATCCTTTGCAGGTTTTTAAAAATTTCCCAATCCTCTGGTCTCCCACCAATCTTGGCAACATTGTATGCCTTCGTTTTCAATTTGATACCATCCTTTACTTCCTTAGTTAGCCACGGATGGTGCTCCCTTCTCTTAAAATCTTTCTTTCTCACTGGAATATATTTTTGTTGAGCGTTATGAAATATCTCCTTAAATGTCCGCCACTGCATTTCAACTGTCTTGCCCTTTAATTTATGTTTCCAGTCCACTTTAGCCAGTTCTGCCCTCATGCCATTGTAATTGCCTTTGTTTAAGATCAGGACACTGGTTTGAGATACAACTTTCTCACCCTCCAACTAAATTTGAAATTCAACCATGCTATGATCACTCTTTCCTAGAGGATCCTTTACTATGAGATCATTTATTAATTCTGTCTCATTACACAGTACCAGATCCAAGATAGCTTGCTCCCTGGTTGGTTCCATTACATACTGTTCTAGGAAACCTTCCCAGATGCACTCTATGAACTCCTTCTCAAGACTACCATGGCCAATTTGATTTGTCCAATCAATATGGAGATTAAAATCACCCATGATTATTACCGTACCTTTTTTACAGGCTTCCATTATTTGTTGATTTATACTCTGTCCAACAGTATTGCGACTGTTCGGGGGCCTGTAGACTACGCCCACCAGAGACTTTTTCCCTTTATTATTTTAAATCTCCACCTAAACCGATTCTACATCTTGATCTTCTGATCCAATGTCACTTCTCACCACTGCACTGATCCCATCCTTTACCAACAAAGCCACCCCACCTCCCTTTCCTTTCTGTCTGTCCTTCCGAATTGTCAGATACCCTGGAATATTCAGTTCCCATCCCTGATCACCTTGCAACCATGTCTCTGTAATGGCGATCAGATCATACCCCTTTGTATCTATTTGTGCCATCAACTCATCTATCTTGTTACGAATGCTGCGTGCATTCAGATATAGAGCTTTTAACTTTGTCTTTTTACCATTTTCCTTGTTTTGGCCCCATTTTCTGTTGCACTCTTATTTTTAAATATTCTGTCCCTTCCTGTCACACTCTGGTAATTATTTCCCCCATCTCTATCCTGCTCTATTGTTTTCTGATCATAACTGTCTTCTGTATGTTCATGTGCTGCATAACAAAGCAACTTAATGATTCATGTCGAGGCTTGGTCTATCTTCGGAGAGACTGAAGTACACATGCAAAAGACACATGTACATTTCTGGTCGCAAGGGGGTATGATTGTTACGCCCCCATTTCACAATCATACAAGCCGATTATAGGGTGGCATGAGTCAACTCTCACAAAAGAAAGATTTCAGACTGCTGAAAGAATTGAGTGACTGTGTAATGGAATAGCCATATTTCAGAAAAATACACCAACTTATAAACAGATTTGATAATATTAAAACATGACAAACTGGGTTTAAAAGTCTGGAAAGCCCCAGCGACACAGGCTGCAGGCACAATACAGGCTTATGAGCTAAGATGGTTTGTTAACACAAAGCTGTGAACACAAGCTTTGAGATGGGAATTGGTTTGTAAATACAGAGACAAAGCCCCTATTGAAGCAAACCATTGGCAGTTCCTCTATGTCTAGAGTTTGGAACCAAAACAATGGAATGACCCAAGTAAAGTGTCGAAATTTAACACGTCGAACAGGTGCACAGAACATTAAAAAAACCAAGTGCCTTTGAAAAAATGACACCGTAAAAGAAATACCTGTCGTCAAATAGTTTTATGTTAAACTTAGAAACAGGAGACATAATTCTTAATACAACCAATTGAAGTAAATAAGAAATGCATGGAACACCCTAGATGAAGTGTTTACAAGTTGTAAAAGGTACAAATAGGAAGGCTTTGAAAATATAATATCAATAGATGACACCAAGCAATTACATTGTGTTTGTATTGAAAAAGGAATAGTTAGGAGACACGATGTCTGGCTTACAAGTAGTTAAGTGATATTAGAAATTCAATCGAAAGACTTCCTAAGAATCACATCAAATAAATACTACTGTCATATTGTTTTTTATGATGGTTTTTGAAACACCTAAACAGGAGACAAGTCTAAAAGCTAACAGCTGATATGACAGTAAAGAATAGAAGAAAGTCAGCAAAGAATGACTTAAAACAATTAGCTTACATAAACAGGAAAACTTCAAAGGATAAACCACCAAAAAAAATATAAAAATAAGAGCTTTTCAAATGGAAAGTCAGAAGTCGCTGGGAAGGCAAGCATTTCTCAACTTCACAGACACGCTCTAAGTTTACAATTCTGAGTCTCTGGTAATCAAGGTATTTGATTTTGGTGGATATTCTGGATTAAGAAATAAGTAGAAGTGTGGAAATGTAACGAAGTTAAGATTTGAGAATAAAGATCTGAGAATAAGAAAATGTAAGCTATTTGTATTTTGAATGGTTAAAGTTGCTATTGCCATAACTAAATGTTAACGAAATGTCAGTTCTTTAATAAATCTATATATTTTTTAAATTGTCTGAGTATTTCTGTATCATCTCGCAAACTCAATTTCTGTACTCTTCAATGAGGAGTTGTAGAATTCTGGGGGGTATTCTGGACCCTCATAATATCCGGAAGGTTACAGTCTAGTTAAACTTGCTAAAAGTGCTATCCGGAGGACGGTAACATCTTTAAGAACATAAGAACATAAGAAATAGGAGCAGGAGTAGGCCAATCGGCCCCTCGAGCCTGCTCCGCCATTCAATAAGATCATGGCTGATCTGATCCTAACCGCCAATCTACTATCTATCACAGAACCATCTCCTGCATCTAACAGAATTGCACACACGAAATAGGAGCAGAATCAGGCTACATGGTCCCTGGGCCCGCTCCACTACCCACAGGGCGATGACCGGATCCGAACCTAGACTCATGTCCAAATTCCTGCCCGCTCCCCGTAACCCTTAATGCCCTTTACTTCTAGGAAACTGTCTATTTCTGTTTTAAATTTATTTAATGATGTAGCTTCTACAGCTTTTTGTGGCAGCATATTCCATGGACCTACCACCCTCTGAGTGAAGTAGTTCCTCCTCATCTCAGTTTTGAAAGAGCAGCCCCTTATTCTAAGACTATGTCCCCTAGTTCTAGTCTCACCCGTCATCGGGAACATCCTTCCCGCAGCCACCCGATCCAACCCCTTCACAATCTTATATGTTTCAATAAGATCGCCTCTCATTCTTCTGAACTCCAATGAGTAGAGTCCCAATCTACCCAACCTCTCCTCATATGACCACCCCCTCATCCCCGGGATTAACCGAGTGAACCTTTTTTGCACTGCCTCGAGAGCAAGGATGTCTTTCCTTAAGTAAGGACACCAAAACTGTATGCAGTATTCCAGGTGCGGTCTCACCAATACCTTGTACAACTGAAGCAATACCTCCCTATTTTTATATTCTATCCCCCTAGCAATGAAAGCCAACATTCCATTTGCCTTCTTAATCACTTGCTGCACCTGCATACTAACCTTTTGAGTTTCGTGCACCAGGACCCCCAGATCCCTTTGCACTTCAGTACTCTCCAGTTTCTTGCCATTAAGATAATAAATTGCTCTAGGATTTTTCCTGCCAAAGTGCATCACCTCACACTTTCCAGTGTTGTATTCCATCTGCCAAATCTCTGCCCACTTACTTAGCCTGTCTATGTCCCCTTGCAGGTTTTTTATGTCCTCCTCACTCACTACTTTCCCTCCCATCTTTGTATCATCTGCAAATTTTGATATGTTACACTTTAGACCGTTTCTTTCCTTTAGGGAGAGGTAGCCTGACCTTTAGACCCAATTAAGCGTCTTATAGGATCCGGCTACCGCAAACTTTAGTTGAAGGTAAACGTCTGGGGAATACGCCTGATCTGGGGTAGTCCAAAAGGGCTAGGACTTGTAATTATCCCTTCAACTGAAGAGAGTCATTTGGAGGAAGGTTTGTGCAAATTAGTTTCAAAGGATTAAATCTGCACTTTGTGTTCGTGTAACAGATGCTGACAATAAAAAGAACTCTTGAAACAATTATGCTGAGCAGAAATTGGCTAGTGGAACCAGTTTCACATTCTCTTTTCTCTATGATTTAATTAGTATATTTTATTAATAAAACAAACAAAATAAATGAATGCAACACAGTTTCCTGGCAAATAAAGCAATCGCTTGCAGTAGGAATATCCTGTTCCCAGCTTCATTATTGCTTCCGAATAACCAGATATAATAAGGCGACTGACTGTAATTTTCAAACACAAGTAAATTGTGTGCAGTGGTTGGTCAATTGGGTTTAAAAAAAATAAAGATTGCCTACAATAGTGAGTGCTCCTTCAGGCTTCATTTAGAATGTAGGTTTAATGAACTTTTAAGCAAATATTCCTGCAAAATGATCAAATTGTGTGGAAAATATGTTCACTGATCAGCAATCAACTGTACACCATGTGAGAAAGTGAAAGGCACAGAAAGCGCTCTCATTAAACGCCAGTGTAAGTGGCACAAGATACTCCTTAGTCAAAGGAAGTCATTTGTGTAACCTGTTTTCGACCACTGTAAGCAGAAATGTTTACACTGATGTGCTTAAGCTTGCAATTTCTGGACAATAGTTTGGTTCCCTATCTCCTTGCTGATATTTACAATTGGACCACTTCAAATTTGTATAATAGCAAGAAATCATGCCTTTGTGTTGTTGGGTGAGATTCATACTGTGGATCTTTATTGTTCTATCCATGTACAGTACAGTGAATATAGTGGGAGATTAATCAACTACAGAGGCAGTTATTTAAAAGATGGTGAAAATTTCACACTGGCAGCAAGGTTTTACTTTTTACTGGGTGCTGCTTCTTGTTTGTCCCATTACCTGTACTTTGCTATAACAGTGCCTGATCAGAGAAGCTTGAAAAACGCCTGGTCAGAAAAGCTTGGAAAAATTATTTACCAGAGTGATTTTGTTGTTTTTGATTTTTCTGGTGATTTTCAAAAATGTTGTTTTACTAACAGGAGCATTGCAGCTACTGACCATGAACCAACAGACGCACGGAAATCGTTCCCTTGTTTCGATGAGCCCAATAAGAAAGCGACATACACCATCTCTTTGATATACAATGAGCCATATCAAGTGCTTTCAAACATGCCAGCTGAGGTAATTATGTAACACTTCAAAAATAAAATTGGTGCAGTCATAGGCCTTGAATTGCTGAAGCACATGGACAGATGTGTTTATGGGTAAATGGGGAGTATGTTTAATCAGAATTTCTCTTTACCAGCTGATCTCCTGTGGTGCTGCTCATGGGCAATCCAGAATCTGGAGCCCAGCTGTGATGTTTAGCTGCTAAGATGGAGCTGTATTTAACCTGGCCTAACCCTTTAAGGCCACTGTTCAAGTACTTCCTATGGGAAAGTGATCTAAATAGGATAATGCTGAGGGAAGTTTCTGTAAACTGGTATTAACTTGTAAATCCCCAGATCCTGCTCTTTGAGGTGTTTGGGAGGGGTGGGGGGGAAGGTTTGAAGGTTCTGATCTTGATGAAAATAGTCGTAATTAACTAGCCTTATCTTTTTTATACTTTCGACACTTTAAACGGTGACATCTGATATATCTACATATATATTTGTACAATTAAAGACACTGAAACAAATCCAACATACAGATGTGTCAATGCTACGTGGAGAGTGGAATTAATCAGCTTCTTTGTCTTCCAGAAAAATGATGATCTGGGTGGTGGCCAGAAAAAAACAACATTTAAAACATCCGTCAAAATGAGTACTTATTTGGTCTGTTTTGCTGTTCATCAGTTTGCATTTGAAGAAAGAATATCATCAAGCGGAATCCCTGTGAGTTATTTAATGTCTTGGGAACAAGCTAGTATTTTTATGCCAAAGTATTCATTGTTTTGCAATATCTGAACTTTCCCCACACTCCAGAGATTTGTTTCTTTCACATAGCGGTCGCTGCGAGGTAACTAAATGAAGAACAATTCATTGATGACCCGACTGGTAAAATGGTATTGCAATAACAGTGATTGGGGGTAATTGTGACTTTGTGTGATGATGTAAAACAGATGATAGCGCACAAAGTCAAAATTACTCCCATTGTGTGTGGCTTGGTCGGGATCACCCACTGGTTTAAGTGTCATATGTAATGGCTCCATGATGTCTAAACAGATTTGGCGTTGAGCGATCAACACTGGTGTTACGACTTTGTAGCTCTACCTCATGACTTTCTTAACATAAGTGGAGCTCAGCCATACATATCAGAAAGGTCACAAGGTCGACCCTCGGTCTGCACTGAGTTAGCTGGCCTGAGGAATTGGGATGCTGCAATTGGCATTCGTGCTTGTGAGCTAGGGAGGGGAAAATCAGCCGAGGTTCCTGCTCCTGGTTACTATCCTGTGATGCTGGAAAAGTGCATGTATGTAGATGCTGTCAATTCTCTATCTTACCGCCTCGTGTTTGAGCCATATTTCTGGAAAAAAAATGGCTGCCGCCTCGCTTCCGGCACGGGATACAGCGGCTGCCATTTTGGTGAGGTCCATAGCACTGCCATTGCCAGCGCTGGCCTCTCAAATTCAAATGAGCAGATCGTGACATCAATCAGTGTGCAACGCCTGATTTGACACACAACTGCTATTTTCGATGTCGCCGCACGCCGTAACGCCTGCTCCAAACCACGCACGGAAGAATGTGCATGTAGCTTCTTAAAGGGATACATATACATCTTTCAGGTAAGTTTGGATTTCAGCTTTTTGGAGTGATTTTTAAAATATTTTATTGAAGTAGTGGCTTGGTACAATACATTTAAAAAGTTGTTAGTGTGCAGGGAGTGCTGCTGGATGCTTGCAAGACTTTGGGTGGTAAAGGAAGGCCTCTGAGAAGACAGAAAATGCTGGAAACACTCAACAGGCCAGGCAGCATCCATGGAGAGAGAAACAAAGTTAACGTTTCAGGTCAAGATGCTGGCTGACCTGCTGAGTATTTCCAGCAATTTCTGCTTTTATTTCAGATTTCCAGCATCTGCAGTATTTTGCCTCTGAGAAGACCACTTGGTCACAGTCCTGGGGGGCACATGGAGATGAAGCAGAGGCAGCAAAGGGGACAAGATGCTTGCAGAGGGAAGAGGGGGAAGCAGAAGAGGGGGAGGCAGCCCAGATAGCCCCTTTCTGGCCAGGATATCCGGGATCAAATCATTGCCTGCGATACCAGTGATCACAACCCCAATTCCCCTTTCAACATTTGTCCCACACCTTACCTTCCCTCTGTTACTGATATCACAGTGTCCTCTTGGCCACAATGCTGAGATAAAAGCCACCACAAGCAAACTTTTCAATCCAACTTTATCCATATATGCATGCGTCCAATATAACACCAAAAATCAACTAATCACACTTGTGCATTCCCTTAGTGACTGTCTTGCATCTGCCTTTGCCTATCCTACTGATGTCATGCAGTACTACCCCAGTGGCTGCAGCTTGGCTGGTGGAAAATGCATCTTCAAAAGCCTTGGGGGACACTGCAGGTGGCCTTGCAGGACGACCTTGAGGGGCTGGGATTGTGAAATCGAGTGAGGGTGTTTCTTCTTCTTCACTCTCCTCTCCTTCTTCTTGGCCAACCACTGGCTGGGCAGGCTGCATTTCTTGAGTGTCTGAAATGAGGAAGACACAAGGGTAGAGTTGTCCTGAGGGGAGGGTAGGAAAGTGAGAGCTGCATGCTTACACCATGTGCAGCTTGTACATCAGAAGAGATTGTGTGATGAGGGGGAAGTGGGATGTGAGAAGGAGGATAACGTATGAGGATACCAGCATCTTGTATCCTTTCTGCCCCACTGCTGGTCAAGGGCTCAACCATGCCCCTGCCAAGAATGGCCAGCACCATCTCCTCCA
This sequence comes from Squalus acanthias, assembly GCA_030390025.1. Taxonomy (NCBI): domain Eukaryota; kingdom Metazoa; phylum Chordata; class Chondrichthyes; order Squaliformes; family Squalidae; genus Squalus; species Squalus acanthias. The sequence continues at coordinate 140,421,808 of CM059426.1, read as the reverse complement.
AGGGGGTGAGGTGAAGCTAGGAATGTGAGGTGCGCCTCATGTTTTGATACAGATTGTCGGTAGGTGAGTGATTTGGGGAGGGGTGGGTGAGGGGTTCGTGCATTGAGCAGTGTGTGAGGCTAATGGTTCAGTTGGTAGGAGACAGCTTTTGAAGATGCATTCACTGATCTTGACCACTCGTCTTGAGATCATGAAACTTCTTTGGGCACTGGAGCCAGGTCCTGGGGGCGACACTGCTGGCAGTGACAGCCTCGGTGATCTAGTCCCACGTCCTTCTTTCTTGAGGGCCCCCTGGCCCCCTGTGGTAGAGCACCTCTCTTCCACTTTTGACCTGCTGCACAAAGCTGGAGTGTTGCTTGCAGGACCCTGGGTGCTCTTTCCCTGGCCTGTTGAGCTATTTGTGTTGGTGCTGAAGCACTTTTACCACTTTTTTACATGCAGAAGGCATTTCAGCTTTAGAGCTGGAGACTGCCATTTTCGAATTATTTTTAATGTTTTTTTCTTTTCAGAAGGCAGTTGAACTCTAAGGGCTAAAGACTGCCTATTTTTAAATGAGTTTTACTTTTATTTTAGAAGGCAGTTCCACTTTAAGGGCTCGAGACTGCTTTCTAAAATGATAGCCTTGCTTAAGAAAAGGCTGCCTCGCTCCAGGGATGCTACGGTCACACTACAATGGACCTCCTGCTGAGCGCACAACCTGATGTAGCGCGATCCACACTAGGCTGTGCGCTCCAATCATTCAAATCAGCAGGCAGCACCAAAATAACAGAGCAAACCTCGCCCCGTGATGGCACTGCCCGTTTTCGGGCTTTATTGGATTTCTAGGCTATGGAGTTCAAATCACATCTGGGATTGGATTACTGTAAGAAAAGGGAATATATCTGTTTCTATTTTGAAAGATGTAAGGTCATAACGGATTTTCTTACAGAATAAACTGAATTCAGTAACACTATTTGTTTAATTCTATTTTTGTTTGTTTTCATCTTTCAGCTGAGAATTTATGTCCAGCCTGAGCAGAATCATACGGCATTGTATGCAGCAAATACTTTGAAAAAAGTATTTGACTACTTCGAAAAATATTTTAATATAAGCTATTCTCTTCCTAAATTAGGTAATGTTAATGTGATTTTTGTCTCTTTGTTTATTACAAATGGTTATACTATTGCAACATGGTAAAGAAACAAAGTAGAAAAATGTAGTTATTTATCTGTTTCTGTCAATAGTCTTGGATAACTTATCAGCCACATTTGTTACCAATTCAATGACCTTTTTTGTTTTTCTTTATCCGCCCACATTATTGTTATTGTTTTTATTTAATTGTATCTTCACATTCTTCCCTTGAAGAACAGTGTGAAGCGGTGGAAGCATTCACAGACTGATTAACAGTCTGCTAGCTTATGCCATTCATGCTCCTTCTATGGCTGTTGCCATCTTTAATCCAGCCAATAGGGTGATTGGTCCTGTACGGTGGGATGATTTCATGGGCTCCCACAACCCATATGACAGGGCACCCACACCCACCGGGCGCAAGTATCCTGCTGGATGTCAACCCAGAATTCGGAGGTGGAGTTCCGGTCTCCGCTTGCTGTCTGGAGCAGAATTCAAAGCCTACGCCTTCTGACTCTGAGGCGAGAATGCCAGCACTAAGCTATTGGCTCACTTCTGGTGTATTGTTAATATATTATTCTACTCTGTGATGGAAGCATAGGCCAATCACAATACAGGGAGTGGGTCATGCAACGATCCTTTATACAATAGGAAGAAACCGTGTCTTATCCTGTCCACAGGAATTCCAAAGCACTTAACAACTAATGGATTACTTTTGAAGGTTGCTGATCAGTAAACTCATTTGGCAGAGTGCTTTCCTGTTTTAACACATTTGTATGTCCATAGATTTGACCATGTCACATCTGTGAGATAACCATGTCAATTATAAAACTGCTGAAATGCCAGCTTTCAAAGCCAAGAGGGAGAAAATGGTGTGTAACATATATTAAATTTTAATTTTAAAGTTTGAAAGGGTTAGCATAGGTTAGTTTGAATAGGAAAAAGTCAAATTAAAGTTAAAATAATCGGGGGTGAATTCCCACGGGGGTTCTCCCTCTCATCTGCCATAACTTTGGTAGAGAGCCGCAGAAATCCTGGAAAAACAGCATAAACCCAGTTAACACCATTTTCCCAGAGTTTCTGTGACTGTCTTCCGCTGAAGTTACAGTGAATGAGTTGGAGAACCCCCGTGGGAATTCACCCCCATAAAATAAGACATAGACAAGAGGAAGAATAGAGTCTTTAGAAAAAGAAAAAGAAAATCAACCATATTAAATTTTTTTAAACTTACATATATAAAATGATGTTTCAGGTGTTTATTTTTATAGTTCAGGGATAATATGACAGCAATAAAGCTACTTCCAATATTTGAGTGGCTTTTGCTACTTGAGTATTTGTTTTGAACATCACACTCAGCTGAAAACTTAGGAAACTGGACAGTCCAAGGAAGATGTCATTTCCCCAGACTTTCTCGGGTTAACTTCCAAAGAGTCATTTATTACCTTACACAGTTCCGATTAAAAAGAGGTTTATTACTTTCAACTATATTATTGTTTAACGACAAGTTTGCTGGAGCTGATGCAACTTGATTATGTAATACAGTAAATAAATGTGCGTATTCATTTGGTGTTTGTAGTTTCCCAGTAATGAGCTCCAGTTATTTCACCGTACAATGACTACAATATCCTTTTCTTAAAAACTGCACTGAATTACTGCCAGTTGCTGTTTTACTAGAGGAGCCCATGACTATTAACCTCATTCCTATCATTGTTACCAATGAAGGGACAGGTGATTTTATTAGATTGTCCCCTTCCATTTTGCAAATAACTATCCTGCCTTTACATTGTCCGTCTCTTCCACTCTGCTAACAGTAACAACAACAACTTGCATTTATATAGCAGCTTTAATTTAGCTCAATGTCCCAAGATGCTTCACAATTGGGGGAAACCGATCCGAGCAGGAGCGGTGGGGGGGTGGTTCGGGAAGGTGGCTGAAGGTGCTGTCGAAGAGGTATGTTTTAAGGAGGATTTGAAGGTGGGGACAAATGTAGCAAGATGTTGGGTTCATGGAGGGAGTTGCAGAGTGTAGGGGCAAGATGTCTGAAGGTAGAGCAGAGGGAGGGAGAATGTGGATTAGACCAGAGCAGGTATAGTAGATGATGCAAGCAGGGATGTAGGGCTGCAGGAGCGTGTTAAGGTAATATTGGGTGAGGGTTATAGGTGAGTGGAATTTTGTACAGGATAGTATGCAAATAGTGGAATTCTGGATGAGCTAAAGTTTATGCAGGAGGTAGCTCCTAGGTAGTTTATAGGGTAGTGGAAAAATCAAATTTGGATGTGATAAAGGCGAGGCTGAGCCTTTCAGTGGCAGTGTGAACTTGAACTGGAGGGAATGGGATGATAGCTATGATGCAGAGTTTGTGGTCATGGCCAAGCAGTCAAGCCAGTGCTGAGCTGCAAGAAATTGTGGCTCATCGACAACTTGATGGATAGGTAGCCCAGTAGCATAGTGACAGTTGTGGAATCAAGAGTAATAATGGAAGTTAAAGCTGGGCATTCTTGATTTACATGTGAAAGCTGACGCTATGCTTTATAGCTATTGTCACTGTGGAGCAACATACTAATGAGGAATGAGATGGGGTGAAGATGGAACTTTGGGGCATACCAGAGGTGACTATGGGGGGACAGTAGCAGAAGCCATTGCAGGAGATATGCTTGCACCATTGATTAGGTAAGACTGGACCATCAGAGTTCCTAATCGCTGTCCAGTGACTCTCGGAAAGTGCTTGTGTGTGTGTAAGGTTCTTAGACTTGACACCAATTTTTGGTTGCAAATAAACTTTATTGAGTTCAACCGAGTCTTGACACACTCAATGTCTTGAGCAATAGTCATACAGAGAAATAAACGATATTACCCACTTTTGTTCTGGCTAGAGTATGTAACCTTTGTCGATTCTTTCGTTCTTGTCTCTCTAGTCGTTTTTCAATTAAACTAGCTAGGAAATCCTTTAACTCATTCCTGACCAATTTTTCAAAGAAAGGATATGGACACACTTCTGTTTTTTTTAAAAATATCAAATGTATTGTACATGCTGTTCATTACACCAACATCCGCAATATGTTCACATCTGTTGATTGTTGTCTTTGTTTGTGATATAGGTAAATCCTAATCTTGCATATATATGTATATAAGAATAGGCTATCTTGCATGTGGATGTCTGGTGAGAACAGAATTACATTATGCTATGATGCTCTCCATAGCTGAATAAAGTACAACTGCTCAAAACCAGATTGTCCGCTGTTGTTGCATTAATCTGGCAGTCAGCAGCCAAAAATGGACAAGACTTTCTATGCCATAGTATAGTTTCCAGAGGGTTTAGAGTAACAATGTTGTTCACCTCAAACAGACAGAACTTCATTTAAATATGCATTTGGGTGCAGAAATGCCATTTCCCGACATTCAGGTAGGCAGGATATCTTAAAGATGTCCATGTGAATTGGGCAGACCCTAATTGACTGCACCCACCAAAATGTTTCCAACCATATCTGTAGGTCCTGCGCACCTACCTGGCCAATGACTCTGGGTAACTGTTTTCACATGGTCTGGATCATCAGACTCTGGGTTATTCTTGCACATGCCTGCAGATTCATGCCTGTCCCTTGGGTTCTTTTTCCTTTTTCCTGTTATTTCTTAGTCCCCTCCCTCTTAAGTCTTACAAAAGGCTGCTAATGGGTTAAGATAACTTCTGAACCTTTCCAAAGTCTTTAAGAATTGTTTACCAACTCTTTCCCCCCCCCTCCCCCGCAGTTCCCTTTAAATTTCACTTACATACAATTTCCTATTTGCACTGCTGCACCCATCCAAATCTGCAACTAAAGCAATGTTAATGAGCTGACTTTGAAAAATTCGATGCAAACAGCTCACTTGTATTTAAGTCTATTTAATCTCCTCACAGGCCATTCAGGTCTAAACCACACCAAAAGTAGAAAATCTAGATTTAATTGTTCAGGTCACAGGTGAAGAAAGGCCACTCGGCCAAGGCCGCAGACGACTGTCGGTGCTCCATTATGGGTTCCGGCAGTGCTGTTGCAGGGATTTTCAAGATGGCAGCCTATCAGTCGCGAGATAAAGGACCGCTGACCCAATCGAATAAAATTAAACACATTCCACATTTCTAATAGAATCTTAGAGTATTTTTTAAATGAACTATTTTAATATAAAAAAAAGTTAATGGTTAACAATGTGATACAAAATTTAATCTACTAGCTAGGAAATCCTTTAACTCATTCCTGACCAATTTTGCAAAGAAAGGATATGGACACTTTTTTAATATCAAATGTATTGTACATGCTGTTCATTACACCAACATCTGCAGTATGTTCATGTTTTCTCTGAGCACTTCCTGTCTCATTAGTAACATTAACCATTACAAAACATGGACAGGAATTACAGGAACTAAAATATTTGAGAACTAGTGGAATTGAATGCATCTAACGAGCTAGAGATAATTAGGTATCGTTCATTTGTAGAATAAATTCCGTTTTCTACTTTTCCCTATCGTAAATAGTTTCTATATCTAAAAAGAGCCTCGGAGAATACTGAATTCAATTGGAAATCAGTACATTAATCAGTTTCTCTAAAGTAAGAAATAAAATGTAATTGAAATTAGTATTTAATATTAATCATAAAATAAAGACTGTCTACCATCTAATCATTAAATGCCAAATATAGCATCTGGTAATCTACAAAGGAAAATGGGAGCTGTGAACTGCAGGTCAAAATCTATTGAATATTTAGTTCATTATGTGGGTCCTTGTAGTTGTTTATTTTGCAATTCTGAAATAATAGAAATGTGTACATTGTATTCACTTTATCATGTACATCTTTTTGATGCAACTCTGCATTGCAGATATGATTGCCATCCCAGACTTTGGTACTGGTGCAATGGAAAACTGGGGACTGGTCACCTACAGAGAGACTAACCTGCTGTTTGATGAAAAAGAATCTTCCTCATACAATCAGCAACGGGTCGCTTCAGTTATTGCCCATGAACTTGTTCACCAGGTACTGTAAGGATGCAACATTCAGTTTTCAGGAATGCCCAATTTGTATATTATTATGGATTTATAATGAGCTGCAGATAATGAGATCTATTTCAAGGCTTATGTTAGATCATAAATTTATCCTGTGTGCCTTCCTTGAGGCATGGTTTTTTCTCTCTCACCTATTCAGTCTGGAATTGCTGCATTCCCACTAACCAAAATTAGTTATAATTATGAAAAGAAATAGAGACACTGACAAGATTTAAAAGGAGATAATGTTGATAAGACATAAATCAATAAACTATGAAAAAAGGATCTAACAAAATAAATACTCATTGGATAAAAAGGTTAAGGGAAACTTGGTGCCGAATTTTTAAGATGATAATGAAGAGAAAACATGAGATGGAGGCGGAGTTCTGTGTTAAAGCAGGGATAGAAACGGGATCTGAGTATAGGAGAAGGAAACTAAACAATTTGTAAGTTAAAGAGCAACTATCTACCATGTAGAGTTGTTACTTTATTGAAAAGCCCTCTACACCAAGTTTGATTAATACTGCTTTTGAAACATTAAGAAAACCCACTGAAAGAGTCCTAATTCAATTAGAAGTAAAGAATGCTGACTTAGTACTAAGGGTAAGGGGAGGGGAGATGAGAATGGCCTGTGAGGTGCTGAATATGGGCCTAAATTATAAGATAATTTAAGTGGGCTGAGAGTGCTTGTTCATACCTTATTTTGTTCTTGGATGTATCTCAAAGGTTATTTTGAAAGGTTTATTGAACTCCAGCCTTCTTGATTTATTTTCATTATGTTTGTTTCAACATGGTTTACAAATGGTGCAAGATGCAAAACAGCTAACAAATAAAAATATTGTAATCAAATCACCAGTAGCACAGGATGGGCAGAAGTTATGAGCCATTTAAGAAAGATTTTCTATTTGCAAGTTGTGGGGTTTTTAATAAGTGATTTGGTTAAGAAATATGGTGCAAGTTTCTTGTTTTCATCTAACTAATGCTACTCTTCAGTATGTGGCAAAAACATTGTTGAATCCATTGTACAATACATGTGTCCATATTTTGAAAGATAAATATAACAATCATTGCTCAAAAACTAGTTCTGTAAGGGCTAAATTTCCTCTCCATAGTCATGGGCATACATTCAGGACACAAGTCTGTTTTGTAGCTTTTGACACTAGAATGATTTAAATTTTACAATTTAGCACTTTCGGCAAAGATCTTTTCATAACAGGAGCCCATATCAGGCATTTGGGTCCTGAGGTCAGCATGTTCCAAACTGAATTGCTTATTTGCACTCCTGCCGCAAAGCTCTATGCTGCAAGCACAAAACTGTAACATTTGCCCCGAGTCCATATTCCTTTACTTGCTGTTGATTCATGAGTTTGTCTTGCTGTGCTAACAAAATGAACATGATGCGGAGATGCCGGTGTTGGACTGGGGTGGACAAAAGTGAGAAGTCGCACAACACCAGGTTATAGTCCAACAGTTTTATTTGAAATCACAAGCTTTCGGAGCTGCTGCCCCTTCGTCAGGTGAAGTAAAGGAATACGAATCGACAAAGCATATATAGATAGAGAACAATGCATGTGTAGCGTACAATGTCAGACGACTACATTTAATCCTCCTGACTGCCTTTCGTCACACCTCGGCAGAGAAACAATCAGGTCAGCCAGGAAGGCACCACATCAAAGACATAGCAAGATACAACTGAGACAATGAGGTGGGGTTACAGGGGGTCTAATGTGTTAAATGCTGCAGTCTGTATGGAAAACGATAAACTTTAAAATTTTTACTTTTTTTTTACTGGAAATCACATCTGTGAACAAGCCAACGATGACTCGAGTCTGGATGACTCAACGTCATATATCGTGACATAAACCCTAGATCCCGGTTGAGGCCGTCCTCATGAGTGCAGAACTTGACTATCAGTTTCTGCTCGATGATTTTGCGTTGTCGTGTGTCTCGAAGGCTGCCTTGGGCATTGTTCTCTATCTATATATGCTTTGTCGATTCGTATTCCTTTACTTCACCTGACGAAGGAGCAGCGCTCCGAAAGCTTGTGATTTCAAATAAAACTGTTGGACTATAACCTGGTGTTGTGCGACTTCTCACTTTTGACAAACAGGAAAGGGGCCATTTAATATTTTGCATTGTCCTAATGTGAAGGTCATTCATTAGCATGTGTAAACCTGAAAAATCCTGTGAAAGTTTAGCATATGTAGTTACATCTGGTTTCTCTCCGAGCTACACTGCACAGGCACAGTCTTTACAATCCAGGATCAACGGAGGAATGTGGGGCTCAGAAAGTAAACTCACCTATTTGTACATTATAATCAAAGAGTGTATTATAATTCACAACTAAGATTGCCTAAAGGCATACTATAAGTTGAACTTTGATCACAGGTCACATCTTCCTGCATGGAAAATCATTGGAGCCATCAGATCTAGGTACAAATTATGGATATAGTTGTGCAAATCCGCAGATAGCGTACTTCCACATGTTTCATTTGGTTTTCTTTTTGTTTGAAGTCAAATGTACTGAAACCAAACTTATCAAACTCATTATCATGTCAATAACTCATGTATTTATACTTGTAGTGGTTTGGAAATCTTGTGACCATGGATTGGTGGGACGACTTGTGGCTGAATGAAGGATTTGCCAGTTTCTTTGAGTACATTGGAGTAAATGCAGCTGAACCTGATTGGTTAATGGTAAGTCAGTCTTTCATATAGGTTCTGAAATTACATTGTGCAATACCTGCATACAAATGCTTAACACATTCTTTGGAAATTCCTTTTTCTACCATTTTAGAAGTGTTAACCTGTTTAAAATAAGTGGGTTCACAATGAGTTAACAAATTAGCAACTCGCTGTCCTCTGAGCAGGAAGAGGGTGATTAATATCCTGCAAGGTGTTTGGGATGGGAAATAAGGGACAATGGAACAAAAAAAATTAAAAGTTGACAAGTCTACTTACATCAAAGGGTGAGGTAACTGATCAGTAGTCCTGAAAATCAGCAAACTGTTTTTGAAAAGCACTTCATTTAATAATGATGCATGTCTGTGAAGTGAAACAGCAATGACTTTCAAGTGCCACTAACCTAAATTGTTACATTTCACTGAGTGAATATATGCACATTTGGATACACCGCTGCTGTCAATACTTAGTTACCACAGCTACTGTCTGTAAATTAACAAATATGCACATTGAATTAAAATGAATGATGATAAATTAGGAATTCTTTATTTTTTTCCAGTGAAAGCAGCTATTAGCATCTCTTATTTTCTAATTGCTTTGCATCAATTTTTATAAGTTAACACACTGGCAGTTAATTCGCAGCACCCAGTCCTCCTGTAAAGTAACTTATTATACAGCTATGCATGATTGGTTTGATCAGTAACATCTCTGATACTATCTCTCACAGTTGGATCAGATTCTTCCAGATGACGTTTTGTCCGTAATGGTTGATGATGCTTTGTTATCATCCCATCCAATCATTGTTGATGTCTCAACACCAGCAGAAATTACCTCCGTGTTTGATGGCATATCGTATAGTAAGGTAAGAACTGCATTTAGTTATTATAAATGAGTTATACATTAGACCACCTTTGGAGCACTATTTTGTGAGGCATACTAAAAGTGTGCTGCAGTATTTTACATGGGTTTTCAATTACTGAATGATTCAAACTATGAGATGAGATGAAATGGTGTGTGATATCAGTAAGGAATGCATTAACACATTTGTATGAAATTCACTATTTTAAAAAGTTAATGCCTTCATTAAAATCATGAAGAGAATTAATGTGTTTCTCAATAATATAGTACAGCACAATTTCAACCTCATAGTAGATCATAGAATCTGACACTGTAAATAGGGGCCACTATATTTGAGAAATGTGCAATAGTGAGCAATTAAAACCTGTATATGTCTAATATTGTATTGCATGGCACACATCTGTTAACAGCAAGATACTTTGGTACTGATGGTGAAATGAAAGATATGCTGAATTGATTGTGAACAAAGTAATGTTGTAAACAGTATCTGCCTTGCAAACTGCAAATTTTGAATGCAAACAGTGGCCAGTCTGAAGCATAATGATAACCTGTTACAATCTTTGTAATAGAGTATTACTGACCTTTAAATTACAACCTATTTATTTACTGGAATATTATAGTCATACCACATTAAATGTATTGTTCAAATATTTCATTTTATGTGCCTTTATGACTGTTGCCCAACCTCACAAAAGTATTATAACTGTAAAAGGCAATAGAACCATAAATTAGTATGAGGCTGCTTCTAAGACTGTATCACATGCTTGGATACCTTGTGAAAAACACGCACAATTTAACAATAATGATCCATTTAAACCAGTGCTTTGACGTGAAAGTGGCAATTTTCTGTCTTCATGCTGCCAGCAGGGGTCCTTGCCCGTCAGCAGTGTATGTTGGAAATGTGGTCACATGCTGTGTGCTATTTTACAGCCATTAACTTATCTGGGTAGATCTTGACTTGTGCGATAGTGTAAAATGGGGGATAGTGAGTTGGCAGCCCAGTTTAAATCTCTCCCGATTATTAGTTCCATTGACTTCCCTCCCCTTTCACCATCTCTTTTTATATTTACTTATGCAATTCCATTTTAAATGATAGAATTTTTGCCTCAGTAACCATTTATGGGGACACATCCATGTTCTACTAAGTTTCTGTGTGAAAATACTTCTTCGAACATTCCTCTTCATTCTTCCAGTGATAATCGTGAGTCTATGCCACGCTGTTACTGATTTACCGAAAGTGGAAAGAATATTTCACTTTCATTAATTTGCAATTTGTCCAAGGTTTCTGTAATGGCATTGGGATAGAGATTTCAGGGGTAAATCTTCCTCTTTACCGCGTGGGTAGTCTTCTTTCTTTCATATGGTAGTAGCAAAGCAAATCAGATGTCAATATCTAAATCAGATATCCAGGCCAAAGCTTCCGGTGTAACAGCGTGGATATCTTGTAGGCTGCCTGTGAATTTCCTCTGAGGGCAGTGCTCGATGATGTGCTCCAGGGTCTGATCAGGAGCTCCACAGTCGCAAGATGGGGATGCTTTAATCTTCTATCTATGGAGAAAGTGGCAGCATCTACCATGACCGGTTCTGAGAAGTTGATTGGTTGCCCACTGTTTGCTAGGAAGGTTTGATCCTTCAGGTTGTACTGTGGGGTCCTCTATAAGGAATCCATTCTGTATGTCACAGTTCTTCCAAGCATTTCGCCATCGGTCATCAAGGCTGAGAGGAGATTGCTGAGGGCTTCGGCGACGGTCCAAAATGGCCTTCTAGATTTGAGACTGGTTGGTGGTAGGTTGGTCAAGTCGACATGGATTGGCATGTCTTTGCTGGCATAGCGGTTGTATTCTCTGTAGACTGCATATTCGCAGCGTAGGTGTGGTGGCGCGATGTTTGCAAGCACAGGCAGCCATGGTGTTGGTGTCGATAAAAGCGTACTCATAGTAAAATTCAGCTGGACATCAACGGATTTGACATGCGGACTTGATAGCCATGCCAGAGAGCAGTACTCCGCTGTAGAGTACACCAGGGCGAGTGCTGCCGTATGGAGGTTTTGAGCGTCTGCACCCCATGTGGATCCGGTGAGTTTCATCCCAAGGTTCTGGAGATGTTGTCTATATGACAGTGCAATCAAGCACGACTCCTAAATAGGAGGGTTTTTTGGCATGGTTTACTCTGTGCCACAAAAGGAGACTTTCAAAGCTTGGTTTGCTTGATAGGTGTTGAGGTGGAATGTCGAGGTGACGGTTTTTTGCGGGTTTGGCCGAAGTCGCCATCGGCAGAAGTAGGCCTCCATCCTCTGTAAATCACTGGTTAGGGTCTCCTCGGTGATGGATAGATTCATGTTTTGCGTGGCCAAGGCAATATCATCAGCGTATACAAACTTGCAGAGCTCTGTTTTGGGCAGGTCACTGGTGTAAACGTTGAATAACATGGGTACCAGGACAGAACCCTGTGGGAGTCCGTTGTTCAATGTCCTATATCTGCTTTTCTGGGTACCAGTGCACACATTGAAGCGTCGGTTGCTAAGCATGGAATTGAGAAGATGGATCGTTGTTCTGCAGGGTAAAATGGTGGAGAGCTTGAAAAGCAGGTCATGCTTCCATATTGTGTCACACGCCGCTGACATGTCCACCTGTACAACGAGTAATCTGGCAGAACGGATCACCCACCCTTTATAGAACCCACCCAATTTTCATTCCAGTAAAACAAAAATCAGGCGGGTCACGCTGGAATCCCAGTGGGTTCTCACTCTGCTAGAGCAAGTGCAGTGGAACAGAACTCATGGCCACCCAAATGCACCAATGCAGACCTCGTCCCCAATTTTAGGGACGGGATCATGGTTGGGGACTGGCAGATACTGCAAAGATGCATCAGCAGAGGCCTGGAAAATCTGAGTGACTCCATGCCCCTCCAAGGCTGGAAGAAATGTTCAGGAAGGGCACCATAAATGGGTGAGTATTGCTTTTCTCCAGCTCCCAATGGAACCAGCGGGGCTCTGCTGAAGGCAATCTTGCATGAGTTGCCCTGAGACTTTATAAAGATGTTGTCAAGGCAGCTCAGGAACTTCCCAGTCATGCCCCCTTGGAATATGGGGTGGGGGGTGGACGGTGGATGGAAGGTCCATCACGTGACCCCCCAACCGGAATTAAAAGGATGCTGTAAATGGAGTGTAATCCTGGTGGAACTAAATTCCGCTCCAAATTTCAACCCCATTGCCTATGTGAAGATGGACAAGTTCAAATTATTTGCTGAGCCATAAAATTGTAGCAACAGATATTCTTGATTCGGCCCCAGCTTGAGTTGAGCTTTCTTTATGGTTTTTCTATTAGCATAGTAACATAGTACCAGTTTCAGGTAGGAGAAGACCTTTGGTCCATCAGCCCACCTATCCAGAGTATTCTCTTGGTGCTTTTCTAATAACCCTCAATCCCATTTGTTAACTAGAACCTGTCTAATTCTTTCTTAACCTATTAAAGTTTCTTGTTCCACCACCTGTGCCAATAATCTGTTCCACAGATTAACAGCCTTTCTTTTAAAGAAAAAGTTCCTCCTGCATTTCCTATTTTCATTTTGTTGTCCTCAATGTAAGGGCTATAACATTGTATGCTGTAGTCAGAGGTCAGACTATAAGGGACTACTGTATTTTGTTCATGTCTTGTGCTTATGGTTGCAGGGTGCATCGATTCTACGTATGTTGCGTGACTGGATGACTCCAGAAAAATTTCAGCAGGGATGCCAGGTACATTTTTTGTTTTTTGCTTTTAGAAGGAGAATGGATAGCTAGCTGGCTTCAAGAAGAATGGATAGCTAGCTGGCTTCAAGAAGAATGGATAGCTAGCTGGCTTCAAGAAGAATGGATAGCTAGCTGGCTTCAAGAAGAATGGATAGCTAGCTGGCTTCAAGACCAAAAGCAGATAGTAGAAGTAAAGGGTAGCTATTCAGAGTGGTGGAAGGTGGAGTCCCACAAGGATCAGTGCTGGGACCAATGTTATTCACAATTTATATTAACGATTTAGACTTTGGAATCAAAACACAATTTCTAAATTTGCAGATGACACCAAATTAGGGGGGGATAGTCAATACTGAGGAGGACTGCAACAAATTACAAGAAGACATTAATAAACTTGAAGAATGGGCATATAATTGGCAAATGAATTTCAACAGGGATAAATGTGAGTTATTCTATTTTGGTACGAAAAATAAGGAGCTCACATATTACTTGGAAAATAAGAATCTAAATAGAGTCATAGAGCCATAGATTTATACAGCACAGAAAGAGGCCCTTCGGCCCATCGTGTCTGTGCCGGCCATCAAGCCCTGTCTATTCTAATCCCATTTTCCAGCACTTGCTCCGTAGCCTTGTATGCTATGGCATTTCAAGTGCTCATCTAAATGATTCTTGAATGTTGTGAGAGTTCCTGCCTCTACCACCCTTTCAGGCAGCGAGTTCCAGATTCCAACCACCCTCTGGGTGAAAAAGTTTTTCCTCAAATCCCCTCTAAACCTCCTGCCCCTTACCTTGAATCTATGCCCCCTGGTTATTGACCCCTTTACTAAGGGGAAAAGTTCCTTTCTATCTACCCTATATATGACCCTCATAATTTTGTGCACCTCAGTCAGGTCCCCCCTCAGCCTTCTCTGCTCGAAGGAAAACAACCCCAGCCTGTCCAGTCTCTCTTCATAGCTGAAATGCTCCAGCCCAGGTAACATCCTGGTGAATCTCCTCTGCACCCTCTCCAATGCAATCACATCCTTCCGAAAGTGTGGCGACCAGAACTGCACACAGTAGTCCAGCTGTGGCCTAACTAGCGTTTTGTATAGCTCCATCATAACCTCCCTGCTCTTATATTCTATACCTCGGCTAATGAAGGCAAGTATCCCATATGCCTTCTTAACAACCTTGTCTACCTGCCTTCAGGGATCTATGTACATGCACACCAAGGTCCCTCTGATCCTCTGTCCTTCCTAGCGTCCTACCATTCATTGTGTATTCCCATGCCTTGTTAGTCCTCCCAAAATGCGTCACCTCACACTTTTCAGGGTTAAATTCCATTTGCCAGTGTACTGCCCATCTGACGAACTTGTCTATATCGTCCTGTAGCCTAAGGCTTCCCTCCTCGCTATTTACCACTCCACCAATTTTCGTGTCATCTGCGAACTTACTCATCATACTTCCTACATTCCTCTCTAAATCATTAATGTACACTACAAACAGCAAGGGACCCAGCACCGATCCCTGCAGTACACCACTGGACACAGGCTTCCAGTCACAAAAACAACCTTCGACCATCACCCTCTGCCTCCTGCCACTAAGCCAATTTTGGATCCAATGTGCCAAATTGCCCTGGATCCCATGGGCTCTTACCTTCTTGACCAGTCTCCCATGTGGGACTTTTATCAAAAGCCTTACTGAAGTCCATGTAGACTACATCAACTGCACTACCCTCATCCACACACCTAGTCACCCCCTCAAAATTCAATCAAATTGGTTAGACATGATCTCTCCCTGACAAAGCCATGCTGACTATCCTTGATTAATCCTTGCCTCTCCAAGTGGAGACAAATTCTGTCCCTCAGAATTTTTTCCATTAATTTCCCTACCACTGACGTTAGGCTCACTGGCTTGTAATTCCCTGGTTATCCCTACTACCCTTCTTGAATAATGGTACTACGTTAGCTGTCCTCCAGTCCTCTGGTACCTCCCCTGTGGCCAGAGAGGTTCTGAAAATTTGTGTCAGAGCCCCTGCAATCTCCTCCCTTGCCTCACACAGCGTCCTGGGGATTTATCCACTTTTAGGCCTGCTAAAACCACTAGTACCTCCTCCCTCTCAATGCTAATTTGTTCAAATATATCACAATCCCCCTGCCTGATTTCTATGCCTACATCGTCCTTCTCCATAGTGAACACAGATGCAAAATACTCATTTAAAACCTCACCTACATCTTCCGGCTCTACACACACATTGCCACTTTGGTCCCTAGTGGGCCCTATTCTTTCCCTGGTTATCCTCTTGCCCTTAATATACTTATAAAACACCTTGGGATTTTCATTTATTTTGCCCGCCAGTGTTTTTTCATGCCCCCTCTTCGCTCTCCTAATTTCTTTTTTAAGTATCCCCCTGCACTTTCTATACTCTTCTAGGGCTTCCACTGTTTTTAGTCCTTTGTATCTGCCAAAAGCCTCCTTTTTTTTCCTAATCCATTCTTGTATATCACTTGACATCCAGGGTTCCCTGGACTTGTTCATCCCACCCTTGACCTTTACAGGAACATGTTGACGCTGTACTCTCTCTCTTTCCTTTCTGAATGACTCCCACTGCTCTGATGTGGATTTTCCTACAAGTAGCTGATCCCAGTCCACTTTGGTCAGATCCTGCCTTATCATATTAAAATCGGCCTTCCTCCAATTTAGAACCTTTATTTCCGGTCCATCTTTGTCCTTTTCCATGACTACCTTAAATCTCACCAAATTATGGTCACTGTCACCAAAATGCTCTCCTACTGACACTTCTACCACTTGCCCGGCTACATTCCCGAGAATTAGGTCCAGTACCGCCCCCTCTCTTGTAGGACTTTCTACATGCTGGCTCAAAAAGCTCTCCTGGATGCACTTTAAGAATTCCGCACCCTCTAAGCCTTTTACACTCTGCCTATCCCAGTTAATATTGGGGAAGTTGAAATCCCCTACTATTATTACCCTATTATTTCTACACTTCTCTGAGATTTGCCTACATATCTGTTCTTCTATCTCCCCCTGACTGTTTGGGGGCCTATAGTACACTCCCAGCAAAGTGCTTGCCCCCGTTTTGTTTTTAAGTTCTACCCATATGGCCTCATTAGAGGAACCTGCTAAGATATCATCCCTCCTTACAGCAGTAATTGACTCCTTGATTAATATTGCGATACCCCTCCTCTTTTACATCCCCCCCCCTCTGTCTCGCCTGAAGATTCTATACCCCGGAATATTGAGCTGCCAGTCCTGCCCCTCCTTCAACCATGTCTCTGTGATAGCAACAATATCATACTCCCATGTGTTCATCAACACCTTCAATTCATCTGCCTTACTCGTAAGACTCCTTGCATTAAAATAAATGCCACCCAGCCTTGCCATACTCCCTTGTGCCATTACATATTTGCTCTGCCTTCCAGACTGACTTGTTTTTTCCTCTATATTTGGCTGTGCATCACCCCGTACTATAGCTCCACTCCGTATCCCATCCCCCTGCTAAGTTAGTTTAAACCACCCCCAACAGCACTAGCAAACCTCCCCGCAAGGATGTTGGTCCCGTTTCAGTTCAGGTGCAACCCGTCCGACTTGTACAGGTCCCACCTTCCCCAGAAACAGACCCAGTGATCCAGGAAACCAAAGCCCTCCCTCCTGCACCAACTCTTTAGCCACTCATTCATCTGCTCTATCCTCCTATTCCTATACTCACTAGCACGTGGCACCGGGAGTAATCCAGAGATTACAACCTTTGAGGTCCTGCTTTTTAATCTGCTATCTAGCTCCCTAAATTCTTGTTGCAGGACCTCATCCCTCTTTCTACCCATGTCGTTGGTACCAATGTGAACCACGACCTCTGACTGTTTGCCCTCCCCCTTCAGAATGCCCTGCAGCCGTTCAGTGACATCCTTGACCCTGGCACCAGGGAGGCAACATACCATCCTGGAGTCACGTCTGCGGCCACAGAAACTCCTGTCTGCACCCCTCACTATTGAGTCTCCTACCACTATTGCCCTTCCACTCTTACTCCTCCCCCCTTGTGCAGCTGAGCCACCCACAATGCTGTGAAATTACAAGAATACATTAATAAACTTGAAGAATGTGCATATAATTGGCAAATGAATTTCAACAGGGATAAATGTGAGATTACATTTTGGTACGAAAAATAAGGAGGTCACATATTACTTGGAAGATAAGAATCTAAATGTGGTAGAAGAGCAAAGGGATCTTGGAGTGCAAATACACAAATCACTAAAAGTAGCAACATAGGTTAACAAGGCCATAAAAAAGCAAAGCAAACACTAGGGTTTATTTCTAGAGGGATAGAATTGAAAAGTATAGAAGATATCTAAACTTGTATCGAACCTCGGTTAGACCACACTTGGAGTACTGTGTAACATTCTGGTCGCCATATTATAAAAAGGATATGGAGGCACTGGAGAGGGTGCAGAGAAGATTTACAAGGATGATACCAGAAATGCGAGGGTACACCTATCGGGAAAGGATGAACAGGCTGGGTCTCTGTTTTCTTGAAAAGGGAAGGCTGAGTGGTGACCTAATAGAGGTCTTTAAAATTAAGAAAGGTTTTGATAGAGTAGATACAGAGAATATGTTTCCACTTGTGGGGAAGAGCAAAACGAGAGGCCATCAATATAAGATAGTCACCAAGAAATCCAGTAGGGAATTCAGAAGAAACTTCTTTACCCAGAGAGTGGTGAGAATGTGGAACTCGCTACCACAGGGAATGGTAGAAGCGAATAGTATAGATGCATTTAAGGGGAGGCTAGATAAGCATATGAGAGAGAAGGGAACAGAGGGTTATGCTGATAGATTTAGATGAAGAAAGATGGGAGGAGGCTCGAGTGGAGCATAAACTCCGGCATGGACTGGTTGGGCCAAATGGCCTGTTTCTGTGATGTATATCCTAATGTAATCCTATGTATGGCAGTAGGCAGTGGTTGTCTGTGCTGATATTCCTCTAATGGTGAGTTCCCATTATCAGTCATGCTGTCATGAGGGACACCAACTGGAGGCCAGCAGATTCCCAGCACAGATGGAGGAGGGTCATCCAAGTGGCAGTGGCAAAGATCTAATCACTTGTCCACATCTTGCCTGTGAATGATGCAAGGTGCTGAGAGTCCAAGAAGGAAAATAGTACTTGCCTTACCATAAAGCAAAAATTTGTTCAAAATAACTGAAGAAAATATTTTAAATG
Organism: Squalus acanthias; assembly: GCA_030390025.1. Taxonomy (NCBI): domain Eukaryota; kingdom Metazoa; phylum Chordata; class Chondrichthyes; order Squaliformes; family Squalidae; genus Squalus; species Squalus acanthias. Next base: position 140,403,213 of record CM059426.1, on the reverse strand, counting down.
CTGCATTATACCTTCAGAAATACCTCAAGGATCATCAGTTTCAAAATGCAAAGACGGATGACTTCTGGCACGCCCTCGCTCAGGTAGGTCCAGTTTAGGCCATCTATTTTGCTCTTTTTTGTGTGAGAATTTGCTGCTTGTGCTCATCCCAATTTTCCACTGTTCTTGTGCAGCATTGATTTTAATTTCTTCTGTAGGTCAGTGGTAAGCCTATAAAGGAAGTGATGGATACGTGGACACGGCAGATGGGTTTCCCTGTACTGAATGTTGAATCACTCTCAAACCTCACACAGAAACGCTTCCTGTTGGACTCAAAAGCAGATCCAACTCAACCTCCTTCAAGTCTGCTGTAAGACATCCTATCCAGTATAGAACTCATTTGCTTTGCTTGTTTTGAATACATTATTTTACTTTATAACCTCTTGCAATTGGTTTCAAATATACATTATAAGACTAACTTAATCCAATGATTAAACATGCTTAAGATCAACCGGGTCAATTTTCATGTCTCCATCACTGATGCTGGAGCAGAATGGGCATGGCCAGGAAACTGGGTGGTGATCCATTTACCTGAATCTTGGCCCATTCTACACCACATGTCCTCCTCTGGTTAGGCCCTAAGGCAGGCCTAAGGAGCTCTCGCAAAAACAGATGAGTGCTTCATTTTATATATAAATCTATTTAATGATATATAAAATTAGTTCACAGGCAATTTACCATGATTCTCATTGGAATGAGCTGTGCTCTAAATCTGCCTGTTAAAAATGAGCGATGAGAGCCCGTTTGCACATAGAACGGTGGCTGAAATGCACTCCCTGAAACAGAGTCTACATAGTTGATGGGGTAGATTTTCACTTTTGAGTGGCCGATAGGCAGAGCGCTCCGGTCCGTCGCCCATTCCAGCAGCAAAGAGGCCTGTCATTTTGAGACTGCAGCCTCATTTAAATTCGGCTGGCGAGCTGCAGGGCACCAAACAGGCGTCCCAATGCAGCTCGCCAGATTGAACTCTGTAAATCAGACCGGAGCTGCTGCCAGCAAGGTAAGTAGCTGGTTCGGGGGGTGGGCTGGTGGTTGCAATCACAGAGGGTGGGGGTCCCTGGGTGGCAGCAGCCCAGGTTATTTTTGTGGGCCCCAAAGGTGCACTCCTGCTCCTCCCAGGGCCTATTGACACCCAGCGGTTAGCCCCTTTTAAAACTGAGCCAGCCACATCGCTGGTATTCACGGGGTGGTAACACGACCAAACTCATTTTGAGCCTGTTACTACCCGAGGGCACTCAAAATCATCCCCAAAGTGTGTTGTGGTGGCTCACCTTTGTGTGAGTGAGTGATTATGGAACAATAACAAAAGGATGGTACTAGCCCAGATCTTCAGGAAGGCCTCTAGTTTCACCACAGCACACTCTCCTATGTTCTTAGCTCACAGCATATCCAGTTCATACTGACTGAGGTGTCCAAGATGAGGAGAACTTTGTTTGGTTCTGGTCTGCACCTGCCTGTTATGCACCACTCTTTTTTCTGTAAGCAGAAAAGTAGTGCTGAGATGCTGGATGTTTGAACATTACATGGTCAAGCGACACAACCAAAGTCTTCTAAAACTTGTTTGATCACCTTTGAGGCTCAAAGAGGAATTTTCCAGAGTGTTTTTCCCCTAAGTGGCCTGGATTTTTTCCTTTCACCCCCAGGAGATGTTCTGGTTGGTTGGGGAGTTGGAAGGGGGGTGGGGATTATGCTGTACATAAGTTGCTTGATGGACCCGCTGGTCTTTTCCTGTCTGTCATTTGCATATGTTCATATGGTTATGGTGCTCCCATCTCCAGTTGGATTTTCCCCTGATCAGACAATCTAGGCTTTGATTTCAGCACGGTGGATATGTAGTGAGGAGGAAGAGTGTGTACGGCAGTGTATTGGAGCTCAGATAGAACAAGAGAGAGAAGTTCAGAGGAGCACAACCCATAATACTATGGTAAAACAGTACGACAAACCTCATAAAATACTGAATCTTTTTTTCAATTTCAGCTACCGATGGAATATCCCCATACAGTGGCACACACTGGGTGGAACAAATGGAACAGAACTTTTCAACCGGTCAGATCCAGCAGGTATGTTTGAGATGAAGGAAAGGTGGGACTCCGAACTGCAGGCTTTTGATAAAACCAAAAATCGTAAATGTTGGAAATCTGAAATAAAAGCAGAAAATGCTGAAAGTACACAGCCGGTCATGGAAATGATAATTAGGTGGTTTCTATAACGGACGGCCAATCTGCAACGCCCGGCTGGGAAATTGAAACTCTACCCCAGAAGTCCAGGCATACAGCAAACCTAAATTACCAACGTGAGCTCCCAGCAGATGAGGCTTCCCCCTGGGAGTGTCAACTCAGTAAATGACCCCTAACACGTCAGGCCGGAGCATCACCATCAGAATTGTTTATATTTCTCTGAGCTTATTGAACATAAAATGATCTCATACAAGACCATTTACAAGATAACAATACAAAGGGATAGTCACCTATCCCATATAATGGCCAGTTGGTTAATTTATTTGAGCAAATGATTTCTATGATTTTAGCTAAACAGCTTGCAATTGGAACTCTTGCACAGGTAATGGAAGGTGAAGAATAGACAACAGACACATCAAATGACTATATAGATAAATCTATACATATATATTGTTTATTAAAGTGGAAACTTAATGCAATAAAAACTTATAGATCAACACAGGTTTTCTTTTTCTCTATTTCACTTCAGTACTGAGCTACCCGTGTTTCCAAATAACATTTATGAGTAAAGATTTTCTCTAAAGCTTTCCCCAATATAGGTATTGGGAATTAAAATATCTATATTGGGTTTGACAGTTCTCAGCTCTTTCTAACTCGATTAAGTGAGTGTGATTGTATACAATAGATTTTTCCGAGTCCTTGGCCATGGGAAGGTACCTCACCAGTCGCAAACATGCATTGGAAAATTGCAGTCACTTGATTCCAAAATAGTGGTTCTTGCAATGTTAGGGTCATCTGCTGAGTAAAATAGATCATTTTTAAAGATGTGCTGAGATTTTTTTTAAATACATATTGTTTAGACAAGTTTTCGGGATTTTAAATTGTGGCATATAACTCCTTTTAAAGTAACAAAAATAACATACAACGCTGGAAAAGCAATTCCATCTGCTACAGAATTGGAGGATATAAATTCAGGCCCATGTCATTCCTACACTTTTAAATTCATGGAATGCCATCAGCAACAAATCATAGAATCATACAGCACAGAAGGAGGCCATACAGCCCATTGTGCCTGTGCCGGCAATATGTGGTTCTCCCGCCCCCAACACCACACTATGCGATAAAGGAAGCCCACTCCATTGGGAGAATTTAAATCCCCTAGTTAAAATGAAGTGGGAGACTTACCTGTTGGCCTCCCAGACCAATCCCGCTGACTACAATTTTAAATTGCAGGCGGCATTAACACCCGCCTGAAGCGATGGGCTCCTCTAAATATGCAGATTGGATCCCAATGATATCAGTGGGAACTGACTGCCATTTTGACACTGGTCCAAATGCGTACGTCGCTATGGCTTTCCTGACAGGCTGAAGCTAGCTGGAGGAGGATCAGCGGGAGAAGAGGCCCCTCCAGGTAAGGAGTGCTCCTCCAAGTTCTACAAAAGTGTAGGCTTCCCCTGCCCAGACTTTCTCTCTTATTTCCCCCCCCCCGCCGCCCCCCAACCCCACCTTCTCAAACCGCTGACCACTCTGGAACCTCCATCCCTGCACTTACCTTGGGCCAAATTATTGGCCATCGAGCCGCCTAATTTTAATGGTCAAGCACTCACTTCCTGGCCGTTTTGGTCGGGAAGTCGTTCAGCGGCATGTTAATGAGGCCTGGCCATTAAAATTGGCTGGGCCTCCTGTCTGGGAGTTAAACTTCCCCTTCATGTCTGCAACTATGTCTGTGACCCAACTTTTTGTAGGTCTGAAGAACGGAGGTTGGAGGTAAGGAAAAATGCAGGCCTCTCCCTATTGGCCGTTCATTGGAGACTAGTGGTGCACAGGCACAGTAAAGAGATGAGATTGGTGCTCTCCTGGAGAACTAACAACAGTATAAAAGTGACTCAATATCTGAGTTGTGCCACTCTTTGGCATCACTGAGTGGTTTCCTCCCCACAAGAGGGAAGGAAAATTAGAGTGAAAGTCATCTCTAAGCCACTTTCATGAAGCTTAGTGTAGCCAGTTTCAGAAGGCTGGAGAACATTTCAGCAAATCTTGGCCGTAGACGGTAAGGAGGAAGGGCAAGAAAAAGAAAATCTTGCAGGCAGCAGCAATTGTGATCTTAAAATAGTGGCATTAATATGTATTGGTGAATTAATGAATTGGGAAAGGACAGAACTTGCTGACAGAAGAAGGCAGAGCAAGAGAGAACTAAGAGTTTTCTACATGAAAGGAAGCCTTTTGCTCAGTATAGACACGGCACTGGTCCAGCTTGTATGTTTTGTTGCAGTGCAGGTAACAATAGTTTATTTACTGTTCTTATTTGATAAATACTTAGGTATTAATTTAAAGTATGACTCAACTGATGGATTACTGAAAATAAACACAGACCATGTTGGGTTCTATCGTGTGCAGTATGAAGCACCAACCTGGGATCAAATCATCGATCAGCTGATAATTAACCATACGGTAAGACTGACTGTCCTTTCTTTCGTTTTAGGTTCCAATGTGTAAATACTAGGAACTGTATAGTTTCTTTAAAGAGAGCTCTGTGCTTACAAAATTCTGTATAACATCTGCTTCTCCATTTAGCTCTTTTCACTTGCTGATCGTACGGGATTTATTGATGACGCATTTTCACTTGGAAGGTAAGTGTTTTGAGTAATTTACCTCTTGAATTTTGAAAGAGAATATTTCCAGAGGAGGAACTGGGTGATGCAATGGGTGATCATCCTGTCCTACTGCCCCTAGGACTTTGATTCAAATCTAGGCTACAAGTGTTGAAAAGTTTCAACTCAATTCCTAGTTGGCAAAGGCCCACAACACAAAACTAAATTAGTGCTAATTGGGTATCTCAGATTTTCAGGTTGCGCGCTGAATGGACACTATCAGTGGTGCCTAACTAATGAAGCAGTCGGGAGGCCCAAACCCCTTCCAGGTTCGCGCCTCATTAACATTTTCTTGGTGATCTGCAGGTGCCAACTAGGTTTTCTTGGGAGGAAAATTGGCCAGCTACTGCACACAGCAGATACCGGGAACATTGCAAGAACGAGTCAGAAGATTTTTGTGGAGCCTGGAGAAACATTCCTGGTCCCAAAGATCTTTTTTTTTTAAATCTTACCTTTTGGGAGAGATCTCCAGAGGTCCCTGAAGGACTGCCGGATAGGCCTCCCATCATCTGGAGAGATGGGACTGACATGCACTGTGCATGCTATGCCCATTTCCCCTATAAAAGTGTCAATCAGGGTCCTAAACAGGTGTAGAACACCAATTTGCACGTCTAAACAGCTTGCCGTCTAGTTTATGCAGGGATACACATTTAAAGGCCTGCCTGAAAGTTGATTCAGGTGGGAAATGGGTGCACAAGGTCCCCACCAGACTTTCAACTGCCAGTCGCCCATTTTCCTGGTGAGAAATGGGCAGCCAGCAGTTGAAAGTCTCTCCCAGCATCGAAGGAGCTCATTCAGCTCCTTGCACCTGAGCTGGCTCTCAAAGTGTTGTCCACTTAGTTCCCTTGCCTGCCTTTTCCGCATACCCTTTTAAAAAAAAAAAAAGTCTATGGCCCAGAAATTGGACTTCGATGGTTGCCGCGGGGGTAAGGATCCTCTGGGATCACGTGGGCCAGTTAGAGCCAATGGCAGCACACCATCTTTCATTCATAGTTTTGACAGGAAGAGCTGTCAAAACTATGAATACAACAAGCCCCCAAAAGAACAGCTAAACCTCAATTAGATTTAAAAAAAGCCATCACATTAATAAAATAACTATAGTTAAATAAATTAACCACGTTAAACAAAAATTTTAATTTTTGAAAAAATTTAAATTCTTTTTAAAAGTTATAAAAATAAACTTACCTTTCTTTAAAGTCTCTAAAAAAGATAAACCTGTTGAAAAAAATTTAAAATAATACTTAATTAACTACTTACCTTGTTAAAAGGGGGTCCTACGCCTGCTTTCTTCATGTGTAAAATCTTCAACACTTACCTGCGCGTTCAAACCTGAAAAAAAAACTAAGTGTGCTGCGTGCGCGCAACCTGTAGTGCGCACGCGGTTCACTTAGGAACCGCCCCCTTCGCAATACACGAAGTGCCGGTTTCCCGCGCATGCGCAGTGCATGCAGGAAACCGGCACTTCGGGACCTAATACGCGAGAGTACACAGTGCGTAATCTCCCGTATTAGGTCTAATTTTCGGGCCTATATATTTCAAATATTTATCCACTTTGCTTTTAAAAGCTATTGTGTATTCTGCTTCCACCACTGTTTTTGGTAAAGTAGTCCATGTCCTAACAACCCTCTGTAATTTAATTAATAAATAGAGTGGTAATGATCTTAAGTTTCTGCCCTCCCATTATCAATTCACCCTACAGTGGAAATTTTTTTGCTATTTATCTTATCAAGCTATTTAGTTTAGCAATACCTCTTTTATTGTTTTTTACTCAATGCCTCTATTTATAAAAGTTAGGGTTACATATGATTTTCTTCCCTAGTTTTATCCACTTGTCCTCTTACTTTTAAACATTTCTATATCTGAATTTCTAAGTGTCTGCTTTTGCACTCAAAGGAACGTAGCAACAGGAGTAGGCCATTCAGCTCCTCGAGCCTATTCAATTAAATCATGGCTGATTTACCACTTGGTGTATATTTCTATTTATCGTTCATCCAGGAATGTATCCCATTAAATTTCATCTAACACCTGGCCAATCTACTAACCTGTCTTTGTCCTCCTGAATTCATTTAGAGTCCTCTTCACAGTAAACTACACTCCCTATTTTTGTGCTATCTGCAACATTTGATCCTTGATATACACCAGTCCAGATCATTTACACATTGAGAGAAGAGCACTGATCCCTGGGGAACACCACTATTTACATCCCTCCAGACCAAAAAACATTTATTAACCACTACTCTATTTTCAGTCCTTTAATCAACTTCGTATCCCTGCTACCATATCCCCTTTGATACCACGTGCCTTAATTTTATCAACAAGCCTCCTATGTGGCACCTTATCAAACAGCTTTTGAAAATCCATGTACACAACATCCACTGCATTTGATTTCTCAATCCACTCTGTTATTTCGTCGAAGAACTTGATTTGTCAGACACAACTTGACTTTTACAAATCCATGCTGGCTGTCTTTAATAAACCCATTTCTTTCAAGGTGAATATTAAGTTTATCCCATATGGCCTCTAGAAGCTTACCCACTACCAATGTTAGGTTAACTGATCTGTCGTTACTAGGTTATTTTTTTTTGAACATGCTGTTACATTGGCAACCCTCCAGTCCTCTTCAATCACAAGTATGGCTGCTCGGAGAAATGGGAATATCATGCTTGTGTACAAAAGGTTGAAATTATGGCATGTTGGGACAAGATTTCCACCGATCACAATTTCTAGATAAATCATAAAAGTTGTTTTTGAAAGTTTATGGTGTTGGTAGAAATAGTAAACACAGGAAATTTTTCAGCTATGGTTACAATGTTACTAACATAGGAAGCTTTGTCCCATTGTTGCGGCATGGTTAAGAGAGCATTGCTCTGAAACTGGCTCTGCTGCACCTGAAGTGGGAGTGTTTGATGCTGAAATAGAAAAGCAGGGATAATGGAAAGGAAAATCGGACGAGGTATATAATGGTGGCTGATCTGCTGCTGCCAATTTTGTGTCCCCGCCGAAGTTGAATATCAACGTTTCACTCCCCGTCCCTTCTCCTGATGAGTACATTGATCACCAATTTAGTTTTTTTTAAAGTGAGTACTTTCATCCTCTCTCAAATTTTATTTACTTACTACATTAATAGACAGCTAAACTTTGTCTGAACTTTGACTTGTTCCTACAAAAAGATCTCCAGACAGCATGTAACCTCTCTAGGACACTGCCAGTGACTCTCAAAATCAACCTTTGCGCTGGGCATGAGTAAAATGTAATGGAGCCTGAACTCTAAAATTACTATTCCTTTAACCTTTTGCCTTCTTTTTGCAGAGCGACTCTCTTAAACTACGTTGTAGCTTTAAACATGACAAAATATCTGAAGAATGAAACAGAATATTTGCCTTGGTCGAAAGCAATTTCATCCAGTGCATATATTCGGGACATGCTACAGGACGATACCATTCTTTACTTGAAGTTCCAGGTGAGCTGAAATGACTACATTGAACAATTTTTCTTTTTTAAAAAGGCCTGAAATACTTGGCATGCATGTTTTCCTTGACAATGAAGATAAATTGCCATTTTTACTTTTGTAGGGTTATTGGAGGAAGCAGGTTAAACCCATTATAGACAAAGTTGGATGGGGAGATACAGGATCCCATTTGGAAAGGTTTGCAACTGTTACTTTTAAAACAATTACGAATCACACCATCTATTGCATTATATAAACTAATCCACAAGATTAATTTTCGTGTATGCACAGGTTATTGAGAGAAGATGCTTTGGGACTTGCATGCCACATGGGAGATGCAGAAGCATTAAACAAGGCGTCCCAATTATTTGACACATGGATGACCGGAACTAGGTGAATATACTGCACAATATTTTTGGGGAGGGTGCGGGGAGCACCGTAGTGGGGGGGAACCCGGAAATCCGGGCACGTGGAGGTCCTGCCAAATTTGACGGCAGGACCTCATTGTCATTTTTTTAAATTCTGTTTCCAGCCCGGCAGCTGGCCAGATTGACAGGCTAGCTTGCTGCCGGGCGGGAAAGCCTGTGTTAGGAGGCCGCAGTCAGAGACGGTCCCCGGTATTCGGCAAAGATCGCAGGGGCATAAGGGGGGGCTCAGACAGGCGAGCGGGAGGGAAAGATCGCAGGGCATTAAGTCTTGGGATTACGGGTTTGGAGGGGGTGGGTGGGGGGGTCGGCCGACCGCAGAAGAAGATTTGCTTTGGGGGGCGCGGATGGGCCACCCCTGCTCCGACTGGCTCACAAGCAGTACTATAAAAAGCACTTACCTGCATGATCTGGATGCTCCCGTCTCCATTTAGCTGCCAGGTTTCCCGAGCCCTGGGAAAGTCAGCTGGCCAGCGTTAAATTTAAATGCAATTGCACTGTGGGAGCCTGATTTAAATATAATGAAGTGTCCTGCCTCTTGAGAGCAGGGCACAGACACGCTACGCAACCCACTGTAAAAATGGCATCAGGTGTGTATGGGTTGGTGTTGCATTACACGATTTTAAAATTTTAACCCCTGACCCTCTCCTGCTCATCGTGGGGGAGTTAAAATCCCCCCCCCCCCCCCCACTGTCTCTTGTATTAAATACCAGCTATTAAGAATAATCTAAATTTGATGGAAGGAAAAATGAAGAGAAACTTTTGGTAATCATTTAAAATCAGTTTTTTTTTAAATCCAGCATAGCACCAAATCTGCGTCTGATTGTGTACCGTTATGGGATGCAAAGGTCAGGTAAACCATCTTCATGGGAATTTATGCTTAAGAAGTACCAGGAAACACCTCTTGCTCAGGAGAAGGACAAGCTTCTGTATGGACTGGCATCAGTGGAGGACGTTTGGCTTTTGGACAGGTAGTTACAATATTGCACCCATTCTATTGACCTACTTTATAACATTCATTTTTTTTTTTACCAGTTCATAAACTGGAAGGAATAACTCAACTAATGAAAGATTTTTGCCTAAATTCTAGAAAGTAAGATCCTGATGGGGCTGCGCCCATGACTGATAGGTTAGATTCTATCTGGGGAACTGTGTCTAGTACTGGTCATCATGCTGTAGTTAGTATATTATTGCTCTTGAGATGGTGCAGAATAAGGCAACAAATATATGTCAGGGAGCCGATTTTTAGTTTGCTGTGGTGATCGGGCACTCCTGCTCTTCCTGGCCCCGCAAAAATGAAAGAAAAAAACATTTTGTCTGGTTTTTGAAGCAGCCTGCAGCTCGAAGGACCACTGATTAGGCCGTTACATGCCAGGGACCAATGGGCTGGTGTGCGCCACCCACACTCTGCCCATTTGGTGCGTGAAAATCGCGTTGGGGTCCTACAACGGGGTTAGCACTTCAATTGAAATATTTAAAGAAGGCCCCTGCCTGTTTTGGATGGCAGCGCGGCCTGCCATTTTCCAGGCCCACTCAAAAATCAGGTGGAAAGTGGATGAGACTTTTTTTTTCAAATTTTCTTTTGCCTACCGACCTATTCTTCAGCCCACTGCCATTTTAATGGCACACTGTTCGGAGTTGGTCGAGGCTCCCATCACCGGCAGGTGGGGGGCCTCATGAATACATGTAAATTGGGGCCGAATGGGGCAATTAGGACCTCAAGCCATTTTAACTACAAATCACAGAAGTCCTGCCCAGTGCCCAACCCGCCGATAAAACCTATAAAAGTTTCAAAAATATATCCGTAATTAGCTTCGCGAGAATCAGTCTTCTCAAAAAAAAAAAAATTCAAAAGTTCTATTTTCTATGCATTGTGATGAGTTTCCCATGTGTTGAATTGGCTGATCATAAAAAATGTTCACTTGTTCAAAATTTTCAAATTTCTCTTGCTTTGTAATACAGGTTCTTAAAATATCTTAAAAATGAAAGTCTCATTAAGAGTCAGGATCTGTTCACTGTTATCCAGTACATTTCGTACAACAAGTATGGGAAAACTATGGCTTGGGATTGGACACGACTCAACTGGGAATACTTAGTGGAAAGGTAGGATTTTTTTTCCCCCATCTCTCAGTGCAAATTTGATTGTAGGTAAATGTACATGTGTAGATGTGATTCTACCCGCTTTACCGTCTCTTACACCAACATTCCTGACCATGTAGCTTTAGTTTCTTCTTCAAATTTATGTTTCTCCCCAGTTCCACAGGTATTGTTCAGTTGAATCTTAATTCTTCTCACAATACCCATTCAACTCACAATATGCAGTGGAATACCTAAAGTACTATTTTAAAATATATAATTTTAGAGGTGAAATTCACAGTTGGAGTGGTGAGGTGGGTTGATGCTGGGAGCCAGCACTGAGCAAAGACATGCCATGTTCAAGTGTCTAAGTAAGGATGGTCTCTATTAGGAGGCATGTTATACTAGGATTTCTCTTTATAAAACATAACAATTGAACTTCTATTTCTTTTGCTAACTTAAAAAAGACAGACTTGCATTTATATAGCGCCTTTCATGACCTCCAGATATCCCAAAGCGCTTTACAGCCAAGAAATACTTTAATAGTCACTGTTCTACTGTAGGAAACGCAGCAGCCAATTTGTGCACAGCAAGCTCCCAGAAACAGCAATGTAGAATCATAGAATTGTTACAACACAGAAGGAGGCCATTAGGCCCGTTGCGCCTGTGCCTGCAATCTGCAAGAACAGGTCAGCTAGTCCCAGTCGCCTGCCCTTTCCCCGTAGCCCTTCAATTTTTTTTGCCTTCAGGTACTTATCCAATTCACTTTTGAAAGCCATGATTGAGTCTGCCTCTACCACCCTTTCAGGCAGTGCATTCCAGATCCTAACCACTTGCTGCGTAAAAAAGTTTCTCCTCATGTCGCCTTTGGTACTTTTGCCAATCAACTTAAATCTGTGTCCTCTGGTTCTCGACCTTTCCACCAATGGGGACAGTTTCTCTTTATCTACTGTCTGGACCCCTCATAATTTTGAACACCTCTATCAAATCTCCTCTCAACCTTCTCTACTCTAAGGAAAATAACCCCAGCTTCTCTAGTCTATCCACGTAACTAAAGTCCCTCATCCCTGGAATCATTCTCGGAAATCTTTTCTGCACCCTCTCTAAGGCCTTCATATCCTTCCTAAACTGCGGTGCCCAAAATTGGACACAATGCTCCAGTTGAGGCCGAACCAGTGTTTTATAAAGGTTCATCATAACATCCTTGCTTCTCTACTCTATGCCTCTATTTATGAAGCCCAGGATCCCGTATGCTTTTTTAAAACCGCTTTCTCAACCTGCCCTGCCACCTTCAATGATTTGTGCACATATGCCCCCAGGTCTCTCTGTTCATGCACCCCCTTTAGAATTGTACCCTTTAGTTTATATTGCCTCTCCTCGTTCTTCCTACCAAAATGTATCACTTCGCACTTTTTTGCGTTAAATTTCATCTGCCATGTGTCCGTCCATTCCACCAGCCTGTCTATGTCTTCTGGAAGTCTATCACTATCCTCCTCGCTGTTCACTTTACTTCCAAGTTTTGTGTCATCTGCAAATTTTTAAATTGTGCCCTGTACACCCACGTCCAAGTCATTAATATATATCAAGAAAAGTAGTGGTCCTAGTACCGACCCCTGGGGAACACCACTGTAAATCTTCCTCCAGTCCGATAAACAACCGTACACCACTACTCTGTTTCCTGTCACAATGCCAATTTCGTATTCATGCTGCCACTGTCCCTTTTATTCTATGAGCTTCAACTTTGCTGGCAATTATGTGGCACCTTATCAAATGCCTTTTGGAAGTCCATGTACACCACATAAATCACATTGCCCTCATCAACCCTCTCTGTTACCTCATCAAAAACCTCGATCAAGTTAGTTAAACACTATTTGCCTATAAAAATCCGTGCTGGCTTTCCTTAATGAATCCACACTTGTCCAAGTGACTGGTAATTTTGTCCCAGATTATCGTTTCTAAAAGTTTCCCCACTACCGAGATTAAACTGACTGGCCTGTAGTTGCTGGGTTTATCCTTACACCCTTTTTTGAACAAGGGTGTAACATTTGCAATTCTCCAGTCCTCTGGCACCACCCCTGTTTCTAAGGAGGATTGGAAGTTTATGGCCAGTACCTCTGCGATTTCCTCCTTAACTTCCCTCATCGCATCCGGTCCTGGTGACTTAACAACTTTAAGACAGTCTTTCTAGTACCTCCTCTATCTATTTTTATCGCATCCAGTATCTCCTCTTTCACTGACTTTGGCAGCATCTTCTTCCTTGGTGAAGACAGATGCAAAGAACTCATTTAGTACCTCAACCATGCCCTCTGCCTCCATGCATAGGTCTCCTTTTTGGTCCTTAACGGCCCTACCCCTCCTCTTGCTACCATTTATTATTATGTCTATAGAAGACTTTTGAATTCCCTTTTATGTTAGCTGCCAATCTATTCTCGTACTCTCTCTTTGCCCCTCTTATTTTCTTTTTCACAACCCCTCTGAACTTTCTATATTCAGCCTGATTCTCACTTGTATTCTCAACCTGACATCTGTCATACGTACTCTCTTTCTGCTTCATCTTACTCTCCATCTCTATCTCCACGGAGCTTTGGCTTTAGTTGCCCTACCTTTCCTTCTCGTGGGAATGTACCACGACTGTACACAAACCATCTCCTCCTTAAAGGCAGCCCATTGTTCGATTACAGTTTTGCCTGCCAATCTTTGATTCCAATTTACACGGGCCAGATCCATTCTCAACCCACTGAAATTGGCCTTCCTCCAATTAAGTATTTTTACTCTAGATTGCTCCCTGTTCTTTTCCATAGCTAATCTAAACCTTATGATACTGTGATCACTGTTCCCTAAATGTTCCCCAACATAGCGGCCACCAGTTGATTTATGACCAGCGCTCGACCCCTGTAAGACAGTACTTGGAGCAGTCCTGTCCAGCGCCCTTGGCGAGCAGTGACTTTGGCCTCCAGCTCTTGCCAGTTCGCTGGCCAGGCTTCCTCGGCAGGGCTAAGGTAGAATCCCAGGTAGAGGAGTTGAGTGGTGCTCCAGGCAAAAGGCTTGAGCTCCTCTGGCAGGGAGTCCACCAGGAGTCCAGAACATTTCTCCCAGTCGATCCTGGTGGAGGACACAGCCGAGTCGGCCTGCTGGCACCCGCGCATCCTCTGCAAGTCAGCGAGATCCATGACCATGAGGAGCACATCATCGCCGTAAGCTGAGAGGACAACCTCCATGCCCGGCCTGTGCAGAGCCAGTCCCGTCAACCTCTTCCACAAGAGGCGCAGGAAAGGCTCCACACAGATGGCATATAACTGGCTGGACAAGGGGCATCCCTGACGCACCCCTCTCCCGAAGCGAAGGGGCGCCATCAAAGACCCGTAAACCTTAATCAGACACTCTGCGGCGGTGTGCAGAAGTCTGATCCAGGCAGCTAAATGCGTCCTGAACCTGAGTGCGCGCAGTCCTGTTGAGGTATTCGTGATCCACCCTGTCGAACGCCTTGTCCTGGTCTGGGGAAAGGAAGACGACCGACAGACCAGCCCTCTGGGAATAGTGGACCAGGTCCCAGACCATATGGATGTTGTCGTGGAAGGTCCAGCCCGGGACCGCGTAGGACTGGTTTGGGTGGATCATGTGGGTCAGCATGGTGACAAGGCAAGCAGACATGGTTCTGGCAAAGATCTTGTAATCCGTGCTGAGGAGAGAGACCGGGCGCCAGTTCTTAAGTAGGCGGAGATCGCACCTCTTGGGCAGCAGGACGATGACTGCCCTGCGCTAAGAGAGGGGCATCTGCCCGGTTGCCAGACTTTGCCAGGACCCACACGTAGTCGCCCTCCAAGACTTCTCAGAACGCCCTGTGGAACTCCACGGTCAGCCCGTCCAGCCCCGGGGACTTGCCCCTCGAGAGTTGGCCGAGGGCACCTTCAGCTCCGCCAGACTCAGCGGAGCGTCCAGCTGTTCGCCGCCCTCCAGCAGGTCCTCCCACAAAACTCTGCGCGCATCCTTGCTGGAAGGATCCAGAGAGAACAGAGTCTCGTAATAGGCCCGGCAATGATGCCCTCCAGATCTGAGACCAGAGATCCGTCGTCCACTAGCAGCCCCAAGAGCTGCTTTCGGACCCCCCGTCTTTTTTCCAGCGAGTAGAAGACGGGGGAGCCGCGGTCCAGGTCCCGGAGGAACCGGATCCGCGACCTCACGTACGCGCCTCAGGACCCGACAAGCTGCAGGTCCTTCAGTGTGTCCTTCTTCTCTTCGTACACCTACCACAGGGCCGGGTCTTCGACGACTTGACCGAGACAGGACTCCAGCTCGAGCACCTCCCTCTCCAACCACCCGACCCGGGCCTCCCGCCTCTTGGATGACCCCTTCGCGTACTCCTGACAGAAGAAACGGACGTGAGCCTTGCCCACGTCCCACCATAGCCTCAAGGAGGGGAAGCCCCCCTGCTTCCTTCTCCAGTAAACCTAGAACTGACCGAACGAATCCCAGAACCACTCGTCCTCCAGCAGTAGGTTGCTAAATTGCCAGTACGCGGACCCCCCTCCCCGCCCCCCCGGCATGTGGAACGAGCTCCGCCCACACCAGGTGGTGGTTCGAGCACGGCACCGGCCGCATGTAAGCCGCCGGAATGCAGGGGACAAAGGGCGGAGCGCTAGAGATGACAATACGCTGCACGGTGGCCTCAAAGAGGGTCCACCGGCAGGAAGGTCCCACCCACTGTGAGCCCTTTATTAAGGGCCAGGGACACCTCCCGCTCCGACCCCAGGAAGAACACAGCCTTCCCGTACATTTGAGGCTGCAACGATGGCTGAAGGGCCGACAGCCCGAGCCATGGCTTTAATGCAAGCTTGATGGTCATGTTGGGGTGAGTGTAGCTCTTGAACCAATGTTTTTTCGTTATTAGTTTGAAAGGTGACGGGGCAGCAGGAGCAGCTGTGGCAGCTACACCCACTTACATCCTTGCTGGCACCGCCACCGGCAAAGATGGAGTCGCCATTGATGGGTGTTGTCTCTTAAGAGCTGCACTCACCCCAAGTCTCAGGCCCGATGTTCGCAGTTACGGCCTTTGTTTTATGCTCTTTGAGCAGAGGGTGTTCTCAAATGATAACACACCTCTCCCTTTTATATGCTGATGGGAGAGGGGCCTTCTCCTCTCTGCTCAATAATCAATTAATTATGAAAATAGAGGTGCCTCTCGGTGGGGGACCGAGAGAGCGGGGGGCGCAGGGTGGAAGGAGGGAGGCCGCTCACGATGGTGGGTGGATGCTTGCAGGAGTGCACTCTCCGATGGTATATACAGTCTATTATATTGATCTTCTGGTGAGGGAAGAAGACCCGGGACAGCTGGAACTGACCAGGCACAGTCCTCCACAAGGTCTTCTCAATGGGATGAAAAGGAAATTTCACTCGGGCAGCTCCAGCTGTCCCGGGCCAGGCAATGGGGGTGGGGTGTTTATTAGTAGTGTGTGCAGCCCAGTTACAAGAAATAAGAAATAGGAGCAGGAGTAGGCCATTCGGCCCCTTGAGCCTGCTCCGCCATTCAATAAAATCATGGCTGATCTACCTCAACTCCACTTTCCTGCGCTATCCCCATATCCCTTGATTCTCTTAATATCCAAAAATCTAACGATCACTGATCCTTGCGGTACCGCACTAGTTACAGCCTGCCAACCCGAAAATGACCCGTTTATTCCTACTCTCTGTTTGTTTTCTGTCCGTTAACCAATCCTCAATCCATGCTAGTATATTACCCCCAATCCCATGAGCCTTGATTTTGTTTAATAACCTCTTGTGTGGCACCTTATCGAATGCCTTCTGAAAATCTAAAGACACCATATCCACTGGTTCCCCCTTATCTATTCTGCTAGTTATAACCTCAAAAAACCAACAGATTTGTCAAACACGATTTTCCTTTCATAAATCCGTGTTGACTCTGCCCAGTCCTATTATTATTTTCCAAGTGCCCTGTTACCACGTCCTTAATAATAGATTCTAGCATTTTCCCTACTACTGATGTCAGGTTAACTGGTCTGTAGTTCCCCGTTTTCTCTCTCCCTCCTTTCTTAAATAGTGGGGTTACATTTGCTACCTTCCAATCCGTGGGAACCGTTCTAGAATCTATGGAATTTTAGAATATGACAACCAATGCATCCACTATCTCTATAGCCAACTCTTTCAAAACCCTAGGATGTAGGCCATCAGGTCCAGGGGATTTATCTGTTTTCAGTCCCATTAATTTCTCCAGTACTACTTTTTTACTAATACTAATACCTTTCAGTTCCTCATTCTCGCTAGACCCTTGGTTGTCCACTATTTCCGGGAAGTTTTTTGCGTCTTCTTCCGTGAAGACAGACACAAAGGGCTGGATTTTGTCAATGGGGACGTGATGGAGGCGGGACTCCCACTTTTTGGGTTGTAGTCCCACCTCCATCGACTTGTGGCCAACCCACTGTATTTTCCCTTGATTGATCTTGTTAAGCCCGCCCAGCGGGCTTAGCAGGCCATTCAAGGGTCCCTTGGATACAGGTGACGTCAGCCATTAAAATTTCATCTGTCAAGAGCTTTTGACAGATGAAATTTCAGCGTTTTGACAGCTCTGTGAAGCTGTCAAACACTGACAATATGATTTCTAACTTGAGTCCCTGTACTTAGACTCAGTTAAAAAATCAATCCAGCACAGAAAGCAGAGACTGCAGCTTTTGACAGCTCCGTGGCCATTCTGCTTTCTGTGCCGTGGATGTGAGGGACTCCCGACACCTTAAGGAAGCTAGCCTGCAGGACAAAGTTAAGGTAAGTAAAAGTTCTTAAAACACTTTACACACTCCAAACACACTTACCTCTGCACTCATGCACCCATCACTCACCTGCACACCGGACATCTCGACCCCTCCAAGCCCTCCAGACCGACGGTCCGCCTCGCTAAATCGGCGTGGTTCGGACCTGTCAGGAAGCCCACACTTCAGGGCTAAAAATAGGGATTAGGCAAAAATTATTGGCACTAATCCCCTTCCCGCCTCGGGGAGGCAGGTCCCAGCACAGGTCGGGTACCCGCCTCCTGTGAAACTGGCATGGGGGCGGGATGGGTTCGGGACCCCCGAATCTGCTATTTTCACACCACTCCCACCTCCAAACCCGCCTCTACGGGCCGGTGAATATTGAGCCCAAAATATTTGTTTAATTTCTCTGCCATTTCCTTATTCTCCATTATAATTTCTCCTGTCTCAGCCTATAAGGGACCCACATTTACTTTCGCTAATCTTTTCCTTTTTACATACCTATAGAAGCTTTTACAGTCTGTTTTTATGTCTTTCGCTAGTTTACTCTCATATTCTATTTTCCCTTTCTTTATCAATTTCTTGGTCCACCTTTGCTGAATTCTAAAATCCTCCTAATCCTCAGGCTTACTACTCTTTTTGGCAGCATCATAAGCCTCTTCCTTTGATCTAATACTATCTTTAACTTCTCTTGTTAGCCACGGTTGGACCACTTTTCCTGTGGGGTTTTTGTTCCTTAAAGGAATGTAAAGTTGTTGTAAAATATGTGTTAATTCTTTAAATGCTAGCCATTGCTCGTCCATGTCATACCTTTTAAAGTAGTTTCCCAATCTATCTTGGCCAACTGGCCCCTCATACCTACTTAGTTTGCTTTGTTTAGATTTAAGACCCTAGTTTCGGATTTAACGAAGTCACTTTCAAACTCAACATAAAATGTTATATTATGGTCACTCTTACCTACAGTCCCCTTTACTACAAGGTTATTAATTAACCCTTTCTCGTTGCACAATACTAGATCTAAAATAGCCTGTTCCCGAGTTGGTTCCTCAACATACTGATCTAGAAAACTATCTTGCATACATTCCATGAATTTGTCCTACACACTATTACTGCAAATTTGGTTTGCCCAGTCTATATGTAGATTAAAGTCCCCCATGATGGCAACACGGTGGCATAGTGGTTAGCACTGGTGCCTCACAGCGCCAGAGACCCGGGTTCAAATCTGACCTCGGGTGACTGTCTGTGTGGAGTTTGCACATTCTCCCCGTGTCTGCGTGGGTTTCCTCCGGGTGCTCCGGTTTCCTCCCACTGTCCAAAAATGTGCGGGTTAGGTTGATTTGGCTATGATAAATTGACCCTTAGTGTTAGGGGGGGATTAAATATGTGGGGTTATGGGGATAGGATGGGATATGTTAGGGGGAATTAAATACGTGGGGTTACGGTGTATTACCCTTGTTACATGCACCTCTAATTTCCTGATTTATACTCTGCCCTACAGTACAACTACTGTTTGGGGGCCTATAAACAACTCCCACCAATGTTTTCTGCCTCTTGCTGTTTCTTAGCTCCACCCAAACTGATTCTATTTCTTGATTTTCAGAGCAAAGATCCTTTTCTCTACCGTCTTTATCCCATCTTTTATTATCAGGGCTACCCCTCCTCCTTTTCCATTTTGCCTATCCATTCTAAAAGTTATGTATCCTGGAATATTTAGTTCCCAACCTTGGCCACTTTGCAACCACATCTCCGTCATGTCTATTAGATCAAACCTATTAATTTCTATCTGCTCTATTAATTCATCTATTTTGTTGCGAATGCTTCGCGCATTCGGATATAATGCCTTTAGCTTTGACTTATTTCTCTTATTCCCTGATGTCACCTTAGTCACTGATGCCTTATTACCTTTGTTACTCTCTCTGTCCCTTCCTGACCCACTCTGCTTATTTTTACCCAAAACTCTACTCTGCTCTAGTGCCTTGACATTTCTCTCACTGCTTTTAAATTTACTCTTTCCTGAATCCTCCCACCACCGCCCCCCCCTTCACTAGTTTTAAGCCCTGTCTACTGCCCTAGTTATTCGGTTCGCCAGGGCACTGGTCCCAGCCCGGTTTAAAGTGGAGCCCGTCCCACCGGAACAGCTCCCTCTTTCCCCAGTACTGGTGCCAGTGCCCCATGAACCAAAACCCCTTCCTCCTACACCACTCTTTGAGCCACACATTTAAACCTCTAATCTGTTTGTCCCTTTGCCAATTTTCGCGTGGCTCAGGTAACAATCTAGAGATTATTACCTTTGAGGTTCTGCTTTTTAATTTGGATCCTAGCTCCTCAAACTCCCTCAGCAGAACCTCATTTCTAGTTCTACCTCTGTCATTGATTCCTACATGAACCACGACAACTGGATCCTCCCCCTCCCACTCCAAGTTCTTCTCCAGCCACGAGGAGATGTCTTTAACGTTGGCACCAGGCAGGCAACACAACCTTCGGAACTCCCGGTCGCGGCTGCAGAGAACAGTACCTATCCCCCTGACTATACTGTCCCCTACCACAACTACATTCCCTTTCACTCCCCCCACTTGACTGGCCTCCTGCACCATGGTGCCTGCTCGTCCATCCGACAGGCTTTTCCCTCAACCACACAGGCAGCAAGAACCTCATACCTGTTGGACAAGGGCAAAGGCTGAGGCTCCTCCAGCACTGCACCTGGGGTCCCCTTACCTGCCTGAGTTGCAGTCACACCCTCCTGTCCCTGACCACTAACCAGACCTGTACCACTACCTAAACTAATGGGTGTGACTGCCTCCTGGATCAAAGTGTCCAGGTAACGCTCCCCATCCCTGATGCCCCGCAATGTCTGCACCTCAGACTCCAGCTCAAAAACTCTGAGCTGAAGTTCCTCAAGATGCAGGCACGTACTGCAAACATGGTTGTCCGGGATCACAATGCTCTCCACAAACTCCCACATGCTGCAGTTGTGGCACACCACCTGCACTGCCATCCTTATATGACCTTGATTTATTTAATTAAATTTGTAATTAGGTAAATTAGTTTACAGTGTAGTTTCCTGACTACTTACTTGATCTAGATTAAGTTAAGGGTGCTGAAATTAAATATCTACCTGTAACACAAAGAACTACAAGTAGTGTAGGCAAAAAGCAACAACTCCTTCCCTCTCTTCGAATTCCGAAGATGAGTATTTGGGATAAGGCAATCAGGGAGCTGTATCCTGGAGCATTACTTTAAATAACAGCTTGGTAAACTTCCATTTTGTTCATCTTTCAGATTCACAATTAACGATAGAAATCTAGGACGACTAGTTTCAAGAATAACAAGATCGTTTAACACCGAGCTCAGTTTGTGGCAGGTAAGCACCAGGAAGGCTATTTTAAAAAGCTCTTATTTTTGCATCAGAGTTCACAAATCATAAGGAGACTTGGTACATTTGACAAGATCATAAACATACAGAGAAGTATCCTCATAGATAGTTATGTATAGTTTGTGAGTGCTACTCACCGATATTAGTCGTGTCAGTTTTTAGCAGGTCATAGACTGAAGGGGGAGGAGGGAAGGTGGGATCAGGGCAGATTATTTATCAAATGTGAGGGCCAGGAGGCTTGGGTATTTAGTAGCATGGGAGGGTGGTGGGTAATTAGCAACTTAAAGAAATTAGTTTTATGAGTACAGTAGCATGGTGGTTCTGTTACTGGACTAGAAATCCAGAGACCTGGACTAATGATCCTGAGACATGAGTTCAAATCCCACCATTGCAGCTGGGGAATTTAAATTCAGTCAGATTGTCGTAAAAAACCCATCTGGTTCACTAATGTCCTTACCTGGCCTAAATGTGACTCCAGACCCGTAATGTGGTTGACTCTTAACTGCACTCTGAAATGGCCCAGCAAGCCACTCAGTTGCACCAAACCATGACAAAGAGGTATTCTAAGAACTTGGCATCGACCTAGGCATCGGACTTGTCAAAGGTACACCCAGTCGACTTTGCAAAATCCTCCTCACTAACATCTGGGGACTTGTGCCAAAATTGGGAGAGCTGTCCCACAGACTAGTCAAGCAGCAGCCTGACATAAAATCACACTCACAGAATCATACCTTTCAGCCAACGTCCCAGATTCCTCCATCACCATCCCTGGGTATGTCCTGTCCTACCGGCAGGACAGGCACACCAGAGCTGGTGGCACAGTGGTATACTGTGGTCCTGGGAGTCTTCAACATTGACTCCGGACCCCATGAAGTCTCGTGGCATCAGGTCAAACTAGCAAGGAAACCTCCTGCTGATTACCACCTACTGCCCTCCCTCAGCTGATGTATCAGTACTCCTCCATGTTGAACACCACTTGGAAGAAGCACTGATGGCAGCAAGGGCACAGAATGTAATCTGGGTGGGGGACTTCAATGTCCATCAAGAGTGGCTCGGTTGCCAAGAGTAGCACCACGACCGACCGAGCTGGCCGAGTCCTGAAGGACGCAGCTACCGGCCTGCGGCAGGTGGTGAGAGAACCAACACGAGGGGAAAAACCACTTGACCTCGTCCTCACCAATCTACCTGTCACAGATGCATCTGTCCATGATGGGAGTATTGGTAGGAGTGACCACTGCACAATCCTTGTGGAGACGAAGTCCTGTCTTCATTCGTGTTGTGTGGCACTACCACCGTGCTAAATGGGATAGATTCAGAACAGATCGAGCGCTCAAAACTGGGCATCCATGAGGCGCAGTGGGCCATCAGCAGCAGCAAAATTGTATTCCACCACAATCTGTAACCTCATGACCCAGCATATCCCTCACTCTACCATTACCATCAAGCCAAGGGACCAACCCTGGTTCAGTGATTAATGTAGAAGAGCATGTAAGGAGCAGCACCACACGTACCTAAAAATGAAATGTCAACCTGGGAAAGCTACAACACAATACATGCTAAACAGTGGAAGCAGCATGCTATAGATCAAGCTAAGCCATCCCACAATCAACGAATCAGATCAAAGCTCTGAAGTCCTGCCACATCCAGTCGTGAATAGTGGTGGACAATTAAACAACTAATGGTAGGAGGAGGTTCCATGAACATCCCCAGCCTCAATGATGGCGGAGCCCAGCACATGAGTGCAAAAGACAAGGCTGAAGCATCGCAACCATGTTCAGCCAGAAGTGCCGAGTGGATGATCCATCTCAGCCTCCTCCTGAGGTCCCTACCATCGCAGAAGCCAGTCTCCAGCCAATTCGATTCACTCCATATGGTATCAAGAAACGGCTGAGTGCACTGGATACAGCAAAGGCTATGGACCCCGACAGTATCCCGGCTCTTGTGCTGAAGACTTGTGCTCCAGAACTAGCCGTGCCTCTAGCCAAGTTGTTCCAGTACAGCTACAACACTGGCATCTACTGCCCCATCAGTCTACTTGCAATCATCAGCAAAGTGATGGAAGGTGTAGTCGATAGTGCTATCAAGCAGCACTTACTCACCAATAACTTGCTCACCGATGCTCAGTTTGGGTTCCGCCAGGACCACTCGGCTCCAGACCTCATTACAGCCTTGGTCCAAACATGGACAAAAGAGCTGAATTCCAGAGGTGAACTGAGAGTGACTGCCCTTGACATCAAGGCAGCATTTGACCGAGTGTCCTTGCAAACTACTGCCCCCCATCTCCAACCTCCCTTTTCTCTCCAAAATCCCTGAACGTGTTGTCGCCTCCCAAATCCATGCCAACATTACCCAGAACTCCATGTTGAATCCCTCCAATCAGGTTTCCGCCCCGCCACAGTACCTAAACGACTCTCATCAAAGTCACAAATGACATCCTTTGTGACTGTGACAAAGGTA
This sequence comes from Squalus acanthias, assembly GCA_030390025.1. Taxonomy (NCBI): domain Eukaryota; kingdom Metazoa; phylum Chordata; class Chondrichthyes; order Squaliformes; family Squalidae; genus Squalus; species Squalus acanthias. The sequence goes on along the minus strand of CM059426.1, from coordinate 140,379,809 downwards.
AACTATCCCTCCACCGTTGTCCACCTGGTTCCATTCTTATCTATCTATTCGTAGCCAGAGAATCACTTGCAATGGCTTCTCTTCCCACTCCTGTATCGTTACCTCTGGTGTCCCCCAAGGTTCTAGCCATGGCCCCCTTCTATTTCTCATCTACATGCTGCCCCTTGGCAACATCATCTGAAAACACAGCGTCAGTTTCCACATGTACGCTGACGACACCCAGCTCTACCTCACCACCACTTCTCTCAACCCCTCCACGGTGTCTAAATTGTCTGACATCCAGTACTGGATGAGCAGAAATTTTCTCCAATCAAATATTGGGAAGACCGAAGCCATTGTCTTCGGTCCCTGCCACAAATTCTGTTCCCTAGCCATCGACTCCATCCCTCTCTCCCTAGCATCTGTCTGAGGCTGAACCAAACTGTTTGCAACCTTGGTGTCATATTTGACCCTGAAATGAGCTTCCAAACTGCGCCATAACTAAGACTGTCTATTTCCACCTCCGTAACATCGCCTGCCTCAGCTCATCTGCTGCTGAAACCCTCATCCATGCCTTTGCTATCTCTAGACTTGACTATACCAACGTACTCCTGGCCGGCCTCCCACACTCTACCCTACATAAATTTTAGCGTCATCCGAAACTCAGCTGCCCGTGTCCTAACTCGCACCAAGTCTCTCCTGCTTTCTATCCTACCACTGACCTTCCCTTTTGTTCTTTCATCCCCTCCCCCTTTTCCCAGCATTATACTTGCTTTAAATCTATTTCATTTCCTGCTTTTTTCCAGTTCTGATGAAAGGTCTTCGACCTGAAACGTTAACTCTGTTTCTCTCTCCATGGATGCTGCCTGGCCTGCTGAGTTTTTCCAGCATTTTCTGTTGTTATTTTGGATTTCCAGCATCCGCAGTATTTTGCTATCGCACCAAGTCCCGTTCACCCATCACCCGTGTGCTCGCTGACCTACAGTGGCTCCTGGCTAAGCAACGCCTCGATTTAAAAAAAAAAATTCTCATCCTTGCTTTTAAATTCCCTCCTCAGCCTCGTTCCTCCCTATCTTTCTAATCTCCTCCAGCCCCACAACCGCCCCCGACCCCCGAGATATCTGCGCTCCTCTAATTCTGCCCTCTGAGCATCCCCTATCTTAATCGCTCAACCACTGGTGGCCGTGCCTTCAGCTGCCTAGGCCCTAAGCTCTGGAATTCCCTCCCTAAACCTCTCTACCTAAACCTCTCCGCCTCTCTACCTAAACCTCTCCGCCACTCTACCTCTCCTTAAGACGCTCCTTAAAACCTACCTCTTTGACCAAGCTTTTGGTCATCTGCTTTAATTTCTCCTTGTGTGGCTGTGTCCAGTTTCTTTTGTTTTATAACACTCCTGAGGATGTTTTACTACATTAAAGGCGCTCTAAAAATACAAGTTGTTGTTGATAGTTCCCTGTTTTCTCTCTTCCTCCTTTCTTTAAATAGTGGGGTGACATTTGCTATCTTCCAATCCGTAGAATCTAGGGAATTCTGGAAGATCAAAACCAATGCAACCACTATCTCTCTAGCCTCCTCTTTTAAAACCCTAGGATGTAGGCCGTCAGGTCCAGGGGATTTGACTGCTTCTAGTCCCATTAATTTCTCCAGTACTAGTTTTTACTAATTTGTTTTTCATTCATTGGTTGTGGTCGTTGCTGGCAAGGCCAGCATTTATTGCCCATCCCTAATTGCCCTTGAGCTGCCTTCTTGAACCACTGCAGTCCTTGTGGTGAAGGTACTCCCACAGTGCTGTTAGTGAGAGAGTTCCAGGATTTTGACCCAGTGACGATGAAGGAACAGTGATATATTTCCAAGTCAGGATGGTGTGTGACTTTGAGGGGAACTTGAAGGTGATGATGTGCCTGCTGCCCTTGTCCTTCTAGGTGGTAGAGGTCGTGGGTTAAGGTGCTGTTGAAGAAGCCTTGGCGAGTTACTGCAGTGCATCTTGTAGATGGTACACACTGCAGCCACGATGCGCCAGTGGTGGAGGGAGTGAATGTTTAAGGTGGTGAATGGGGCTGCTTTGTCCTGGATAGTGTCGAGCTTCTTGAGTGTTGTTGGAGCTGCACTCATCCAGGCAAGTGAAGAGTATTCCATCACACTACTAACTTGTGCCTTGTAGATTGTGGAAAGGCTTTGGGGAGTCAGGAGGTGAGACGCTCACTGCAGAATACCCAGCCTCTGACCTGCTCTTGTAGCCACAGTATTTATGTGGCTGGTCCAGTTAAGTTTCTGGTCAATGGTGACCCCCAGGATGTTGATGGTGGGGGATTTGGCAAAGGTAATGACGTTGAATGTCAAGGGGCGGTGGTTAGACTCTCGCTTGTTGGAGATAGTCACGGCCTGGCACTTATGTGGTGCAAATGTTACTTGCCACTTATCAGCCTAAGCCTGAAAGTCGTCCAGGTGTTGCTGCATTTGGGCGTGGACTGCTTCATTATCTGAGGAGTTGCGAATGGAACTGAACACTGTGCAATCATCGGCGAACATCCCCATTTCTGACCTGATGATGGAGGGAAGGTCATTGATGAAGCAGCTGAAGATGGTTGGGCCTAGGACACTGCCCTTAGGAACTCCTGGTTTTTAGAGGAGGGACATTAGTAGCAGGGAAAATGCTAGAATCTATTATTAGGGCTCTTAGCAAACCATATTATGATTGGGCAGAGTCAACACGGATTTTTGAAAGGGAAATAGTGTTTGATAAATCTAATAGTTTTGAGGTAGTAACTAACCGGGTAGATAAGGGGAACCAATGGATATAGTGTATTTGGATTTTCAAAAAGCATTCGATAAGGTGCCACAGAAGAGGTTATTACATAAAATTAAGGCTCATGGGATTGGTGGTAATACATTAGCATGGATTGAGGATTGGTTAACTGACAGAAAGCAGGGAGTAAGAATAAACAGGTCATTTTCAGGTTGGCAGGCTATAACTAGTGGGGTACCACAAGGATCAGTGTTTGGGCCTCAGCTATTCGCAATCTACATCAATGATTTGGATGAGGGGAATGTAATATATTCAAGTTTGCTGATCATACAAAACTATGTGGGAAAGTAAGTTGTGAGGAGAACACAAAGGGGTATCGACAGGTTAAATGATTGAGCAAGAACATGGCAGATGGAATATAATGTGGAAAAATGTGAAGTTACCCACTTTGGTAGGAAAAATAAAAAAGCAGAATATTTTTTAAATGGTAAGAGATTGGGAAATGTTGGTATACAGAGGAACCTGGGTGTCCTTGTACACATCACTGAAAGTTAACATGCAGGTACAGCAAGCAATTAGGAAAGCAATTGGTATGTTGCCCTTTATTGCAAAAGGATTAGAGTATAACAGTAAAGAAGTCTTACTGCAATTATATAGGGCCTTGGTGAGCCCACACCTGGAGTATTGTGTACAGTTTTGGTCTCCTTATCTAAGGAAGGATATACTTGCCTTCGAGGGCGTGCAACGAAAGTTCACCAGACTGATTCCTATGAGTGTGATTGAGGAGATCTTAGAATTTAGAAGGATGAGGTGATCTCATTGAAACATATAAAATTCTTACATGGCTTGACAGGGTAGGTGTTGGGAGGATGTTTCCCCTGGATGGAGAGTCTAGAACTAGGGATCACAGTCTCAGAATAAGGGGTCGGCGATTTAGGACTGAGATGAAGAGAAATTTCTTCACTCAAAGGGTTGTGAATCTTTGGAATTCTCTACCGCAGAGGGCTGTGGATGCTCAGTCGTTGAGTATATTCAAGACAGAGATCGATAGATTTTTGGATATGGGGCTAGTGCAAGAAGGTGGAGTTGAGGTAGAAGATCAGCCATGATCTTATTGACTGGCAGAGCAGGCTCAAAGGGCTGAAGACCTACTCCTGCTCCTATTTCTTATGTTCTTAACCTGAGGTTTTGGCTCAGCTGTGTTCGTGATTGAGTTGACAAGAAAGAATCCGACATAACAGCAATGTAGGAAGGGCACTAAGGTGCTTTAGTAGCTTTATCTTTTTTACCTGGCAGATGATCCAGATGTGTATGTGGAGTGTGAAACAGTTGAGGGATGCATGTTCTCACTGGTAACTGGGAGAACTATGAATGTCTGCATGTAAAAGCATCTTTTTATTACAAAGGCAAAATACTGCAGATGCTGGAAATCTGAAATAAACAGAAAATGTTGGAAATACTCAGCAGGTCAGGCTGCAGCTGAGGAGAGAGAAACAACGTTAACGTTTCAGGTCGATGACCTTTCGTCAGAACTGGAAAATGTTACAGATGTAATAGTTTTTAAGCAAGTACAGAGACATGGAAAGGGGAGGGAGGGGAGGAGATGAAAGAACAAAAGGGAAGGTCTGTGATGGGAGACAGGAGTGGTTTAAATGACAAAAGGGATGATAGTGCAATGCAAAAGGGACAAGTAAAGAAACAAAAGATGGGTCTACAGGAGGTGTGAATGACAACAGCAGAATCATTCCCAGCACCTGCTGTCTGAAAAATGGGAGCAGTGGTTATGATCTGAAATTGTTGAACTCCATGTTGAGTCCATAAGTTTATAAAGTGCTGAATTGAAAAATGAGGTGCTGTTCCTCGAGCTTCATTGGAACAGTGTAGGAGGCCGAGGACAGAGTGGAAGTGGGGTGGAGAATTAAAATGGCAAGCTACTGGAAGTTCCGAGCCAAGTTTGCAGACTGAATGGAGGTGTTCCGCAAAGCGATCAGCCAATCTGCATTTGCTCTCCCCAGTGTAGAGGAAACCGTATCGTGAGTAGCAAATAGAGTATTAAAAAAAAAGTTAAACTTTCTGTACAGCAATGCACACAGTGTCCATAATAAAACAGGGGAGCATTGCGAGGAACCAGACATAGTTGGGATTACTGAGACATGGCTACAGAAAAATCAGGACTGGGAATTAAACATTCAGGGTATAACATATTTAGAAAAGATAGAGAGGGAAAAATGGGAGGTGGAGTAGCTGTACTTATTAGGGATAACATAATGGCAGTAAAAAAAAAAGTGACTCCGCTATCAGCAAGACAGAAATAGAATCCATGTGGATAGAGATAAACGATAAAGGATCAATCACACTAAAGGGTAGTCTACAGACCACCTAATATGAAAGGGAGGTGGAGGAAGAAATATGCAAACAAATTAGGGAAATGAGTAAAAACATAGAATTATAATCATGGGGATTTCAACTACCAATTAATTGGACAGAAGAGGTAGATAAAGGGGATAAGGGAATGAAGTTCCTACAATGTGTACAGGACTCCTTTCTAACCCAATATGTAAAAAGCCCAACAAGGGAGGATTTGTCATTGGATCTAGTAATGGGGAATGAACCAGAGCAGATAAGAGAAGTAAAAGTAGGGGAACATCTAGGCCATAGTGACCATAATATAATACGCTTTAAGATAATAATTGAGAAGGACATAATTATGATGAAGACCAGGGTAATAGATTGGAGAAAAGCTAATTTTGAGAGGCTGAGAATAGAACTTGGGGAAAATAAAATGGACAACAATATTGGCAAACAATGATGTAGAACAGCAATAGGAAACATTTAAAATGGTATTCAACAGAGTCCAGGAAAAATATATTCTGCTTAAAAACAAGAACAAGCTAAACACTAATGAGACACCATGGATAACTAAAGCCGCAAAGGAAAAATTGAGGGTAAGGAAAGAGGCATACGTTAAGTACATGGACAGCAGGGGAGAGCATGATAAGGGAGAATATGAAGAGATTTGGAGAGAAGTCAAAAAAACAATTAGGAAGGCAAAGAGGAACTATGAAATTAAATTATCAAGGAACATAAAACAAAATAGTAAAATATTTTACAGGCACATAAATAGAAAAAGGAAGGTCGAGGTGGGAATAGAGCCACTAGGGGATGGACAAGATAATACCACAGGCAGCGATAGAGAGATGGCACAAATATTAAATAATTACTTTGCTTCAATATTTACCAGGCAGATAGAACAGGTAGACATGACATTGGATGATGAGATTAGTAATGAGATAACTGCATTTAAAATAAAAAGAGGGGATATATTAAATAAACTAATCAAACTCAGAGGATAAAACCTCTGGTCCGGATGGATTACATCTGCACATTTTAAAAGAATCTAGGCAAGAGATAGCAGAGGCATTATTACACATATTTAATAATTCGTTAGAAAAAGGTGTAGTGCCAGAGGACTGGTGGATAGTTAACATAATACCTATATTTAAGAAGGGAGATAGAACATGTCCAGGGAACTATAGGCCAGTCAACTTAGCATCAGTAGTAGGAAAAATAATGGAATCCCTAATAAAGGAGCAAATAGAAGAACATCTAGAAACCAAAAATATAATAATGAATAGTCAGCATGGATTTCACATGGGAAAGTCTTGCTTGACCAACCTCATTGAATTTTTTGAAGAGGTAACAAGAGTAGACAAGGGTAATGTAGTAGATGTATCTGGATTTTCAAAAGGCCTTCGATAAGGTACCATATAAATAGACTAATGAATAATGAATAAGATCAGAGAATGCAGAGTCAGGGGACAAGTAGCAGAATGGATAGCTAGCTGGCTTCAAGACAGAAAGCAGAGAGTAGGGGTGAAGGGTAGCTATTCAGTGGCAGAAGGTGTGTAGTGGTGTTCCACAAGAATCAGTGCTGGGACCACTGTTGTTCACAATTTATATTAACGATTTAGACTTTGGAATCAAAAACACAATTTCTCTAAATTTGTGGATGACACCAAATTGGGGGGGGTAGTCAATACTGAGGAGGACTGCAACAAATTACAGGAGAACATTAATAAACTTGCAAAATGTGCATATAATTGGCAAATGAATTTCAACACTGATAAATGTGAGGTATTACATTTTGGTAGGAAGAATAGGGAGGTCACATTACTTGGAGGGTGCGAGTCTGGGTGGGGTAGAGGAGCAAAGGGATCTCGGAGTATGAATACACAAATCCGTACAAGTCGCGTCACAGGTTAACAAGGCCATAAAAAAAGCAAACCAAGCATTAGGGTTTATTTCTAGAGGTATAGAATTGAAAAGTATTGTAGTTATGCTAAACTTGAATCGAACCTTGGTTAGACCATACTTGGAGTACTGGGTACAATTCTGGTCGCCATATTATAAAAAGGATATAGAGGCACAGGAGAGGGTGCAGAGAAGATTTACAAGTATGATACCAGAAATGTGACGGTATACCTGTCAGGAAAGGATGAGCCGTCTGGAGGGGGGGGGGGGGGGGTCTTCAAAATTATGAAAGGTTTTGATAGAGTAGATACAGAGAGTGTTTCTACTTGTGGGGAAGAGCATAACTGGAGGCCATCAATATAAGATAGTCACCAAGAAATCAAATAGGGAATTCAGAAGAAACTTCTTTATCCAGAGAGTGGTGAGAATGTGGAACTCCCTACCACAGGGAGTGGTTGAAGAGAATAGTATAGATGCTTTTAAGGGGCGGTTAGATAAGCATATGAGGGAGAAGGGAATAGAGGGTTAAGCTGATAGATTTAGATGAGGAAAGACGGGAGGAGGCTCGAGTGGAGCATAAATGCCAGCATTGACTGGCTGGGCCGAATGGCCTGTTTCTGTGCTGTATATCCTATGTAATATTAAATTGAAATAAGTACAAGTAAATCACTGTTTCACCTGGAAGGAATGTTTGAGGTCTTGGACAGTGGGAAGGGAGGAGGTGAAATGACATGTGTTGCATCTCCTGCGTTTTCATGGGAACATGCCATGGGAAGGGGAGCGGGTGTTGGGAAGGTGCCATGGGACGGGGAGCGGATGATGGAAGAGTGGACCAGGGTGTCGCGGATGGAACGGTCCCTTCGGAATGCTGAAAGGGGAGGGGAAGACGTGTTTGGTGGTGGCATCGCGATGGAGATGGGGGGTGATGATCCGTTGAATGTGGATTCTCGTGGGGTGGAAGGTGAGAACAAGGGGAACCATATCGTGGTTCTGGGAGGGAAGGAAAGGGATTATTACTTTGGTTAACAAATTTTTCATTCCAAGATACCCAATTTATGTTTTTTTTTCCATTTAAGATGAAAGATTTCTTTGCAAAATATCCAAATGCTGGAGCAGGAGAGATTCCTCGTAAACAAGCTCTTGAAACTGTGCAGACAAATATAGACTGGTTAAAAAGCAACAAGGCTGTAATGGAACAATGGCTGCAGGACAATGCCTAACAACCTATTGCAAAACATCAATAGGAGCACAATCCCCTCTGTGTAAACATAATGCACATTTGCATCAACAGCTTTCGGGGTAGCATTAAAGTCCCATGTCAATTGTATTTGTACTCTTTTGCTGGAAAATTAAAAAAATTTATGGAGAAGGATGATATTTTTCTGTAAGTATTCCTGTTTTTTTTAAAAAGGTTTTAATTGTTGCCTGCTAAACCCATATAGATTGTGCAAGAATTCAGGTGCCATTTTTTTTTCCTAATGCAACTATTGTGCCTTATGATAATGTTTACAATCCATACAACCTAACTGGAATAAGCCAATGCATTGTCATTTTTGCTGCACATACAACGAAGGAGAATACTAAGAGATTTTTTAAATAAATAAAATGTGAACATTTTATGCAATAGACATTGATTGTAGCTGGTTTTATTTGAATCTCTGTAATAGTAGATTGTTTTCTTTGTTTAAATGTATAAAAATTCTTTCCGGTGACCCTAATATGTCAGCTTAGTTCTATGACTAATATGGGGGTAATTTTAACTTTTGGCGATGGTGTAAAATGGGCGATATCTGATCGTCCAGAAAATCGGGAGAGGTGAATAATGGGCTGCCTTAGCAATAAAAGGGAGAGCAGACATTGGGGGTTAAATTGGTTAGCTCCCGAAAACGGGCGCAGGGATCGTGCTGCCTGCTCATTATAATGATTTCTAAGTGCAGCCAGCGCACCCCACGCTCTTCATTTGCTGCATGCATCAGCAGGGAGCCCAATATCATTACTAAGTTGTACTAAAAGCTAGCCTGCACCTTTTAAAGGGGAAGTGCTTTGTGGCTGGAGCAGATGTTGGGAGTTGTTCTACAACTGAATCTGACCTGGGACAGAGTGAAGAATGGCTGACCATAAGGGAGAGAGGGCACCAAGGTTTTCGGATGCTGCGGAGGAGGTGGGAAGGAGGAGAGATGTCCTGTATCCTCAGGTGTAGGCAACCCTCCAGACACACGATGAGAAGGCAGTGAGAACAGATAGCCGCAGAGGCCAATGCCAGGAGTATAGCCCCAAGGACCTGGATGCAGTGCCAGAAGAAGTTTAATGACCTCACGAGTGGTCAAGGTCAATGAATGCATCTTCAAATGTCATATCCTACCACCTGCACCACTAGCCTCAGACACTGCTCAATTCCCCACACCCCCATCACTCACCTACCAATAATCTCTATCAATCAAGAATCATAACTAATGTTCATATGTTCACCTCACCCACACACACTGAGCACTGTTGCAAGCCTCAAATCTACATCTCACAGCTTGCACACACTGGCAGCTAGTCAACCATGTCAGCCACATCACCCAAACAAATTGCATAACAGTCACTGACACGCTTACCTCTCTTGCTGGAGAAGGTGGTGCACAACCGGAGGCAGCGGGAACTAACCAGAGGGGGAGAGGCGTGCCTGCATGTTCTAAAGCCCATCGAGGAGATGGTGCTGGCCATTATGGGAAGGGGTATCTCTGAGGCCGTGGCCAGTGGCGGGGCTGAAGCCATTGAAGATGACGGTATCTGCATACCTAATCCTCCTTCCCACATCCCACTACCACAACAAATCGTGAGACCCACTCACCTGAGTACTGCAGGGCTCCTCCAGAGCGGTCTAGGCAGTGGAGTCGTTGCTTCAGGACGCCAATGGTCTGCTCTCTCAGATTTCTTATGGCAGCATGGTTCTCATTGTATGCATGCTACGCACATGTCAGTAGGTTGTGAACCGGAGTCATGAGACATGTTGTCAGCAGATAGCCCTTGTTGTACAGTAGCCACCCTTTGGTTTGCCTTGGTGATTGAAATACAGCTGGCACAGTGGACTGCCACAGAATGAATGCATCATGACTCCTGCTAGGATACCGGGCATTGACCTGAATGATGCACTGCCTGTGGTCACACACCAGCTGCACGTTGAGAGAGTGGAATCACTTTCAGTTCAGGTACATGGCAGAGTTGACATGAGGTGCACACAAAGCAATGTGCATGCAGTCAATGGCACCCCGCACCATGAGGGAAAACTGCAATCCTTGCAAACCATTGTGCTCGCTTCACCTGCTTTTCTCTGGCAAAAGGGAATGAGATGAAGCTGTTTCTCTTTGCATCGATAGCCTCAGTGACCTCCCTTATGGAGCAGTGAACTGCAAACTGTGATGTTGCTAATATCTCCAGCAGCAGCCTAGAAGAGCTGAATGCATAAAAGTTCATAGCCATGGTCACCTTCGTAGCCACTGGCAATGTGATCCTTGCCCTGCTCTGAGGCTGGAGTTGTGGCTGCAGCAGTTGGCAGATTTCAGTGATGACCTTAGTGAAGTGCAGACGGCTCAAACATTGGTCGTCGCTGAAGTTCAAGTAGGAGAATTTGCTCCATGGACGGATATGGCTTCCTTCTGAAAGCACTTCTCCCTCTCCTCCTCCTCCTAGAGCTTGTCCTGGTCTGCGTGGCTTCTGCTCATTCTCCCAATCATGCTGTATTCCAAGAGGAAGGGCTACTAGTGCGCCCATTTCTGGGAGCAACTGGTTTATGCAGAAGCCTTAAATTCAGCAGAAAAGTACTTCAGCACCTGCCGCACCACTCCCTGTAGACTTTTCAAACTTTAAACAACTATAGAAAGTACCCATAATGTGTAGAATTGTAGCAACAGCCAGAAGAAATATACCAGAAACTAACCTGTAAATAGTTGATGAACCCTTTAAATAGCATTGCTGGGGTGTCCTTCATGCTGCTTAATGTCGTGTTCAGCTGTATGAGGTTAAGAGAGGATGTAGGCTGGAGCGTGGAGGTCCAAAACGGCAGCACTGGCGTCAAATTGACATCATGACATGCCTGCTCTGCATGCTGCCGGCGGGCGTTAGGTGCACGCGTGCTAACCCCTCACTAACCGGGCACCCTGCGAGATGCCCCACTCCAGCAAATTCCGGCCCAATGTGTCTATTACACTGTGTTGGTAACTAGCAACAATAAAGATTGTCTGTATTTAAAAACATATCATGGCTGGCTCCACTGACCTAATACATTAAAATTCTTTTTGCGTGCACTTGAAGACTATTTAGTAAGCGCATTATAGTATTCTATCTAGCTGTTGGGGGGGTGAAGAAGACTAGTAGAACTGTAGTTATTAGCAATCCGGTATCCACTGTCCCTCTTCCATTTGGCAGTGGCAGTCTCAAGTCTGTTGAAAAATCAAAAGTTGCACTACACTGAATGGCCCCAAAACATAAGTATAGGAATATAAAAAATAATAAACAACAGTGATGTGAGTTAAGGAGTTAATTCAATTGTATCCTTTCATTAGTTATTAAGCTAGGCTTTGTGAAGAAATCTATATATTATTAAAAATGTTGCACATGGCATGCATTTTCTGTCCACAGACGTAACTTCCTGTAACATTTTTCATTTCAACAGTTATAATGGGAAAACTGTATGTAAACATTCTATAATAAGAAAAGTATATATTGATACCAACTTACATTAATCTAGTGCCTTTAACATAGAAAAATGTCCCAAGGGGCTTAACAGAGGCGTAATCAGAAAAAAAATGAACCAAAGAAGGAGATATTAGGAGGGGTGATCAAAAACTTGGTCAAACAGATGGGTATTAAGGAGGCTCTGGAAGGAGAGAAAGGTGGCAAGGAGGAGGGGCCCAGCTGAAGGCATATCCATCAATGGTGGGGTGAAGCAAGGGGGTGATGCACAAGAGGCTTGAGTTAGAAGAAGAGAGAGTTTGGAGTGGGTGGTTGCAGAACTGGAGAAGGGTGAGCTCATGAACTGATTTAAACATGAGGATGAGAATTTTAAATTTGAGGTTTTGAGGACTGGGAGCCAATGTAGGTCAGAGAGGACATGGGTGATGGGTGAGCATAACTTGGGTGTGGAATAAGATATGGGCAGCAGAGTTTTGGATGAGCTATCAATGTTTTGGGAAACCCGGAAACAAACTACAGGACGACTTTTAAATCTTTTATACAGCTTTACCGCCCGACAGGCAGCCTGATTGACAGGCTGTCTTCCTGTTGGGTGGGAAAGCCTGCAGCACAAGGACGCATTGGAGCAAAAAGCATGTAGGGAGGTAGCGAGAGGTCGCAGTCGGGGGTCTGGTGATGGTCAGGGTGTCTCATGGTGGTCAGAGGGAGAGAGATCACGGGGGTGTAGACTGTTGTCAGGGGGAGCGAAATGGAGGTCGGGGGGGGGAAGATCGCGGGTTGGTGGAGTCAGCGATCGTGAGGAGTGAAGCAGGTAAGCTTTTTGGGCTGGGTGGGGAAACACATCTGCTCCTCCTGGTCCACAAGTAGTGCTGTAAAGTCTCTTACCTTATGGATCCAACCCTTCTCGCCTCCTTTTATCTGGCGGGTTTCCCGAAGCCCTGGAAACCCAGCCAACATTAGTTAAAAATAAAAAGCTTGTAAAAATGGAGGCACACAACTACTTTAAAAGCTGTTACTGACCAACATGCCACCTGAGAGCGGATTGGTTGCCTGCCACTCCCGTCGCCCGCCCAGTCTCCATTAAAACCAGAAGTTGGTGGGTTGGAATCTGCTTTGAAATTTTAAAAATTTTAACTTCTTGCCCGACCCAAACCCACATGTTTTTGGGGGTTAAAATTACCCCCGATGTCTTTGGTCTTTCAATGTTTAACTGGAGGAAATTGTGGCTCACCCACGACTAGATGCCAGACAACACAGAGGCAGTGGAGGGGTGGAGAGAGGTGGTGAAGAGGTAGAGCTGGGTATTGGGTCAGCATACATGTGCAACCTGATGCCATGTTTTTAGATGATGTCACCGAGGGGCAGCATGTAGATGAGAAATAGGAGGGGGCCAAGGATTGATCCTTGGGGGACTCCAGAGTTAAAGATTCGGGAAGAGAAGCCATTGCAGGAGATTTCCTGGCTATTACTGGCAGTCCCACTCAACTGGACCACGGAGGAGAAGCTTGGAGGCTGGTCAACCGTGTCAAAGGCTGCAAACTGGTCAAGAAGGATGAGGAGGGATAGTTTACCATGGTCAGTCACAGAAGATGTCATTGTGACTTTGATTAGAAGCATAGAAGATAGGAGCAGGAGTAGGCCATTCGGCCCTTCAAGCCTGCTCCGCCATTTAATGAGATCATGGCTGATCATCCAAATTCAGTACCCTGTCCCTGCTTTCTCCCCATATCCCTTGATCCCTTTAGCCTTAAGAAATATATCTATCTCCTTCTTGAATATATTTAATGACTTGGCCTCAACTGCCTTCTGTGGTAGAGAATTCCACAGGTTCACCACTCCCTGGGTGAAGAAATTCCTCCTCATCTCAGTCCTAAATGGCTTACCCCTTATCCTTAGACTGTGACCTCTGGTCCTGGACTCCCCCGCCATCGGGAACATCCTTCCTGCATCTAGTCTGTCTAATCCTGTTAGAATTTCATAAGTTTCAATGAGATCCCCTCTCATTCTTCTAAACTCTAGCGAATATAAGCCTAATCGACCCAATCTCTCTTCATACGTCATTCCTGCCATCCCAGGTATCAGTCTGGTAAATCTTCGCTGCACTCCCTCCATGGCAAGAACATCCTTCCTCAGATAAGGCGACCAAAATTGCACACAATACTCAAGGTGTGGTCTATCCAAGACCTTGTACAACTGCAGCAAGACATCCTTGCTCCTGTACTTGAATCCTCTCGCTATGAAGGCCAACATACCATTTGCCTTCTTAACCACCTACTGCACCTGCATGCTTACCTTCAGCGACTGGTGCACAAGGACTCCCAGATCTCGTTTCACTTCCCCTTTTCCCAATCTATTGTCGTTCAGATAATAATCTGTCTTCCTGTTTTTGCCACCAAAGTGGATAACCTCGCATTTATCCACATTATACTGCATCTGCCCAATCACCCAACCTGTCCAAATCATACTTGAGTTTCTCTGCATCCTCCTCACAGCACACACGACCACCCAGCTTTGTGTCGTCTGTAAACTTAAAGATATTACATCTAGTTCCCTCGTCTAGATCATTAATATATATTGTGAATAGCTGGGGTCCTGGCACCGTTCCTTCGGTACCCCACTAGTCACTGCCTGCCACTCGGAAAAAGACCCGTTTATTCCAACTCTTTGTTTCCTGTCTGCCAACCAGTTCTCTATCCAAATCAGTACCTTACCCCCAATCCCATGTGCTTTAACTTTGCACGCTAATCTCTTATGCGGGACATAGAAACATAGAAACATAGAAACTAGGAGCAGGAGTAGGCCATTCGGCCCGTCGAGCCTGCTCCACCATTCAATACGATCATGGCTGATCATCCAAATCCAATACCCTGTCCCTGCTTTCTCACACAGAATCCCCATCGAGCCTGCACCGACACATATACCACCCTATCCCCGTAACCCCACGTATTTAATTCCCCCTAACATATCCCATCCTATCCCCGTAACCTCACATATTTAATCCCCCCCTAACACTAAGGGTCAATTTATCATAGCCAAATCAACCTAACCCGCACATTTTTGGACTGTGGGAGGAAACCGGAGCACCCGGAGGAAACCCACGCAGACACGGGGAGAATGTGCAAACTCCACACAGACAGTCACCTGAGGCCAGATTCGAACCCAGGTCCCTGGCGCTGTGAGGCACCAGTGCTAACCACTATGCCACCGTGGGACCTTATCGAAAGCCTTCTGAAAGTCCAAATACACCACATCCACTGGTTCTCCCTTATCTATTCTATCAGTTACATCCTCAAAAAATTCCAGTAGATTAGTCAAGCATGATTTACCTTTTGTAAATCCATGTTGACTTTGTCTGATCCTGTCACTGTTTTCCAAGTGCTCTGCTATTACATCTTTTATAATGGACTCTAGCATTTTGCCCACTACTGATGTCAGGCTTACCGGTCTATAATTCCCCGTTTTTTCTCTACCACCTTTTTTAAATAGTGGGGTTACATTAGCTACCCTCCATTCCATGGGAACTGTTCCAGAGTCTATAGAATTTTGAAAGATGACCAGCAATGCATCTACTATTTCTAGGACCACTTCCTTAAGTACCCTAGGATGTAGATTATCAGGCCCTGGGGATTTATCGGCCTTCAATCCCGTCAATTTCCCTAACACCATTTCCCTACAAATACTGATTTCATTCAATTCCTCCGTCTCATTAGACCCTATGTTCCCCGACATCTCTGGGAGTTTATTTGTGTCCTCCTTTGTGAAGACAGAACCAAAGTATGTATTTAATTGGTCTGCTATTTCTTTGTTCCCCATTATAAATTCCCCTGATTTTGACTGCAAGGGACCTATGCTTGACTTCACCAAGCTTTTTCTCTTCACATATCTATAGAAGCTTTTACAGTCATTTTTTATGTTCCCTGAAAGCTTACTCTCATATTCTATTTTCCCCCTCTTAATTAATCCCTTTGTCCTCCTTTGCTGAATCCTAAACTGGTCCCAATCCTCAGGTTTGCTGTTTCAGTGCTAAGACAGGGGCAGAAATTGCAGAGGTTCAAACATGGAGTTGTGGGAAAGATGTGCATGGTCAACATATTCAAGGACTTTGGAGAGGAAAGGGAGATTGGAGATGAGGTAGTAGTTTGCAAAGGCAGAGGGATTAAGGAAGTGTTTTTTGAGGAAGGGGTTGATGACAAAGGCATGGTTGACAATTTCAGCAGCAGATGAGCTGAGGTGGGGTGGAGATTAGCAATGTTATGGAGGTGGAAGTAGGCGGTCTTTGTGATGGAGAGGATATGGGGTCAGAAACTCAGCTCAGGTTAGAATAGGATGCCAAGGTTGCAAACAGTCTGGTTCAGCCTGAAACAGTGGCCGGGGAGGGGGCTGGTGTTGGTGGCCAGGAAACTTAGTTTGTGGCAGGGGACCAAAGACAATGGCCTCAGTCTTTGGGATGTATAACTGGAGGAAATTACGGTTCATACAAGACTGGATGTCAAACAAGCAATCTGACAGCATAGAGGCAGAGGCAGGATCGATAAAGGTAGTGGAGAGGTAGAGCTGGGTGCCATCAGTGTGCATGTGGAAGCTGACCCCATGACTGCAGATGTTGTCACCAAGGGGCAACATGTAGATGGGGAAGAGGAGGCGGCCAAGGATAGATCCTTGGGGAACTCCAGAGGTAATAATGTCGGGGTGAGAAGAGAAGCCATTGTTGGGGGTGCTTTAGTTATGATCGAATAGGTAAGAGTGGAACCAAGTGAGGACAGTCATACTGAGTTAGACAATGAAGGTGCGAAGTTGGAAGTGGATGTTGTGGTTGACTGTGTCAAAGGCTGCAGACAGTGCATCATGGTCAGTCACAGAGGATGTCATTTATGATTATTGCTATGGTTGTTTCAATGCAGGGGTGGAAACTTGATTGTGTAAAGTTTCGCAATTATCGCGATTCAAAATAACGAAAGAGAAGCAGATTCGTTTGATCAGTTTTATTTAAACGAAATGCTGTCATGATATAAAGGACACAGAAGCCTGTAAAATGGCCGCCGCGCATCGTGGCAGAAGCTTCCAGAATTACAGTGGGCAGACAAGATGGCGTTCGAATAAACATTTCAATATAAGACGGGATCATACTCGATAAGCACTGATAAAGACAGGATGCAACCTGTTTGCATTTGTGACAATAGCAGAAGATATAAGTGCTGGAATCGTTTTCCATGCACAAGTAAGGACCATTGTACTGGGCAATTCAAGGCCCATCCAGACACAGCAATACACATATACCCCCACGGCTCTACAATGAGAGAGCCATTCACGGGTGATTAAGTCAGTATTCGAGGAGGCCCCAAAACCAGTCAGGGAGACTCCTAGCCGGTTCGACAATGGGGAAAACATTAACGGATAGTTGGCCAGTCTCAGGTGCTACCGAAACCCGTTAAAGGAAAGAATCGCCCCATGCTGGGAGTTTTGTGCACCAGTATTACACAAAGGACAAACATTAAGATTTGAGCGGGAGATAAGGGGACACAGCACTATAACTATAGTGAACAAATGTCCATCGCTCTCTTATCTCGCTGCTGACTGCTGAGGGTTTATTCTCTTATTCCCTTGATTCGGCTCTTATCTCTCCTATCCTTATCCTTGGGTATCGCTCTGCTGGACGAGCAGCCTTCGGTGTTTCTCTGGACTCTGTCGACTAATGTTGGGTGGAGCTCAATCGGGACGAGCCGCCTCGACGGAGGGCGCGTAACCGGGTGCACCATCCCGAGTGTCGGTAAACGGTGTTCTGGACCCGAAGGCCCGACAAGACAAGACAAGATGAGAGGAGAAGAAGAAGAGTCCACGTGCCGCCGCGGTCAGTAAACCCCGACCGCGCCCGAAAATATATAGACCATTTTTGAACTCTATAGGTTGCTGCACGAACCAGTGAAAGACTCTTCTTCGAATTCTATCGACAACCGGTGTCGATACAAGAAGACTCTTCTTTGAATTCTACCGGTAACTGGTGTCGGTCCAGGAAGACTTTTCTTTGAGTTCTACAGCCGGGCCCGAGCACTGTTGAGTTCTTCATGACAACGGGGAGCCCAGCCTGCTTGCAGCAGCAGCGAAAGTAAACAAGTGGGGTACAGAGACCCCTCAAAACACGTGACAGTCAGGCGCTGCAGCGAAACGAGCCGAGTGCCTTACTTTAAAATTCTCCGAAGTATCACGAGTGGTGAGCATGTTTCCCGATCCTACAAATCTAGATGTAGTGTAGGTATTAATAGGGGAGGGTGGTTTTATTAAGGATAAAGTATAATGTGTTCCCCTTTTTACGATGTACCGTGCGTTCTTCATTACCATAGACCAAGCTTTATGAATGTATGTATACTTGTACTATCGTTAATTTGTGCCTATGACATGTACTTCATGATTTTGGACGCTATGCAATAAAGATTTCCATTTCGTACTATTC
Organism: Squalus acanthias; assembly: GCA_030390025.1. NCBI lineage: Eukaryota > Metazoa > Chordata > Chondrichthyes > Squaliformes > Squalidae > Squalus > Squalus acanthias. The sequence goes on along the minus strand of CM059426.1, from coordinate 140,361,708 downwards.
AACCGGGTCTATTTGAGTTTTTCTCTGCATTACTGCTCTCGCACCTAAGTCCAGTGTTAGAACCGTAAGGGCGAGTGGGTCGAACCACTCACAGGTGCTTATTGCAACAAGGCTGGCCGGAGACCAGAGCAAGCAATAGTATTAGGCAACGAAGGCCTAACCCCGCACCAGCACCGTCTGCGATACAAGCACGACATGCAAACCCCTTACAGATAATGGCGACCACGAAGGGACACTGGCAGCGAGAGAGTAATGTTTTAGACCCTGGTGTGAATAGGCGAAATGTGATGGATGAGAGGGTAGCCGACTATGTTTTTGGGAAGGTTAACTTAACCAAAAGGTGGATAAGTGACCTACTGATGGATAAGCGTCCGCTAGACGCAGCCATCAAATGGACAGGCAGTAAAGAGCATAAGAAGTCGGTGGAGAAAGCGGTCTGGCTGATGTGCTACAAGAAGCAAGTCCAACTTTCGGACCAGGTCATTGTAGCACAGGCAGCTCAGATCAGGGAACTGGAAGTTGAGATGGAGGAAAAGGTCACGGGAGGACAGAAGCTCATTGCATCATTGAATGCGTTACATCAGGAACGCCAGATAGTAGCCAACCACCATGAGGCTAAAATTGATTACCTAGAGTGTCAGGTCACGGAAGCGAAATTAAACGAGGGTAGGATTAGAGAACGGTGTGCCCGCCTAGCTAACCAAATAAAAGCCCAAGAAGAAAGCTTGAAGGGAGTTAGGGCGGCATATAAGATGGCCCTCGAGGATAGACATGAGGGAGCCGACCACAGTGTTTGCCAGAAGGAGATAGGGAACCTAAGAGAGGCCCTGAATAAGGCAAACGGCATGGTGTGCCTCATCAGCCCATCAGCAAACCAGCCACAGGTGGGTAGGGAATTCCCAAAATCCCTACCAGACAAAGCAGAGGAGGTATTTGCCACTGTGCCCTCTGCGCCACCCAGCTATTCGGCAACCTGGGTAAGGGAGGAAGTGGTGGAAATAGAGAAGGAGGTTCCCGAGGTAGGACAGTCCCCGGAGGTAGAGTCGAAACCGGGACCGATGTGTCCGCTCCGAGGTCACAAGAGAGGCCCGAACGCAGCCAATGGGGATGACGGGGATGTCCTGAACCAGCTTGTATTGCCTCACAGCTCACACCAGCTGAGAGCAATGATTAGCCATGTACGGAAGCTGTCCGAATCAGACGACCCTTCCGTACACTTTAGGGAGGTAGAACAGACCGCAGCAATTAATGGCTGCGACGATGTGGAAAAGACCAAAATGTTGCTGTTCTCGTTAGATAGCTCGATCCTTCAGTGTCTCTCAGACGAGAGCAAGAGGGGAAATAAAACCTATGAGGAGTTAAGGGACGAGGTCCTAGAAGTGTTAGGGGCGGATGACGAAGGTCCATTCATCAGATTGAGTCAAACCCTACAGATGGAGGGAGAACCCCCGAAGGTTTTCGCCGACAGGCTGTGGCCAGTATACCAGCGTAGCTGCCCAGGTGCGCCAGCGCGCCACCGCCTGAACGGTGCCGGTTTAACTCATTGGCTCAGGTGTTTAGTAGCCAACAGTTTGCCCGCCGTCAGGGAGCAGGCCAAAGCGTGGTTTGATCCCACTAACCCCGCCACAACAGAGGAGTCGGTCCTAAACCGTCTCACGATAGGGTATCGTAACACTAGGAGCACGGGAGCGCGTCCCCTTAAGGGAAAGGTGCATGAGGCACGGCCCGCAGCCCCGGCTCAAAAGGAGTGGCATCAGGAGGGAAACCGCGCCCCACAAGCCAGTGGTGTTTGCTACGGGTGCGGGAAGACAGGTCACTGGCGTAAAAACTGCAGGAACCCCTGGAAGGACCCCAGGGACAAAGCTCCCGCAGTCCGAACCCAAGCGCCTGTCTCTGAGAAGGAGCTGGTGTGCCTATCCATCCCGATGCGATAGAATCAATGTTAGGAGCCATGCGGTCTCTCATGACCTCACACGGGGAGGTAGCAACAGCCCCATACCACCCAGGCTTCTGACTGGAACCGGTGCAGCCTGCCTACCTGTGTCCCCTTGAAAGACACGCACAGGAGGGGGTCTCCTGTAAGGAGGCCAGGTTAAAAGAGCAGGCCTTGCGGGAGGAGAACGCCCGCTTAATGGGGAAAGTAGACGTGCTAGAAGGGCAGCTTAGAGACATAAAGGCAGCCTACAGGGTAGCCAGGAGCAGGGAGTATGAGGATTTAAACCATGGGAGAAATCTGCAGCCTCCAGCAGGCGAGATTTCACAGAAGGCACAAGCAGGGGCGGTGGCCTGTCATAGGGAAGGGGCCAAACCTGCGAGTGGGGACTCGCAGCCCCGGGTAGGACCGCAGGGCACACAGACCGGTAAAGCAGCCTGCGTGAGGGGAGAGGACATTCTAGAAAAGTGTAGGATCTTTTCTTGGGGTTGGGATTCAGATGAGGAAGAGCTAGGGGAGCTCGACCAAGGTAGTGACCCGATCGGAGAGGTGCTGGGGTCGGAGGACGAAAGTTTCGTCCTCGACCCAATCAGGGGAGATAGGGGCTGCGAGTGGAGATCCACACAGGGTGGAGTCAGAAACTGCAGATCCCGAGCCCAGGGGGGCGGGGCCAGGGGAGGCGGAGCCAGCGGCTGTGGTAGGACCACAGGTCGTGACGGTGGAAGTCTCGGTACCCGGTCCGTCAGCCCTGGAAGTCTTGCCCTTGGGGGAGGTAGGGATTGCGAGTGGAGGACCACATACTGGGCCAAGTAGGGTGGAACCAGAAACTGCAAATCCCGAGTTCAGGGGGGCGGAGCCAGGGGAGACGGAGCCAGCGGCTGTGGTAGGACCACAGGCCGCGATGGTGGAAGTCTTGGTTCCTGGTCCGTCGGCCCTGGAGATCTTGCCCAAAGTAGCCCTCCGTAGGTCAAGTCGGACACCCCAGCCCAGGAAGTCGTGGTCAAGTCCCCCGTACGCCCCCAGGCGTAAGTTCAAGGTCAAGGCAGCCCAGGGAGATCCCAGTCCCAGCGTAGCAGCGACAGGCTGCGGCAGATCAAAGGAAGGGGTCAGTGCCCTCCCACCACTGGGAAAAGCTCGTGGCAGCCTTCGCAGACTTTAGGTAGGCCGCCCTGGGAACGGGCGGCGCTGTACACTATAAGTTTATAAGTTTATAAGTTTAAGTTTAAGTTTATAAGTCTGGTAAGTTTGTAGTTTAATTTTATAAAAAGGTAAATGGTAAAGTGATGGGAGTTAATGATAGGAATAGTTAAAAGTCTATCCAGCATACATGTCGTTATACGTGAGACGTGGTCAAGGGACCCGCTCACCCTTCACAAAAGCCAGAGACTCTTGGGAGGCTGGCTACATCATTTTATCTGATCACAGGAACCAGGAAAGATGGAACGGATTCTGATAGTGCTCGCAACGATCGGATATGGATTGGCCTATCGAGGCCTCACCAAGGATGTCGTTGTGTTCGGTTGCTCCGGGGACACGGGCCTCATCGCGACGGATGGGACCGGGGAGCGAAAGGCTGAGGAGACCGCCACTTATTTCCACAAGGGAAGGTGGCCGAGATGGCTGGGAACGAATTCGACGGAATACTCCAGCGCGTCCGGATTTGCCTATACAGAGACTTCTTTACTGTGCCCCAGAGTGAGGATCATTGCACCCAGAATCAGCGTCACCATCGGCAAAAGGATTTGTTTGACATGCAATGGGAAGGTCCCATTGAGCCGATGGTGGTGGTTACGGAAGTTAAGCAAGACTATGAGAAATTCCTCGGTTGAGTGGGAGCGATTGGGTAACAATACCCATCGGACAATTACGGGGACTAACAGACAATTGAAAGTCTGTTGGGACAAATGGTGGGAACCGGATGAGGGAATATATGTTTGTATGTGGGGATCGAAGTACGTTTGCCCCAAGGGTATATCCATATTTTTCGTACACCAGTGGCAGGATAACGGGAAAGGGATGAGATGGGATGTCAGCACAAGGGGGTGCGGAGCCCCATTCTCCCCGATCCCAGTAAACGCCACTGAACTCATCACGCGCCCACGCAAGGCTCCGCCCACGATTCCAGTGGTTTTGGCTCAGGAGGAAGGGTGCCCTAAAGCCACTATGGGGCCCGGGAATGGTTTGGTACTGGTCCCAACAGACCAGATACTATTTCAGGGGGTACATTACGCGGTGGCTTCGGTGATTCTAAATCTCACCGAGGTGCGTTTACCAGAGTGGTGCCCCAAAGAGACGGAACAATTGTACCAGGTCCTGTTGACAAACATGTTCAGACAATTCTACGAGTTTGATTTTGCAGAGATTGACAAAACAAGCTTGTACACCACACCACATGAAGTTTTGGGTCAGGTAGGGATACAAAGGAGGGGCATTGTGAACGATATGTTCAACGCCTTTAATACAGGAACATCTGTGGTCAACGCTCTAGACAACGTGGAGCTGCAGACCCAGATCAATGGTTTAAAAACACAATTCAAAAGCATCCTCACAAGCGAAAACAAGGTAGTAGGGTCTGAGTTACATGAGGACCAGGCCATGACGTTACACTTAAAAGAAATTATAGCAGAGCTGGAGAAGCATGCGAGAATGGTAAATGCCCTGATTAGGGAAGATCGGAATGCATCCGATCAAGCTGCGCAGAACGAGGTGTGCGTACTATACGGGGCGTGGTTACTGGGCAGGGCTGCAGTAATTTGGAGGATTTAAAACAAGGTTTGGTCCCGTCCTGGATAAGTAACAAACACCCGCAGGCGCTCCACCCTTTTCAGAACGCATTAAGCCCGTGCCAGCTCAGGCTAGCCTCAGAGGCATACCCAGTCCCCGTGGACTGCGGACGGTCAAACCATACCATCATGGGTATAGTACTACGTATGCCGAGTTTGGGCGACACAGCAAAGCCCGCCCCGGTGTATCGGGTAGAGAACATTGGTGTCATTCAGGGGGGAGCCCACATTCGCTACGCAGCGGTCCCACCTTACGTCATCCGCTGGGAGCAAACGATGACAGGTACCGACCTATCGGGTTGTCGTGGCCGGGGAGCACACATAATACTGTGTCCCCAGCACTTGAATGCCTTTTTAACACCACAATGCGGGTTCAGAACGGCTGGTGCCAAGCACATGAATTGCACCATGGAGGCAATGACACAAGATCATGTGCCCCCACAGGTGGCATACATCGGGGGTGGAACGTATTGCATTACCACTGCAGCGCAACACTACCAGCATGGAAACCACAGCCAGTGTCCGGTGAGTGACAGCAGTTTCTGTTTTAAACCCAGGGCTGAAGTTCAAGTGGCACAGCAGCGAATTGTCCCGATCCCTGAACCATCTTACAGTAAAAGAAAATTTCACAGACTTGCAGCGATTCGTCGCGCATTTCGGATACATCATTCCCCCTCTCCCTGAACACCTCACCAAGCTTTTGAAAGCCGTCACGGTATCACAAAAACATTTTTACACCCTGGAACAGAAAACAGTAGAAATAGGGACAGAAATTTTGGACATAGTGATCCCACCGTGGTGGGATCTGTTCACTAATATTGAAGTTCCGTCATGGATCAGGATAGCCTCCCACATTTTAGTTGTGTGCCAAGTTATAATTGTAGTGTACCTATTGGTCGTACACTGCAAGAGAGGCAAACGCCTCACAAAGCAGGAAAACACAGGGGACTGGAGAGAACGTTACGTGCGCGTGAATGAAGAAAGCGCCGCGTAAACAGGCCAGGATGACGCCGCTCCATTTCGCCATGTGTGTTTTGTAATTGATTGTTCAGTTATGTAGATGTGTAACTAAGTTTGGAACTTTGTATTTTAAAAGAGTTGTTTTGATTATTTTTTTTCCTTGTATAATAAAAACATGCCCATACAGGTGGTGCGAGAGGCATCGGCCTGTTGCACCTGGAAGGCGTATACGCGATGTAAGTTTAAAGGCAATACTGCCTACGATTTGTCCAAGTTTAAACAATGTAATTTCCCTGGGAAATGAGGACGGCATGGAGACCATAGATAGTTTCTAAGTTAAGGGAATGTTTGGATGTGGAGAATCGGGAAAATTTTGCTCACCACCACTTTTAATTGATACGATAAGCGGAGTTATTCGCATCAACAGGAGGGACTGTAAAGTTTCGCAATTATCGCGATTCAAAATAACGAAAGAGAATGTGTGGGTTAGGTTGATTTGGCTATGATAAATTGACCTTAGTGTTAGGGGGGATTAAATATGTGGGGTTATGGGGATAGGATGGGATATGATAGGGGGAATTAAATAAGTGGGGTTATGGGGGTAGGGTGGGATATGTGTACTGTGGGGATTAAAGCAGGGACAGGGTACTGGATTTGGATGATCAGCCATGATCGTATTGAATGGCGGAGCAGGCTCGACGGGCCGAATGGCCTACTCCTGCTCCTAGATTCTATGTTTCTATGTTTCTATGTAGAAGCAGATTTGTTTGATCAGTTTTATTTAAACGAAATGCTGTCATGATATAAAGGACACAGAAGCCTGTAAAATGGCCACCGCGCATCATGGCAGAAGCTTCCAGAATTACAGTGGGCAGACAAGATGGCGTTCGAATAAACATTTCAATATAAGACAGGATCATACTCGATAAGCACTGATAAAGACAGGATGCAACCTGTTTGCATTTGTGACAATAGCAAAAGATATAAGTGCTGGAATCGTTTTCCATGCACAAGTAAGGACCATTGTACTGGGCAATTCAAGGCCCATCCAGACACAGCAATACACATATACCCCCACGGCTCTACAATGAGAGAGCCATTCACGGGTGATTAAGTCAGTATTCGAGGAGGCCCCAAAACCAGTCAGGGAGACTCCTAGCCGGTTCGACAATGGGGAAAACATTAACGGATAGTTGGCCAGTCTCAGGTGCTACCGAAACCCGTTAAAGGAAAGAATCGCCCCATGCTGGGAGTTTTGTGCACCAGTATTACACAAAGGACAAACATTAAGATTTGAGCGGGAGATAAGGGGACACAGCACTATAACTATAGTGAACAAATGTCCATCGCTCTCTTATCTCGCTGCTGACTGCTGAGGGTTTATTCTCTTATTCCCTTGATTCGGCTCTTATCTCTCCTATCCTTATCCTTGGGTATCGCTCTGCTGGACGAGCAGCCTTCGGTGTTTCTCTGGACTCTGTCGACTAATGTTGGGTGGAGCTCAATCGGGACGAGCCGCCTCAACGGAGGGCGCGTAACCGGGTATACCATCCCGAGTGTCGGTAAACGGTGTTCTGGACCCGAAGGCCCGACAAGACAAGACAAGATGAGAGGAGAAGAAGAAGAGTCCACGTGCCGCCGCGGTCAGTAAACCCCGACCGCGCCCGAAAATATATAGACCATTTTTGAACTCTATAGGTTGCTGCACGAACCAGTGAAAGACTCTTCTTCGAATTCTATCGATAACCGGTGTCGATACAAGAAGACTCTTCTTTGAATTCTACCGGTAACTGGTGTCGGTCCAGGAAGACTTTTCTTTGAGTTCTACAGCCGGGCCCGAGCACTGTCGAGTTCTTCATGACAACGGGGAGCCCAGCCTGCTTGCAGCAGCAGCGAAAGTAAACAAGTGGGGTACAGAGACCCCTCAAAACACGTGACAGTCAGGCGCTGCAGCGAAACGAGCCGAGTGCCTTACTTTAAAATTCTCCGAAGTATCACGAGTGGTGAGCATGTTTCCCGATCCTACAAATCTAGATGTAGTGTAGGTATTAATAGGGGAGGGTGGTTTTATTAAGGATAAAGTATAATGTGTTCCCCTTTTTACGATGTGCCGTGCGTTCTTCATTACCATAGACCAAGTTTTATGAATGTATGTATACTTGTACTATCGTTAATTTGTGCCTATGACATGTACTTCATGATTTTGGACGCTATGCAATAAAGATTTCCATTTCGTACTATTCAACCGGGTCTATTTGAGTTTTTCTCTGCATTACTGCTCTCGCACCTAAGTCCAGTGTTAGAACCGTAAGGGCGAGTGGGTCGAACCACTCACAGGTGCTTATTGCAACAAGGCTGGCCGGAGACCAGAGCAAGCAATAGTATTATGCAACGAAGGCCTAACCCCGCACCAGCACCGTCTGCGATACAAGCACGACACGCAAACCCCTTACAATTGGAGAGATTCAAACCGGGAGATGCGGGAACAGATTTTGGGAGGCCACAGCATGTTCAAGAACGTGTCAGCTGTGGCTCAGTTGGTAGCACACTCGTCTCTGAGTCAGAAGGTTGTGGGTTCAAGTCCCACTCCAGAGACTTGCGCACATAAAGCTCGGCTGACACTCCAGCGCAGTGCTGAGGGAGTGCTGCACTGTCGGAGGTGCCGTCTTTCAGATGCGACGTTAAACCGAGGCCCCGTCTGCTCTCTCAGGTGGACGTAATAGATCCCATTTCGAAGAAGAGCAGGGGAGTTATCCCCGGTGTCCTGGTCAATATTTCTCCCTCAACCAACATAGCAAAAACAGATTATCTGGTGATTTTCACATTGTTGTTTGTGGGACCTTGCTGTGCGCAAATTGGCTGCCGCGTTTCCCACATTACAACAGTGACTCCACTTCAAAAAAGTACTTCATTGACTGTAAAGCGCTTTGAGACGTCCGTGAAAGACGCTATATAAACGCAAGTCTTTCTTCTTAAACAGGAAAGGGAGGTTGGAAATAGGGCAATAGTTTGAAAGCACAGAGTGGTGGGTTTTTTGAGGAAGGGGAGATGATGCTAATTTTGACAGGGAGGGGGCAGCCCCTGAGGCGAGGGAACGAGTTACAATGTCAGGTGTTGAGTGGTCAGCAGTTTACTAAGTATGGGGACAGGTAAGCAGGAGGTGGGGTTTATGGACAAGATGAGCTTGGAGAAGGCATGAGGGGAGATAGTGGAGAAACTAGAGAGAGACCAGAGCTAGGGCAAGGGAAAACTTGGAGAGAAGTTGGGCTTGGCGGTGAAGGAGAAGGGAGGAGAGCAGCAGAGATTGCTGAATGGATGATCTCAGTCTAAGTGGCAAAAAAGTTCATTCGCTCATTGCACTTGTTGGAGATAAGAGTGACGAGGACAGGGGAGAGTGATTTAAGGAGGTGGTTGGTAGTAGAGAAAAGAAGCTTGGAGTTATTTTTGGGGTGAGGAATCATTCAGTGCATAGGTTGAGCAAGGAAAAGAAAGAGGATATCAAGGTGAGAAACTCAGGATGGATCTTGGGGCAGGGGGTGGGGTGGGTGGGGGGGAGGCAGTAGACAGTGAGGATTTTAATTGAGGGGGAGAGGTGGAATAAAGTGAAGTGCTTGAAAAAGGAAAAGGTACCAGAAGAGTAGGGGGAGAGACCAAAGTATGATTTTTTGATACAGGCCACACTGCAATAGTTTGGATGGGATTTTTTTTTAATCATTCCTGGGATGTGGGCATCGCTGGCAAGGGCAATATTAATTGCCTATCCCTAGTTGCCCTTGAGAAGGTGGTGGTGAGCCGCGTTCTTGAACTGCTGCAGTCCACGTGGTACTCCCATAGAATTATACAGCCAAGAAGGAGGTCATTCGGCCCATTGTGCCCGTGCCGGGTCTTTGGAAGAACTATCCAATTAGTTCCACTCCCCTGCTCTTTCCCCATACCACTACAAATTTTTCCTTTTCAAGTATATATCCAATTCCGTTTTAAAAGTTAACTCCAGAAATAGTGCTGTTAGGGAGGGAGTGCCAGGATTTTGAACCAGCGATGATGAAGGAATGCCGATATATTTCCAAGTCAAGATGAAAAGTAACTTGGAGGGGAATTTGAAGGCTTTGGGGAGTCAGGAGGTGAGTCACTTGCTGCAGAATACCCAGCCTCTGACCTGCTCTTATAGCCACAGTATTTATGTGGCTGGTCCAGTTAAGTTTCTGGGCAATGGTGACCCCCAGGATGTTGATGGTGGGAGATTCAATGATGGTAATGCCGTTGAATGTCAAGGGGCGGTGGTTAGACTCTTGCTTGTTGGAGATAGTCATGGCCTGGCACTTGTGTGTTGCGAATGTTACTTGCCACTTATCAGCCCAAGCCTAAATGTCATCCAGGTTTTGCTGCTTGCAGGCACTGGCTGCTTCATTATCTGAGGTGTTGCAAATGGAACTGAACACTGTGCAATCATCAGCGAACATCCCTTATGATGGGGGGAAGGTCATTGATGAAGCAGCTGAAGATGGTTGGGCCTAGGACACTGTCATGAGGAACTCCTGCAGCAATGTCCTGGGACTGAGATGATTGACCTCTAACAACCACAACCATTTTCCTTTGTACTAGGTATGACCCAAGCCAGAGGAGAGTTTTCATCTTGATTCCCATTGACTTCCATTTTACTAGGGCTCCTTGATGTCACACTCGGTCAAATGCTGCCTTGATATCAAGGGTAGTCACTCTGACTTCACCTCTGTAATTCAGCTCTTTTGACCATGTTTGGACCAAGGCTGTAATGAATGGAGCCGAGTAATACTGGCGGAACCCAAACTGAGTATCAGTGAGCCGGTTGTTGGTGAGTAAGTGCCGCTTGATAGCACTGTTGATGACACCTTACATCAATTTGCTAATGTTTGAGAGTAGACTGATGGGGCAGTAATTGGCCGGGATTGGATTTGTCCTGCTTTTTGTGGACAGGACCTACCTGGGCAGTTTTCCACATTGTCAGGTAGATGCCAGTGTTGCAGCTGTACTGGAACAGCTTGGCCAGAGGCATGGCTAGTTCTGGAGCACAAGTCTTCAGCACGATAGCCAGGATGTTGTCAGGGCCCATAGACTTTGCTGTATCCAGTGCGCTCAGCCTTTTCTTGATATCACGTGGAATGAATCGAGTTGGTTGAAAACTGGCTTCTATGATGGTGGGGACCTCAGGAGGAGGCCAAGATGGATCATCTACTCGGCACTTCTGGCTGAAGATGGTTGCAAACGCTTCAGCCTTGTCTTTTGCACTCGCGTGCTGGGCTCCGCCATCATTGAAGATGGGGATATTCTTGGAGCCTCCTCCTCCTGTTAGTTGCTTAATTGTCCACCACCATTCATGACTGGATGTGGCAGGACTGTAGAGCTTTTATCTGATCCGTTGGTTGTGGGATCGCTTAGCTCTTTCTATAGCATGCTGTTTCCGCTGTTGCAGCCTCTCCAGGTTGGCACCTCATTTTTAGGTATGCTTGGTGCTGCTCCTGGCATGCTCTTCTGCACTCCTTATTGAACCAGGGTTGGTCCCCAGGCATGATGGTAATGGTAGCGGGCCATGAGGTTACAGATTGTGGTGGAATACAATTCTGCTGCTGCTGATGGCCCACAGCGCCTCATGGATGCCCAGTTTTGAGCTGCTAGATCTGTTCTGAATCTATCTCATTTAGCACGGTGGTAGTGCCACACAACACGATGGAAGGTGTCCTCAGTGTGAAGACACGACTTCGCCTCCACAAGGACTGTGCAGTGGTCACTGCTACCAATGCTGTCATGGACAGATGTGTCTGTGACAGGTAGATTGGTGAGGACGAGGTCAAGTAGGTTTTTCCCTCGTTTGCTTCTCTTGCCACCTGCCACAGGCCCAGACTGGCAGCTATGTCCTTCAGGACTCGGCCAGCTCGGTCAGTAGTGGTGCTACCGAGCCACTCTTGGTGATTGACATTGAATTCCCCACCCAGAGTACATTCTGTGCCCTTGCTACCCTCAGTGCTTCTTCCAAGTGGTGTTCATCATGGAGGAGTACTGATTCATCACCTGAGGGAGGGCGGTAGGTGGTAATCAGCAGGAGGTTTCCTTGCACATGCTTGACCTGAAGCCTTGAGACTTCATGGGGTCCGGAGTCAATGTTGAGGACGAATGTAAATTCAGATAATTTGCGTGAGCTGCACTTTTTCATGGAGGGCAGAGTTATGTTAATGAATGCCAGAGGCCACTGCTTCCTGACAGTATACTACTGTGCCACCACCCCTGGTGGGTCTGTCCTGCCGGTGGGACAGGACATACCCAGGGATGGTGATGGAGGAGTTTGGGTCATTGGCTGAAAGGTATGATTCTGTGAGTATGACTATGTCAGGCTGTTGCTTGACTAGTCTGTGGGACAGCTCTCCCAGTTTTGGCACAATCCCCAGATGTTAGTGAGGAGGACATTGCAGGGTCGACTGGGCTGGGTGTGCCATTGCCGTGTCCGTAGCCAATGCCGAGGTCGATGCCGGGTGCTCCATCCGGTTTTATGATTTTTGTTGTTTTTCGTCATGCTTTGGAACAACTGAGTGGCTTGCTAGGTCATTTGAGAGGGTAGTTAAGAGTCAACCACATTGCTGTGGGTCTGGAGTCACATATAGGCCAGACCTCAGGTTTCCTTCCCTAAAGGACATTCATGAACCAGATGGGTTTTTACCACAATCCAATAGTTTCATGGTCACCATTACTGATACTAGCTTTTTTTTAAATTCCAGATTTAAAGTATATGGTGAAAAGTATAACATTTAACTTTTTGGGGGAGGGCCCAGGAGGAGCAGGAGTGCTGGCTCAACTGAGGCCTCCCCTGAGATTGCCCCTCCTCAGGCCCGACTTGCTGGCCAATTTCCCAAACTAGTGAACTCCATCAGAGTGTCTGCTTGAGCCTGCAGCTCGCCGGTGGTATTTAAATGAAGCCCAGCATGTTTAAGAAAATGCAATTGCGGAGGTTTTTCCAATTGTTAATTCAAATTATTCTGATGTCATAAAGATGCATTTAAAGATATAGAAAATATACTGTAGGTCTCAGTGAGGTGAAATTTTAAAAAATAGCTTTAAGAGATTGCCATAAAACACCAGAAATGCGACTTTGGGTCCTTTTTATGCCCAAAAGTTTAGACGTAAATTTACAGCAACTTCAGAACGAATGTAAATTCAGAAAATTTGCGTGAGCTGCACTTTTTCATGGAGGGCAGAGTTATGTTAATGAATGCCAGAGGATTTTGATGGCGGCTTTGTGCAATCGGTGTGAAAGATTGAGGAAATTCGAGCATAGCGTAAAAATGGGCTTAAGTGACATATGCCTGAATTTCATCTATCTTTTGCACTGTAAATCGGCATTGTGCCGTACCTGTGCCTCTCTTTGGCCCAAGTTTTCAGGAAATTCCAGGCCTGAGCACGTTCGACTACATTTGTGCATTCTGAGCATGTGCAGTTTTCGGCATTTGACAACAAAATCAGTGCATCGATAGTAATTAAAGTGCAGAAGGACGTGCTCCCCCATCCTGTGAGGATTTGAACGTTTCTTTGCTTTTTCCAAAAGAGTTTGAAAGAAAATGGAGATTAGATTATGAAAACATTATTTCAGACAAGTAATTTAAAGGTTGCTGTTTTCGATTATGACCTTCTCCGAGATTACGCCAGTAAGCAGCATCACTTGTTATGTGTATTTTTTGTTGATCGTTAGAAGAAGGTTTTTTAGTAATTTGCCTCTATTTTATTTGTATATTCTGCTCAAAAAAATCTCTCTTATTTGAAACAGTTTGTATTTTAAAGTAACGTTGGGGTATATGGGCAAGTCAATATCATTTGGAATTAAATCTTAGAACAGAGTTCTAATGGATGACCAAACCCAATCATTAGCCCGGGGTAGATTTTCACATCCGGCAGTGGCAGGAAACTGCTGGTAGCAAATCGCCCACCTATTATACACCCCACCCGATTTTCCTTTTCATTGATGTAGATAGCCCGAACGGCCTGTTTCTATGCTGCAGATTCTATGTAATTATATATCTGTGAGTCTCCGAACCAAAGTTAAACCAAACCAAGTGGATGTAAAAAAAAAAAATCATGTTTCTAATATTTAAATAATTTCTGTAAACTAATGCTTCTCAAAGATCCATAACCATACTTTCTGCTTGGAATCAAGCCAGTGCATATCATGAATTTCAAAAGAAATGCATAAATTATAACATGAATATGGTCATGTTCCATAGACTATCCTTCATCCTGTGAAAGAATATTAAAAAAGATTGCTCAGCAGAGTACAGAAATGGCATATGGTATCTTTTGAAATCTAAACGATTAGAGGCTGCAGATTCATGAGTTATTTTTAATTTTTGGTAATGTGGAAAATCATGTTCCTGTATTTCATCCAGTCCTTAGTATATGTTTAATTATTGAAAAGAGCCTGCACTCCATTATCACGATTAAAATTTTGACCAGTTAAATATTCCAAACCGCGAGACTCTCTCATGCTTGATGGATTCTAAATACTTAAACATTGATTGCTACATTAAAGGAGCATTAAAGAGAATGAATGGCTCTTATATTTCTCTCCCTGGCTCCCTTTACATTACCCAAGGATTTCCAAGACTCCCCCAGGCATTCCCCACCCTTCTGTCTTAATTTCTTGCGCTTGCGTCTCATGGGTACCTCAAGAAGCTAATGGTGGGTTTTACACTGGGACTCTCCTCAGATCGTGAGGTGCAAATCAAAGAAGACGAAACAGGTAGGTGCCCTACATTTTACAGCAGCACATAGAGGTTTTTGTTGTTTGGAGGCCTTCTGGCTCCCTTTGGAGAACAGACCTCTGAGGCCTGCAGCTGCACTCCTGATTCCACCCTTGATTCCTGGCATAAGGTCCTACCAGAGGGTGGGCATGTGCTAGGGGTGTGACCGGGTCATATTAATGAGCTGGCCCACCAAATCTTGCTGTACTTCAGGCAGGATAAGTAGACCACAATTCCAGTGTACTCCACCTGTCCAGCAGTCGGGAAAGAAGGAGTGGAGCAAAATAGAAGTATAGCTCTTCTGTCTGCTGGTTGTAAAGGGACTTTGTGAAAAGAGTTTGGGCAAACTTAAAAGTGTTCAAAGTAGGAATGGGGCTAATGGGATAAGACTGTCTCTTAATTGGCATTCAGTTTGTACATTTTTCAGTGCGGAAATGGAAAACTGTTGCAGCATTGCACTAAGGAGTGCTCTTCTGAAGTTGGGGCGAAGGCTCATTATCGGCACAAGATAAAGGTAGCTTAACGCTGTTTCTAGCCAAGCTGTGCCTAAACAGGAAGTGCTTGATGCTGAATTTGGGTTTTTGAAATAGAAACATTCTATTCCCCAGTGCTAACATCCAATAACGAATAAATAATTTATATAGTGCCTTTCACATCAAAGGATTTCAAATTACTTCACACAATGAATTACCTTTTGAAGCACAGTGGCTTGTTATGTAAGCAAATTTGGCAAACGTTCTGTACAAGCTCAGCCCAAAAACAGCTAGGAGATGAATGACCAGTCAATCTGTTTATCAGGTAATTTTGATCGAGGGAGAAAGGTGGTCTTGGACACTCGGAGAACTCCTTACATTTCTTAGAATAGTGCTATGAGATCTTGAACATCCTTCTAAAATACCAGCACAGCCAGATAGGACCTTGGTTTAATATCTCATCTGACATTGTAGCACCTCCCTCAAGCCCTGGTGTCAGCTCAAGCCCTACAGTTTTCTGACCCAAAGATTTTGATGAGAGCAGAAATTCATGAAAAAGAGAGTAAAAATAAAATAAAATAAATATATTTTAATAAAGAAATGTACAATCACAACTGCTTTCATTCTTGGATGATACATGTTACAGTAGTTTGAATACAACAGATCAGGTATCGGATCACTAATCTTCCAAGAAGAATACATACCAACCCTGAATTTGAAGAAATTGTCGACTGCTTGCTTGGAAGTTAGAGGTTTAAGTACGTGGGCATGGCTAACATTAGTGAAGTATTATAGTCTTACATTTCTCTCACGGCGAGTGAGTGCTAAAGCTGTTCAAACAGAATAAGCACTCATTTCTAGCTAAGCACAGTTGTTCTTGTGTTCTGGCCATGAATGCTAAGAGCCCGTGAAGCATGAGGTCATTCATTCTCCTCCCTGCCCCTCTCGCTCCTGTGTGTTCATTCAATAATCTGGATGGTTACCTGTTTACTTTTCTATTTGAAGTAGTGTTCTGCAAAACTTCCTCTGCTTTGAATGAAAGGTTTAAATAGCAGTAAAGATATGGGCCCAGATTTTGCAGTAAAAATAGCCATGAGGCTATTAGCACTCACTGTTTATTAAAGAGTAAATCGGATAGCCGACCGCACATGCACAGTTAAACGTGGAATTCAGGAGGTTGCGGTCCAAATTGCTCTGCTCCTCCAGAAGCTCATCGAGAGACTCTGCATTGAAACACATGTAAGGGCATAAAGTTGCTGTAGTTCTGTGATTAAATAACCACTAAACTCGACAGAAAAAGTTAGGGCTTGTCCATTCCAGTGTAGGTAAAATTTTAAGGCCATGATAAGTCTCAATTACTGCCAAACAACCTTTCTGGCACTAAAAATTAACTTTTACAAGTGTGGCGTCTCATTCCTTCAGATTTTAATTATTGGAAATTAAAAAAATTAAAAATGTAAATAAAAATTATTTTTTAACTTTTTCTTTCTGTCTCTTTTATCTTGCTCTCTTAATTCCATCTTTCCTTCCCTCTCTGTATTTCTCCTTCCCTCTCTGTATTTCGCTTTCTGCACATGATTTGATATTGAATTAAATATTGAATTAAATATTCTAACTTACACTTCCTGGTTCAGACTGCGTTCAATCTGTTCAGGAGATACACAGTTGCTTGTTCTGTTCACACAGGCCCCAGATGCTCTGTAGAGGGCGCCACACTATTTTGGCTCTCTAATTTACAGTAAGTTGCAGTCCAAATTCCCACAGAAAGTCTATGGGCAAGAACAAGTGTAATGAACAGCTGGCACTGTTTGTTCGCCACTGAGAGCAAAATCCGACCCAATATGTATAAATATATATTTTTTTTAAATGTCGCAACCCTAGCCAAGTTTAACTACATTGGGTTGAAGGGGCTCGCACTCTCCTTCCCAAGAAGTATTTGGGACTAGGGACAGGAAATGATTGTTTGGAGAAGATGCACAATTAAAGTCATGGATTAAGAGAGCCCAAACATGCAACATTGCCTGCTTTTTGCACCAATTGCGAGTGTCAATCACTCCCGGTAAGGAGGTTGTTGGATGGTTGCAAAGTAAAATCACCTCTACTCTTACTACCTGTGATTGTTCTTGAGTGTTTATAACATTGTGTAATCTATATTCCTGGATACAATTTCACTTTTTCCACCAACAAGCATGGATTCAACCAGCAATTCGCTGATCTGGGAGTGCGTGACACTGACTGGGTGTGAAACATAGGAAAATGTTCCACCACAGCGGACACAAAAATCCAGGTGAAAAATATGAGTAAATCTATGGAAATTTTCTTACATCTACTGGATACATTTAGTTAATGAGGTAAGATGAATGCTTCATAAGTGAGGCCGACTGGATAACTTATGAGCGATGAAATCATAGTTGGTGCTTGGTCAGTCTCATGAGTCAAGATATTTATAATTTCTTTCTGCTGGCCATGTCACATTTTATTTATATCACATGTTTAAATATAATTTTTGAACAAATTCATTGTTTTTATGGCTTCACAAGTGGAGAGATGTGAAAAATATCTCTTCAGTTCCCAGGACACTTAAGTGATCAGTGTCCGTAGGCAACCAGAACAGAGGAGTATTGTGTGAGGGAGGCAGTGTTGCGGGACTGAATAAAGGACCCAAATAAGTGAAAGATAAAAGAGTGGTTCTGGATAAGCTTGTCAGAGGTATAGAATGTGGTACTGTCCTCATATTGATGTTAAAATAGTGAGCATGACAGTGGCCAGGGATAGACCTTACTCCCCAGAGTGGAATATTATGTCAAAAATCCAGACTTGCAATAGACAAGAGCTGAAAGGAGTTTATGCAAATATAAGTGGCAGCAGTGATGTGTAGCAAAACATAAAACATACATCAAAATATAGTGATAGAATAAACTTGAGTGAACAGATAAAAGAAAATGAACAGCAGGTTACCACAAGTAAATAAGTGAACATAACAAAAATAAACTTGATCAGAGTGAATATATACAGATGATTAATACAATTGTAGTGAAATAAACACGTGAAAAAATGCAACTGGATTACAATGATCCTTACTGGTTATAATTTACTTCTGATAATATTCAATAAAATCTAGACATTTTTAAGTTATTACAGTGGTACATTCTGAGATTCTATCATGTTTTCCCTGCGAATGTATCTTGATATTTTAACTCTAGCAAGTGTAAGTAGTGTCCATACTGTACACCAACTGAACAGATCTAACCAGCAGTAAAAGGTAAGCACATTTTGGAAGAGAAAAAAGGTGAGAGGGTTAACATATGGAAATATAAACGGGTACTTATGTCTTCAACTCAGACAAAGTTTTAAAAACAGGAAAATTGACACCAGAGCTGCAGTAGAGCCTATTTAATATAGTACATTTTATTTTATTTTACATTTTTTTTATTCATTCAAGGGATGTGAACACCGCTGGCAAGATCAGCATTTATTGCCCATCCCTAATTGCCCTTGAGAAGGTGGTGGTGAGCCGCCTTCTTGAACCGCTGCAGTCCGTGTGGTGAAGGTACTCCCACAGTGCTGTTAGGGAGGGAGTTCCAGGATTTTGACACAGCGACGATGAAGGATCAGCGACATACTTCTAAGTCAGGATGGAGTGTGACTTGGACGGGAACTTGGAGGTGGTGGTGTTCCCACGCGCCTGCTGCCCTTGTCCTTCTAGGTGGTAGAGGTTGAGGGTTTGGGAGATGCTGTCGAAGAAGCCTTGGCTTCTAAGGACATCAAATAGCCACCGATGACCTAAATTTAACAAACAAAAACACCTAAGCTTTTAATGGCTGGCCTAGTCTTGAATGGACCTGTAGCCAACTTTAGCAGACCCGTGAATATTTGTATATAAATAGTTCAACATTTGAGGTAATCTGGTTTTAATCTTTTTTATACATGTGCTCGGAAGTCAGGGTGAGACATGACTCCTGATCTATATTATCACATTTGCAACGATGTATACCTGAAATCATTTTGGCTGGAATCTTTACCTTCGAGTCGGGTTGCGTGCGTGCGGGCCGCGTAGCGGGTCGGGAATCCGAAGGTTTAAACAGCGCATTCTGCACTGCGCATTTAACGCAACGGTCCCAATTAAAACAGTTGTGCGTGTTTCCCGGCCCAATTAAATGGAGCGGGTCTGATGACGTCTCTGATGACTCATTTTCAGCGCAGATATTTAAAGCAGCCTTGCACACATCTCATTCGAAGGTTGATGTAGGAGTGCAGAAGGTGGTTTCCAAAGGTATCAATAACGTAATAAAACTTACAAAACTGTGGGTCATGGAGACAAGACAGAGAGCAGCGCCAAGATTCACCGTTACCTCCCTGGAAGTTCTGGTGCAGGCAGTAAGAGCATGCAGGGAGGTCCTCTTCCCTGGCGATCGACAAAAACAACCACCTAAAGAGACAAAAAGGGCATGGCTAGAGATCACAGAAGGGGTCAGCAGCAGGGATGTCATCATGAGGACGTGGATCCAGTGCCGGAAAAGATTGAATGATCTCATGAGGTCAGGAAAGGTTGGTGCAGGGCCACACTCACCTACATCCTTATGTGCCTGTCACCCCAACCCCATCACTCTGCCTTCCCAAGCCTACTCCTGCACATCCTTCCTCACACCGACCTACCTTGCAGGTCCACCCATCCCTCTCTGTCTATGTACATATTCACATCCCCGTCTGACTAACCACCGCTGACACTCACCTCATCCTAATGCAATCATAACAAGTAACATCACAGAAGGAGGCCATTTGACAATGTCACGCCACTCCCTCTTAGTCACCCTCTACAGATGTAGCCCATCCATTCCTTATACTCATTCCATCACACTCACTCAAAGTTCTCTTCTTTCCCCCCTTGCAGAAGAGAGCCGACAACAATAGGGAGAGGCAGAGAACCGAAGGTGGCCCTCCAGTCTTCAGTCATTTGGCTCCAGCAGAGGACAAGGCCCTAGAGATCTCTGGAGTTGCAGAGCTGCTGGCGGTGGGAGATGGAGTGAGGGGGACCTCCCAGCAACCTGGTGACAGAATTAAATCTCATAGAGCCACATGGCATACAGCAGTCACTCATATGGTGACTGATGTCAGCATCCAGTGAAATGTCATCATGTGCATAATGAGAACGTTACCCATTCTTATTATAGCATTTCTAATTCATCTCTTTACTCTCCCACAGGTCCATCAAGTGCCCCACCCCTCACTCTCCAGCCGCAGGAGGAAGACAACTCCTCAGAGGAAGCTCCAGTCTCTGAGGGTGCACCGTCACCAGACCCATGCGCACCCAGCACCAGCGCAGATACGCACACCTCGGTGGGTCCTGTGCGAGATAGAGTAGTGTTGTCACCTGGTGTCTCACACATCACAAGTGAGCAAGAGCAGATGGTGAAGATGGGACAGCAATGGAGACTCCTCGCTGGAAGGTGCAGGACGCTCCCAACTCTGCTCAGCCGGATGCAGATGCTGAACCTTGGGGACCATCAAGAAAGATGCTGATCTTGGAGGGACAGCAACAATTGCATGAGGCTCTGGCAGCTTTTGCAGCCGCGATGTGTGCAAATGTGCAGAGAATGGAGGAGTCCATCTCCAACATGAGCACCACCATCTCGCAGGCGATGGCGACGATGTGCTGTTCCATGGAAAGGATGGCCAACTGCATGGAGCAGCAAATGTGCCAGTCCAACAAGAATATGCTTGCTGTGGACAACAGATGGCAGGCGCTCATAGACCTCATCTCGAGGAGGGATATAAACGTAGACTTGGGCCTTCATTGCCCCACTGCTGTGCAGCAAGGTGCTCTCCAGCTCCTTGCTAGCAGGGAAGTGCAGGTGGCCCATGAGAGGGATGATGGTGAGAGGGGACATGGAAGTGGGGGTTCTGCTCAAAGCGCTCACACTTCTCCCCCATTGCCTCCCCCTCAGTCAGAGTGAATGGTGAAACAATAGTTAACCTTGAGCAATGGGGGTTTGGGTGACAGGAATGACTTGGTCATTATAGGGCTGCTTTGTAGTGTTGTTGGGGTGAGGGGTTAGGGAGCACTTAGTACAGCGTGTGGCAGCCATATGGGTGCACTGGAGCAAGTTAAGTAAATCTGGCCATTATGAGGCCATCCCAGGCCTCCCGAGCAGCAATGTGCGCCGCTGCTGGGGCCATCGCCACCTCAGGTTCGTCATCCTCCTCGTCTTCCTCATGATCATATTGAATGGTGGAGCAGGCTCGAAGGGCTGAATGGCCTACTCCTGCTCCTATTTTTCTATGTTTCTATGTTTCCACCTGTTCCTCCTCCTCTGAAGAGGCTGTGCGCTCTGTGCCTTGCTCCTCCTGCAGCTCCAATCCTCGCTGCTGCGCTATGTTGTGCAGCACGCAGCATACAACAATGATTCTGGAGACCCTGGCTGGTGCGTACTGATGGGCTCCTCCAGATCTGTCAAGGCATCTTCAGCATGCCGATTGCTTGCTCAATGACACATCTGGTGGACATGTGGCTGTCATTATAACGCTCCTCGACCTCAGTACTTGGCGTCCTCAAGGGTGTCATGAGCCACGTCTTCAGTGGATAGCCCTTGTTTCCAACCAGCCAGCGGAAAGTCTGTTTGGAGGATTGAAGAGCTGACGGAGGGTGGACTGGTGAAGCATGAAAGAGTCATGACAGCTTCCTGGGAATCTGGCGCACACATGCATGATGATCTTTTATGGTTGCAGACGAGCTGCACATTGAGGGAGTGGAAGCCCTTGCGGTTCACAAACACTCCTGGGTGATCTGGGGGTGCCTTGATGGCCACATGTGTGCAGTCGATGATGCCCTGCACCTGTGAGTAGCCAGCCAGAGCTGCAAAGTCAAGCACCTGCTCAGTAACACTGGCTTCATCAATGGCAAAGTTTATATAATTGGCTGACTTGTCAAACATGGCATCGGTCACCTGGGTGATGCATCTGTGGGTGGCCGACTGCGAGATCCTGCAAATGTCTGCTGCAGATCCCTGGAAGGAGCCTGAGGTGAAGAAGTTGAGGGCGGTGGTGACTTTGACAGGCACTGGTAAGGCGTGTCCACCAGGTCCTCTGGGCAGCAGGTCTTCTTCCAGCAAGCTACAAATGTCTGCGATGATCTGGCGCGATAGCCTGAGCCTCCTGACGCACTGCTGCTCTGTCATGTTGAGGAAGCTCATCCTCTGCCTGTACACCCTGTGTTGGGGGTATCGCCTCCTGTGTGGTGCAGCCCTCTGCTCATTCCCTCTCTCCTATGGAGCATCAGGTCATTGAGGAGAAGGCTGCTGTTGTGGTTTCTGCTGCTGCTGCTGCTGCTGCTGGTGTGGCTGGTGATGTTGGTGCTAGGGCTCATCTTGGTCCAATTCTGAGGTCCACGGTCAGACAGCATAAGTGGCACCCATGCTGATCTAATAGATGGCAGGTAAAGTGGAGATCAGAGGCCCAAACCTGTGAAGGAAATAGCCATATTCCAAGAAATATATCATCCTATAAACAGATTTGATAATATTAAAACATGACAAACTGGGGTTAAAAATCTAAAAGCCTCAACGACACAAGCCGTAAAACAGAAATACAGGCTTCTGAGATAAGATGGTTTGTTAACACAAAGCTGTAAAACACCACAAGCTTTGAAATGGGGAATGTTTGTAAATACAAAGACATGGTCCTATTGAAACAGCAGGCTGGAGGTTCCTCTATGTCTGAACATTGGAACCAACACAATGGAATGACCCAAGTAAAGTGTCAAAATCTAACACGTCGAACAAGTGCACAGAACATTAAAAAAACCAAGTGCCTTTGAAAAAATGACATCAAGTAAAAGAAATACCTGCCGTAAAATAGTTTTATGTTAAACTTAGAAACAGGAGACATGATTCTTAATACAACCAATTGAAGTAAATAAGAAATGCATGGAACACCCTAGATGAAGTGTTTACAAGTTGTAAAAGGTACAAATAGGAAGGCTTTGAAAATATAATATCAATAGATGACACCAAGCAATTACATTGTGTTTGTATTGAAAATGGAATAGTTAGGAGACACGACGTCTGGTTTACAAGCAGTTAAGTGATATTAAGAATTCAATAGAAAGACTTCCTAAGAATGGCATCAAAAGATAAATCGATAATAACCATAAAAAAGATAAGTTTTTGAACACCTGAAGGTAGAGACACAAGTCTGGTTGCAACAGTTGAATTGACAGTAAAGAATAGAAAACAATTCAATAGAGTATCACTAGAGACAATTAGTTTACATCAGTAGAATACTTCAAAGAAAATACCACTAAAAAAGAATATAAAAATAAGAGCTTTTCAGATGAAAAGTCAGAAGTCGCTGGAAGGGCAAGCGTTTCTCAACTTCACAGGCACGCTCTGTAAGTTTTTAACTCTGAGTCTTGGGTAATCAAGGTATTTGATTTTGGTGGATATTCTGGATTAAGAAATAAGTAGAAGTGTGGAAATGTAACGAAGTTAAGATTTGAGAATAAGGATCTCTGATAAGAAATGTAAGCTATTTACAGAGGCGGCGGACCTGGGTGGAGCGGCTGCGGCGAGGCGGAGGACATAAGAGGCGGCGGCGACCAGGTAGGCCCACAGAGGCGGCGGACCTGGGTGGAGCGGCTGCGGCGAGGCGGAGGACTTAAGAGGCGGCGGCGACCAGGTAGGCCCACAGAGGCGGCGGACCTGGGTGGAGCGGCTGCGGCGAGGCGGAGGACATAAGAGGCGGCGGCGACCAGGTAGGCCCACAGAGGCGGCGGACCTGGGTGGAGCGGCTGCGGCGAGGCGGAGGACTTAAGAGGCGGCGGCGACCAGGTAGGCCCACAGAGGCTTTTAAAGTGCGGGACGCAGTGGTTGCTGGGTAAGTGATTAATTTTTACCTGTATATAAGTTGGGCGGTTCCTAAACCCGAGACACTACACTTGTAGTGTCCCCCACCCTTCCTCCTCCTCTAACCTAAAGGAGGTGAGTGACTATCAGGTAAGCTCTTTTTTGTTCTAGTTTAATCTGCAAGTTACCTGGAGGGGATGGCAGGGGAGGCAGTGAAATGTTCCTCCTGCAGAATGTTTGAGGTGAGGGACGCCGTAGGTGTCCCTGCTGATTACACCTGTGGGAAGTGCACCCATCTCCAGCTCCTCGAAAACCGTGTTAGGGAACTGGAGCTGGAGCTGGATGAACTTCGGATCATTCGGGAGGCAGAGGAGGTCATAGATAGAAGCTTCAGGGATGTAATTACTCCAAAGCATGAAGATAGATGGGTGACGGTGAGAGGGGCTAGGAGGAAGCAGTCAGTGCAGGGATCCTCTGTGGTCGTTCCCCTCAGTAACAGGTATACCGCTTTGAATACTGTTGAGGGGGACGACTTACCAGTGGTAAGCCACGGTGACCGGATCTCCGGCGCTGGGTCGGTCCCTGTGGCTCAGAAGGGAAGGGGGGAGAGCAGGAGAGCAATAGTTATTGGGGACTCAATAGTCAGAGGGACAGATAGGAGGTTCTGTGGCAGCAAAAGAGACTCACGGATGGTATGTTGCCTCCCAGGTGCCAGGGTCCGTGACGTCTCGGACCGTGTTTTCAGAATCCTCAAAGGGGAAGGGGAACAATCACAAGTCGTGGTACACATCGGTACCAACGACATAGGTAGGAGAAGGGACGGGGATTTAAAACAGGAATTTAGGGAGCTAGGTTGGAAGCTGAGAGCCAGTACAAACCATGTTGTAATTTCTGGTTTGTTGCCGGTGCCACGTGCTGGCGAGTTGAGGAACAGGGAGAGAGTGCAGATAAACACGTGGCTGCAGGGATGGTGTAGGGGGGAGGGTTTCAGTTATGTGGATAATTGGAGCACATTCTGGGGAAGGTGGGACCTGTACAAACAGGATGGTTTGCACCTGAACCAGAGGGGCACCAATATCCTGGGAGGGAAATTTGCTACGGCTCTTCGGGGGGGTTTAAACTAATTTGTCAGGGGGATGGGAAAAAGGGCTGTAGTCCACGAGCCAGTGGTGAGTGTAGGGAGGTACTGAGGAGGGTATCAAGGTCGCAGGAATGTACCGGCAGACAGGAACATGGCTTGAAGTGTGTCTACTTCAATGCAAGGAGCATCCGGAATAAAGTAGGAGAACTTGGAGCGTGGATTGGTACTTGGGACTACGATGTGGTGGCCATTACGGAGACATGGTTAGAACAGGGACAGGAATTGGTTGTTGGAAGTTCCGGGGTATAGATGTTTCAGTAAGAGTAGGGAAGTTGGTAAGAAAGGTGGGGGAGTAGCATTGTTAATCAAGGATAGTTTAACAGCGGCAGAAAGGCAGTTCGAGGGGGATCTGCCGTCTGAGGTAATATGGGCTGAAGTTAGAAATAGGAAAGGAGCGGTCACGTTGTTAGGAGTTTTCTACAGGCCCCCAAATAGTAATAAAGATGTGGAGGAAGAAATTGCAAAGCAGATTATGAATAGGTGTGGAGGTCACAGAGTAGTTGTCATGGGTGACTTCAACTTTCCAAATATTGATTGGAACCTTTATAGGTCAAACAGTTCGGATGGGATAGTTTTTGCACAGTGTGTGCAGGAGGGTTTCCTGACACAATATGTGGATAGGCCGACAAGAGGTGGGGCCACGTTGGATTTGGTACTGGGTAATGAACCGGGCCAAGTGTTTGATTTGTATGTGGGAGAGCACTTTGGAGATAGTGACCACAATTCGGTAACTTTCACTATTGCAATGGAGAGGGATAGGGCCATACGGCAGGGCAGGGTTTATAATTGGGGGAGGGGTAATTATGATGCGATTAGGCAAGAATTAGGGAGTATAAGATGGGAACAGAAACTATCAGGGAAAGGCACAAACGAAAAGTGGAGCTTTTTCATGGAGCAATTACTGCGTGTCCTTGATAGGTATGTCCCTGTCAGGCAGGGAGGAAATGGCCGAGTGAGAGAACCATGGTTCACAAAAGAGGTTGAATGTCTAGTCAAGAGGAAAAAGGAAGCGTATGTAAGGATGAGAAAACAAGGTTCAGTTGGGTCGATTGAGGGGTACAAGGTAGCAAGGAATGAGCTAAAAAAAGAGCTTAGGAGAGCTAGGAGGGGGCATGAGAGGTCCTTGGCGGGTCGGATCAAGAAAAATCCCAAGGCTTTTTACTCTTATGTGAGAAATAAAAGAATGACCAGGGTGATGGTAGGGCCGGTCAAGGACAGTAGTGGGAACTTGTGCATGGAGTCAGAAGAGATAGGAGAGGTGATGAATGAATACTTTTCGTCAGTGTTCACCGAGGAGAGGGGCCATGTTCTTGAGGATGAGAGTGTGATAAAGGTGGATAGGCTGGAGGTGGTAGATGTTCTGAGGGAAGATGTTTTAGCAATTTTGAAGAACCTGAGGGTCGATAAGTCCCCTGGGCCAGATGGGATATATCCTAGGATTCTTTGGGAGGCAAGGGAGGAGATTGCAGAGCCTCTGGCTTTGATCTTTGGGTCCTCACTGTCCACGGGGATGGTGCCAGAGGACTGGAGAGTGGCGAATGTTGTTCCTCTCTTCAAGAAAGGAAATAGGAATGACCCTGGTAATTATAGGCCGGTTAGTCTTACTTCGGTGGTTGGTAAGATAATGGAAAAGGTCCTGAGGGATAGGATTTATGACCATTTGGAAAGGGGCAACTTAATCAGGGATAGTCAACACGGATTCGTGAAGGGTAAGTCTTGCCTAACAAATTTGATTGAATTCTTTGAGGAGGTAACTAAGTGTGTAGATGAAGGTAGAGCAGTTGATGTCATATACATGGATTTCAGTAAGGCGTTTGATAAGGTTCCCCATGGTCGTCTCATGAAGAAAGTAAGGAGTTGTGGGATAGAGGGAAATTTGGCCGATTGGATAAGTAACTGGCTAACTCATAGAAGGCAGAGGGTGGTGGTGGATGGAACATTTTCGGACTGGAGACCAGTTACCAGCGGTGTGCCACAGGGGTCGGTGCTGGGTCCTCTGCTGTTTGTGATTTTTATCAATGACTTGGAGGAGGGGACTGAAGGGTGGATCAGTAAATTTGCTGATGACACCAAGATTGGTGGAGTAGTGGATGAGGTGGAGGGCAGTTGTAGGCTGCAAAGAGACATTGATAGGATGCAGAGCTGGGCCGAAAAATGGCAGATGGAATTTAACCCTGATAAGTGCGAGGTGATTCATTTTGGTAGGGCAAATTTGAATAAGGATTACAGGGTCAACGGCAGGGTTCTGAGGAACGTGGAGGAGCAGAGGGATCTGGGGGTTCATATCCACAGATCTCTGAAGGTTGCCACTCAAGTGGATAGAGCAGTAAAGAAGGCCTATGGTGTGTTGGCGTTTATTAACAGAGGGTTTGAGTTTAAGAACCGTGAGGTTATGCTGCAACTGTACAGGACCTTGGTGAGACCACATTTGGAATATTGTGTGCAGTTCTGGTCACCTCACTATAGGAAGGACGTAGAAGCATTGGAAAGAGTGCAAAGGAGATTTACCAGGATGCTGCCTAGTTTGGGGGGGAGGTCTTATGAGGAAAGATTGAGGGAGTTGGGGCTTTTCTCTTTAGAGCGGAGGAGGATGAGAGGCGACTTAATAGAGGTTTATAAGATGATGAGGGGGATAGATAGAGTGGATGTTCAGAGACTATTTCCTCGGGTAGAGGCAGCTGTTACAAGGGGGCATAACTATAAGGTGCATGGGGGGAGATATAGAAGGGATGTCCGAGGTAGATTCTTTACTCAGAGAGTGGTTGGGGTGTGGAATGGACTGCCTGCTGTGATAGTGGAGTCGGACACTTTAGGAACTTTCAAGCGGTTATTGGATAAGCACATGGAGCACACCAGAGTGATAGGGAGTGTGATAGCTTGATCTTGGTCTCGGACAATGCTCGGCACAACATCGAGGGCCGAAGGGCCTGTACTGTGCTGTACTGTTCTATGTTCTATGTTCTATGTTCTATGTTCTATGTTCTATGTTCTATTTGTATTTTGAACGATTAAAGTTGCGATGCAATAACAGCTGTTAACTAAATGTCGGTTCTTTAATAAATCTATATATTTTTTAGAATTGTCTCACAGAGTATTTCTGTAGAAACTCGCAAACTCAATTTCTGTATACTCAAAGGAGTTGCAGAATTCTGGGGGGGTATTTCGGACCCTCATAATATCCGGAAGGTTACAGTCTAGTTAAACTTATTAAAAATGCTATCCGGAAGATGGTAACATCTTCACGTCGTTCCTTTCCTTTAGGGAAAGGTAGTCTGACCTTTAGACCCAATTAAGTGTCTTATAGAATTTGACTATCTTTAACTTTAGTTGAAGGTGAACGTCTGAGGAATACGCCTGATCTGGGGTAGCCCGAAAAGGGCTAGGATTTGTAATTATCCCTTCAAACCCTCAAAGTTCTGATAGAGACTAGCAATGTGGTGAGAGTGGCTTCCAAGATTGCAGAAATGACCTGCAAACTCCTGACAGCTAAATCTCTGCACACAATGGAGTCAGCAAGAACCTTTCCATTAGGCAAGGATGCAGGTGTAATGTGTTTTATGTGTTTTTTCCAGCTGTCACTTAATGGACTCACACAATGGCCACTGAGCTTCCGCCTCCCCTTCACAGGCAAGCTTCCCGAGGTGTGTGAATCCCGTGCTCAAGAAGTTAAAGCCAAAAGCTGCTGTTAAAAAGCCTCTTAAGGGTCTCTCAACCAGCATTTAAGTACTTCAATGAGGTCACCCGCCTCTCCCGAGCGGGTGCGTGGCGCGCTGGGAAATGCACCCGAGTTAAATGCAGAAGTCGGCGGGATGACGGCAACTTCCTGACGCGCTGGCAATTTCCGCAATTTTTTACTGCTGACCCGCCCCCAAACCCACACGCTCGGGTCTGGGAAAATTCTGGCGTTTGTATCAACATAAAAATATCAATATAACTTGCAGCCGTTGAGGGAAAATATGGGGTTGATTTTTTCCTCCTGGGTGCGAAGGCAGCCTAGTGAACGTCTCAGTGTGGTAGGAGGGAGGCTCGGCCGATTTTAACAGCCTGGCCTTATTAGCATGTCGCTTACCACTTCCTGACCAAAACGGTCACGGCTGCGGGCGGGTGTCCTTGCCGTCTACAATTTAAAATTGTATTCTGCCACATCGGGGCTGGAATGGAGTGGGTAAGTCCCCCACGCCATTTGAACTGCGCACCCCGCATCGCCCATCCCCCCACCCCCTCTGTGATCCAGAAACGAAGAAATGTGCTTTCTTGCTCAAAACACTTTCTGTTGTGACAGATTGATTCAAACAGTATAGCATATTTCAAACATTGAATTACTTTGAATATACATCTATATAAATAAAATGTATTTTTAAATTAGTCGCGCTATGCAAGCAATTGCTGCAGCAGACTTTGCTGTGCACCACAGGAAATGATTGCAACAGGAAATGCCAGTCCTCAGTTACATCATCATCTTTCAACAAAGAAGAAGAGAGGTAGTCACCTAGTTTAAAAACCCTGGGTGGGTCGCTAAGCTTCCATCTTGACAAAATCAATATTTGGCTATAATATTAAGTGCCCTTTCAGCTTAGACACATTTATTTCGCTTACTTCGCCCTTACACATGTGGAACCGATCAAACATCTGGAATTTGTTCACTGCAAGAGAACAAAACCCAGTATCTCGTCAAATGCACAAGGGTATAATGTTTCTCACGCAGAATAAAATTAGTTCAATAATATTATATCTGTAATTTTACCTTACTTTGTTGCATTTTTTGGCTGAGAATTTATGTCCAGCCTGAACAAAAACACATGGCAGTCTGTGAAGCAAATGTCAGAGGAACTGTATTTGACTACCTTGAACAGTATGTTAATATAAATGATTCTGTTCCGACATGAGGTGACATTAATGTGGTTTTGTCTTAATGATTTTTTTCCTCAGTTTTTTTTACTTCCCCTCCTGAAGTTGATAATGACTTATAATGACCAAGGGATCCACTATATCCAGCATTTCACCCAACTGGCCATTCATTATATACAGCAAGTACTGAAAGGCTATTTCACTGTAGAGCGCATCACCACTGAGCCTGACCCCATCCTTACTTGCTGTCCACACATGTGAACCTCCAGCAGGGGTCATGGATATTAATCTGGACCAATTATAGTGCTCCTACTGCTACCACAGCTCCGCTTGACTGATTCAGCACAAAACCAGGGACCAAACCTGAGAGCGTCCTGGTCTACTGGGCTTGGTATCATTCCATCAGTTACATTTTCCCACTGAATCATCCAGTAAGCCTTGTGTTTATTATTGATTGATACCTTGTGCTTGAAGAAGAGCAGGGAGTTTTCCCAGTCTTCTTCAATTAACGCCATCAAAAAACAGATCACCTGATCATTCATCTCTTTTCTTGTGGGATTGACTGTGAGCAAACCAGTTTGTCTACATAACAACAGTCACTGCGCTTCAGTGCTTTGAGATGTTTCTCAGGTGCTAAATAAATGCAAATCTTTCATTTTCTTTGCTTGCTCTGTGTTTGTGCAAACAGTCCTACTACAGCGGCGCAAGGGTCTGGTTGATTGATTTAACTTTAAATTAGTCTCTGTTCAGTGTTTGTCAGATAGGTTATTTTCATCTTTCACCTAAATGTTGGGTGTCATTTACACTTCAGTTGTTCCATTTATCAAAGAAAATGAATGATGGACCATTCAAATGTAAAGGTAAAACAATATATCTAATGAAAGCATAAATGGGAAACAGCAGCAATTCCAGATTTAGAGCACCCTTGACACCCCAAAGGTTTTAATAATATGACAATCATTAATATTCTTCCAAAGAGGTCCAGTGTTAAAGAATTATCAATACCTTACCCTGAACCACAAGTATTAGCCCCAAGAGAATCTTTCCAAAAGAAACTCACCCTGTTGAGGATCAGTAATCCATAGCACATGTATAGTGAAACCAGATATCAAGGTTAACCATTCAAAATTAACACCTCATCAGACAGGAATGCGCATACAAAGTGGAAGATTAATAAATGAGCATCTCAGCCTGGAATTTTTATAGGAACTCAGTGAAAGCCAAGGAGGACAGGAGGAAGTGAGTTGAACACTGGAGGAAAGAACTAGATAGAAATGTAATTCATACTTGCAGGGGACGGGGCAAAGGAGTTATTTTGTACACTGAAGGACAGTCCCTGGACTGCAGTGGGAGCTGAGCCAAGAGTTTAAGCTTCTCACAATGCAGGCTATGGTATTATTTCAATAGGCCAAGTCCCATAAGTGGTCTCTTAAGTAGAAATGGCTATACCAGTGCTGACAATTTAAGTCATGAACAAATTGGCCAGAGTAAACAAGGGATGTATAGGAGCAGTTTGCTTCTGTTTGATTCAGTGAAATCTCTGCATGACTCAATGGCTTTGCTTTATTTGCTCCAGTGGTATGAAAGATTGAACACTTGAGAACATTTCAAGCTGTTATATTGAACCATAATCAGTCATAGTAAACCCCAAATATCCAAGACTGATATATCCTGCAGGCATCATGGGGGTGATTTTGATGTATAGAGTACATCGGGTGCAGCAATTAGCATGCCTGCTTGATGTCGCCAGTACGATGCCCAAACCATTTTAATGGTCGGGTCCTTATTTAAATTTGCCCGGGTATTTCCAATGCTGATAGCGGCGGTGGGGGGTGGGGGATGGGGGTGGAAATCCAGCAGCCCATCTGCAAACCAAGCTGGCAATTTGTAAATAAATGAGGGAAGTATTTTGTTTTGTTGATGGAGGAAGAGCTATTATACAGCACACATTTTTTTGTGGCCTCCAGCAGTCCTTCTAACAGACACTGGTTTGGCTTCATTCTGCTATGTTGTAGTGCACAAGGCGTTTGCCCATCAAAATTGCACTAAGGTCCTATGTATGTCATAGGATCCCGATTTGCATCAAGTAATAAGGCTCCCGTCTGTTCCTGGTGGGAGCTTTGGCATCTTTTTTCAATGGCCAGCACCAAAATTGGAGCAAGTGGAGAGAGCTTTCCATTGTGATTTTGGTCTCACTACCGCCCTGTTCCCGCCGAAAAATGAGGCTGAAAGGGAGACCAAAATTGTCCCCCATACTGAAACAGTGAAAACAAGGGGATGGCGGAAACTGGGCAACTAATATCACCCAGGTTACTTACCCGCCCTCGAGCTGCCTGGATTCCACTGACCGCGATTTTTATGCAGGATTCTGGATGGGCCAAAGCCTACGGAGTCCTTCTTTAAAAGTTTAGATTGAGGTCCAATGCAATTTTAACTCCAGCCTGAGCAGGGAGGCTGCTGCAGCTTTTCCGCCAGGCTGAACCAGGTCAGAAGAGGCTCAGGGTGTGAAGAGGATCTGAAAGGTAAGTTTTTGCTGCTCCTGGCTTTACAAGGAAAGTTTAGGTCTTCCCCCACCCCCTGCTTCCCTCCTGTGAGACCCTCCCGGAACCCCTTTACCCACAGTTACCTACGTGCCGGGAGGTGGTTATGACCCGTCCAATTTTCCACTGGCTAGCAGCTGCTTACCACCCATTCTTGGCATATTAATGAGACCTGGGAGTTAAAATAGTCGTGGCTTGATTACTGCAGGAGTGGGTAAGTTTCCAACTCACCTCGGCACCCACCCAAAACCCGCCTGGAGCTAAAACTAGGGCCAAGAAAAAAGAAGTGAAATTCCACAGATATAGTTCTTTCCCAAATCAATTATGTTGCAATAAAGTCACTTTGAACATTGCTGCTTGCAGTGACAGCTTCTACAACTTGGCTCACAGTCTAAGTTTTTTTAAATTTGTTTTATGGGATATAGGCATCGCTGGCAAGGCCAGCATTTATTGCCCATCCCTAATTGCCCTCGAGAAGGTGGTGGTGAGCCGTTTAAAAATATCATGGCTTCATCTTCACGAACAACGATTTGTCAAATCTTTCTAACTTGACAAGCCCACAATATAATGATGTAACCCTCACTGAAATGCATCATAGCATCATATGAAAATGACATCACTGTGAGAAAAGTGACACGTGGGTCTCGCGGTTCGGGTGTGCCCAGTTTTGGGCGTGTGGGTGT
This sequence comes from Squalus acanthias, assembly GCA_030390025.1. NCBI lineage: Eukaryota > Metazoa > Chordata > Chondrichthyes > Squaliformes > Squalidae > Squalus > Squalus acanthias. The sequence continues at coordinate 140,328,748 of CM059426.1, read as the reverse complement.
GGGTGGTGTGGGGAGCACAGGTATCGATCCTTTTGACTGAATGGTGAGGCCCGAGGCTCACCCAATATTGGGTCTCAGGCCTCATTTCCATCAGGCTGGCAAACTGCGGAGAGCAACAGGCAGCTCGCCAGCAATGTGGGATTGAAGAATGGACCGCTGGGACCAGGCCAGGAAAAATTTCAGACTGATGTTTTGGCCTTTACCAATATGGCAGGTGGTGCACATCCAGCTTGTAATGAACATGCGCTTCTGCCCGCCATATTGGAGGCTTAGGAGCCCGTTTAGCGCCCGACAAATGGCTGCTGTGCTGCCGAATTTCTAGGCCATCATTTTTTTACTTATCTAAACAAACAAATTGCCCCTTTAAGTTACAGTGATGGCGCATAACAACAGACAGGTACACATGCATCCGACGCCCATACATTTCTTAGAAATTGAGGGAACAGAGTAAATATGTAAGTGACATAACCCAGATGCAGATGTATAATTTAAATTGTGTGATCTGCGTGTTCCAAATTTCAGAATTATCTAAAATTTAAACTCAATTTTTTTATTCCTATTTATAATACGGGCCACTAACTTGTCTTCCTGAGACCCCACTCTCTAAGGATGTGGCTGGATCTCTATACATTTAATTATAGTTCATCTGATGTTCTATCGTTTAAGGACAGCATCAGTTAAACATATTGGGCCGTATTTTCCGATCGGAGGCTTCCCGCGTGCGGAGGCCTCCGATCTGGAAAAATCTACGCACTTACCTGAGGGCTCCCGAGGTGCGTATACTTCCGTTCCTGGGCCTCTCCAAACTCGAAATGCACAGGGCCCACGTATCCCAGAGGCACATGCGGTTCACAAGCGTCCCTGGGATCACGTGGGCCATGGGGAGCCAATCAAAGAAGGGAATCTCCCTTCATACACTTGACAGATAGACCTGTCAAATAGATGAATGGAAATCACCCCCAAAACACAGTAAAACATTAAATACATTTTTTTAAAACCATCACTTTTTTAAAAATCAGTTCAAATTACAATAAATTAAACATTTTAAACAAAAATTTAATTTTTTGAAAAAAATAATTAAAGTTTTTTACGGGCTAAAAATAAACTTACCTTCTTTAAAAGTATTTTTAAATGATAATTGAGTGAATTTTTTTTTAAAACTTTTTTTCAACTCTTATGCTGGTAAAAGCAGGCCTTACGCCTGCTTTTACCAGGCGTAAGATTTCTAAGGGTTTTCTGCAGGCGGAGGTTCTCCAGAAAGCGTAAATCTCCGCCCGCAGAGGCCCTTCTCCAGGGCAGGTGTCCGATCTGTCAAGAGCATTCTTGACAGATCAGAAATCCCGGTTTTCAGTGCATGCGCTTGGCATGCCTGAAACCTGCATTTCCGATGTCCCTAGGGGTGTGTACACAGCTCGTACACACCCGTAGGGATCGGAATATACGGCCCATTATTATATACTGCATTGCGCCTTGGGATACTTTTATGTTATATTATATAAAATCAAGTTGTTGTAGCATTGCAGTGTAAAATGTTGCACGTTACACATTAAATGCTAAACTTATATATCCCAATATAACATTCAGAATCACTCCGCATGTCCAAAGCCAGGTCATGTATTGTGTGCCACCTGCTGGATTTCAACCGCAATCTACTAAAGATTGCTCAATTATCTCATGTAAGGCATTATATGAAATAAGTTATGAACTGGAATAAATCTTGTATTTCTGCCAAATAAGCTGTTTCATTTCTTTGTTTTTATCTGGGATATTTATATTTTCTCCCCTTTCCCTTTCTATCGGTCTCCCCAATGCAATACACAGTATATGTTTGGCAGGATTTATTTCCATTTCAAAGCCCCATGAAAAGCAACTTGAGTTTGCTTGGTCACTAAAAGGCTCTTCTCAGGTGCTTTTTAATAAAAATCCAGTGGTATTATTACAATTTTTAGACACATCAAAAAACATAAAACACGTGAATTCATTTTAAATTCTCATGAATATGAGAATAAATGTGTAATTAACCAATGTATGTATTTTTATTTTTTATTCTTGGGATGTGGGCGTTGCTGGCAAGACCAGCATTTATTGCCCATCCCTAATTACCCTTGAGAAGGTGGTGGTGAGCTGTCTTCTTGATAAGAACATAAGAACATAAGAAATAGGAGCAGGATAGGCCACTTGGCCCCTCGAGCCTGCTCCGCCATTCAATAAGATCATGGCTGATCTTGGGCTCAAAGCCACTTCCCCGCCCGCTCCCCATAACCCTTCACTCCCTTATCTTGCAAAAATCTGTCTAGCTCCACCTTAACTGTATTTACTGACCCAGCCTCCACAGCTCTCTGGGGCAGAGAATTCCACAGATTTACGACCCTCTGAGAGAAGAAATTCCTCCTCATCTCAGATCTAAAAGGGTGACCCTTTATTCTGAAACTATGCCCCCAACTTCTAGATTTCCCCACGAGGGGAAACATCCTCTCTGCATCTACCTTGTCGAGCCCCCTCAGTATCTTAAATGTTTCAATAAGATCACCTCTCATTCTTCTAAATTCCAATGAGTATAGGCCCAGCCTGCTCAACCTTTCCTCATAAGTCAGCCCCCTCATCTCTGGAATTAACCTAGTGAATCGTCTCTGAACTGCCTCCAATGCAAGTATATCCTTCCTTAAATAAAGAGACCAAAACTGTATGCAGTACTCAAGGTGCGGTCTCCCCAATACCCTGTACAGTTGTAGCAGGACTTCCCTGCTTTTATACTTCAACCCCTTTGAAATAAAGGCCAACATTCTATTTGCCTTTTTGATTACTTGCTGTACCTACATGCTAACATTTTGTGTTTCATGCACAAGGACCCCCAAGTCCCTCTGAACTGTAGCATTTTGTAATCTCTCTCCACTTAAATAATAATTTGCTTTTTTATTTTTCCTACCAAAGTGTATAACCTCGCACTTTCCCACATTATACTCCATCTGCCAAATGTTTGCCCACTCACTTAGCCTGTCTATATCCCTTTGCAGGTTCTTTGAGTCCTCTGCACAACTTGCTTTCTCACCTATCTTTGTATCACCTGCAAACTTGGCTACATTACACTCGGTCCCTTCATCCAAGTCATTAATGTCGATTGTAAATAGTTGAGGCCCCAGCACCGATCCCTGTGGCACCCCACTAGTTACTGTTTGCCAACTGGAAAATGACCCATTTATCCCGACTCTCTGCTTTCTGTTAGTTAGCCAATTCTCTATCCGTGCTAATATATTACCCCCAATTCCGTGAGCTCTTATCTTACGCAGTAACCTTTTATGTGGCACCTTATCGAATGCCTTCTGGAAAACCAAATACACCACATCCACTGGTTCACCTTTGTCCACCCTGCTCGTTACCTCCTCAAAGAACTCCAGCAAATTTGTTAAACATGATTTCCCTTTCATAAAACCATGCTGACTCTGCTTGACTGCATTATGCTTTTCAAATGCCCTGCTACTGCTTCCTTAATGAAGGACTCCAGCATTTTCCCAACAACAGATGTTAGGCTAACTGGTCTATAGTTTCCTGCTTTCTGTCTCCCTCCTTTCTTAAATAGGGGTGTTACATTTGCGGTTTTCCAATCTGCTGGGACCTCTCCAGAGTCCAGGGAATTTTGGTATATTGCAAACAATGCATCCACTATCTCTGCAGCCACTTCTTTTAAGACCCTGGGATGCAGGCCATCTGGTCCAGGGGACTTGTCATCTTTTAGTCCCATTATTTTACCAAGTACTATTTCCTTAGTGATCATGATTGTCTTTAGTACCCCCCACCCTGTGGCCCCTTGATTATCCATTATTGGGATGTTGTTAGTGTCTTCTACCGTGAAGACAAATACAAAATATTTGTTCGGAGTCTCTGCCATTTCCCCGTTCCCCATTATTAATTCCCCAGTCTCATCCTCTAAGGGACCAACATTTACTTTAGCTACCCTCTTCCTTTTTAAATACCTGTAGAAGCTCTTACTATCTGTTTTAATGTTTCTTGCCAGTTTACTCTCATAATTCATCTTCTCTCTCTTTATTATTTTTTTAGTCATCCTTTGCAGCTTTTTAAAAATTTCCCAATCCTCTGGCCTCCCACCAATCTTGGCAACATTGTATGCCTTCGTTTTCAATTTGATACCATCCTTTACTTCCTTAGTTAGCCATGGATGGTGCTCCCTTCTCTTAAAATCTTTCTTTCTCACTGGAATATATTTTTGTTGAGAGTTATGAAATATCTCCTTAAATGTCCGCCACTGCATTTTAACTGTCTTACCCTTTAATTTATTTTTCCAGTCCACTTTAGCCAGTTCTGCCCTGATGCCATTGTAATTGCCTTTGTTTAAGATCAGGACACTGGTTTGAGATACAACTTTCTCACCCTCCAACTAAATTTGAAATTCAACCATGTTATGATCACTCTTTCCTAGAGGATCCTTTACTATGAGATCATTTATTAATTCTGTCTCATTACACAGTACCAGATCCAAGATAGCTTGCTCCCTGGTTGGTTCCATTACATACTGTTCTAGGAAACCATCCCGGATGCACTCTATGAACTCCTCCTCAAGGCTACCATGGCCAAATTGATTTGTCCAATCAATATGGAGATTAAAATCACCCATGATTATTACCGTACCTTTTTTACAGGCCTCCATTATTTGTTGATTTATACTCTGTCCAACAGTATTGCGACTGTTCGGAGGCCTGTAGACTACGCCCACCAGAGACTTTTTCCCTTTATTATTTTTTTTTAACTCCACCCAAACCGATTCTACATCTTGATCTTCTGAGCCAATATCACTTCTCACCACTGCACTGATCCCATCCTTTACCAACAAAGCCACCCACCTCCCTTTCCTTTCTGTCTATCCTTCCGAATTGTCAAATACCCTGGAATAGTCAGTTCCCAGCCCTGATCACCTTGCAACCATGTCTCTGTAATGGCGATCAGATCATACCCATTTGTATCTATTTGTGCCGTCAACTCATCTATCTTGTTACGAATGCTGCGTGCATTCAGATATAGAGCTTTTAACTTTGTCTTTTTACCATTTCTCCTTGTTTTGGCCCCATTTTCCTCTGCAGTCTGTCTGGTGAAGGTACTCCCACAATGCTGTTAGAGAGGGAGTTCCAGGATTTTGACCCAGTGACGATGAAGGAACAGCGATATATGTCCTAGTCAGGATGGTGTGTGACTTGGAGGGGAACTTGGAGGTGATGGTGTTCCCATGTGCCTGCTGCTACTGTCCTTATAGGTGGTGGAGATTGCAGGTTTGGGAGGTGCTGCCGAAAAAGCCATGGCAAGTTGCTGCAGTGCATCCTGTAAAAAGTACACATTGCAGCCACGCTAAAACAATGGTGGAGCGAGTGGATATTTAAGGTGGTGGATGGGGTGCTGAATAAGGATAGTGTTGAGCTTCTTGAGTGTTGTTGGAGCTGCACTCATCCAGGCAAGTGGAGAGTATTCCATCACATTTTTGACTTGTGCCTTGTAGGTGGTGGAAAGGCTTTGGGGAGTCAGGAGGTGAGACACTCACCACAGAATACCCAGCCTCTGACCTGCTCCAGTAGCCATGGAATTTATGTGGGTGGTCCAAGATTGCAGATGACACTAAGTTAGGAGGGCCAGTAAGTTGTGTGAATGTGAGAAGGAAGTTACAAAGAGACGTAGACAGACTAAGTGAGTATGGCAGATGAAATTCAATGTGGGCTAGTGTGAGGTCATCCACGATGGCTCTGAGAGAGACAGATCGGAATATTTTCTCAATGGTGAGAGACTAAGAGCTGCAGAGGAGCAAAGAGATTTAGATGCCCATGTATACAAATCACTAAAACCTAGTGCACAGGTACAAAAAATAATCAAAAAGATTAATTAATGTTGGCCTTTATCTCAAGGAGGCTGGAATACAATGGGGAGGAAGTTATGCTTCAGTTGGATAGAGCCTTGGTCAAACCCCATCTGGAATACTGTGGTCAGCTTTGGGCACTGCATGTCAGGAAGGATATATTGGCCTTGGAGGGGATGCAGCGCAGATTCACCAGAGTGATACCAAGACTTAAAGCGTTAAATTATGAGGACAGGTTGCATAAACTTGAGTTGTATTCAACAACAACTTGCATTTATATAGCGCCTGTAATGTAGTAAAACGTTCCAAGGCGCTTTGCAGGAGCGTTATCAAACAAAATTTGACATCAAGGCACATAAGGAGATATTAGGACAGGTGATCAAAGGCTTGGTCAAAGAGGTAAGTTTTAAGGAGCATCTTAAAGGAGGCGAGAGAGGTAGAGAGGCGGAGAGGTTTAGGCAAGGAATTCCAGAGCTTAGTGTCTAGGCAACTGAAGGCACGGCCGCTAATGGTGGAGCGATTGAAATTAGGGATGTGCAAGAGGCCAGAATTGAAGGAGCTCAGAGATCCCGGAGGGTTGTAGGCCTGGAGGAGGTTATAGAGATAGGTAGGGCCAAGGCCATGAAGGGATTTTAAAACAAGGATGAGAGTTTTAAAATCGAGGCATTGCCGGACCGGGAGCCAATGTGGGTCAGAGAGCACAGGGGTGATGGGTGAACAGGATTTGGTGCGAGTCAGGATATTGGATATTCCCTTCAGTATAGTAGGTTGAAGGGTGATCTAATTACGGTGTTTAAAATGATTTGATAATGTAGATACAGAAAAACTATTCTTCTAGTGGGGGGGGAATCCAGAACAAGGGGCACAATCTAAAAATTAGAACTAGGCTATTTAGGAATAATATCAAGAAGCACTTTTTCATACAAAGGGTAGTAGAAATCGGAACTCTCTCCCCCAAAAGGCTGTGGATGCTGGGCAATTGAAATTTTCAAGACTGAGATTGATGTTTGTTAGCCAAGGATATCAAGGGATATGGATCAAGGCAGCTAAATGTAGTTGAGTTACAAATTAGTGATGATCTGATTAAATAGTAGAACAGGCTCAAGGGACTGAATGGCCTACTCCTGTTCTTATGTTCCATCAAATGAGATAAATGACCAGTTCATCTCTTACAGTGATGGTTGAGGCATAAAGCTTGGTCAGGATGTCTCCTCACGCTTCACTAAATAGAGCCATGTGATCTTTTACATCCATCTGGACAAGCAGACAGGACCTCAGTTTAACATCTCACCTGAGAGACATCTCCAACAACACAGTACTTGCTCTGTACTGCATTGAAGTGTCAGATTAAGACCGGAGTGGCTTGAATCCACAACTTTCAGCTCAGAGGTGAGAGTGTTACCACTGAGCATAGCTGAAATGTAGGAGGTCAACTGTATTACAAAATAATACATGCTATGTTACATGTTATAACACCCCAATTGTTAGACACACTGTGATCAATGTACTGGGATAACCACTAGGATATAAAGGTAGAAAGGTATAAAGGCACCTGCAATGGCTTCTCTTCCTGTTCCCACATCGTTACCTCTGGGGTCCCCCAAGGATCTATCCTTGGCCCCCTCCTATTTCTCATCTACACGCTGCCCCTTGGCGACATCATCCAAAAACAAGGCATCAGTTTCCACATGTACACTGACGACACCCAGCTCTACCTCACCACCACTTCTCTCAACCCCTCCACAATCTCTAAATTGTTAGACTGCTTGTCCGACATCCAGTACTGGATGAGCAGAAATTTTCTCCAATTAAATATTGGGACGACTGAAGCCATTGTTTTCGGTCCCCGCCACAAACTCTGTTCCCTAGCCATTGACTCCATCCCTCTCCCTAGCATCTGTCTGAGACTGAACCACACTGTTCGCAAACTTGGTGTCATATTTGACCCTGAAATGAGCTTCCGATCACATATCCGCAGCATAACTAAGACTGCCTATTTCTATCTCCGTAACATTGCCTGTCTCTGCCCCTGCCTCAGCTCATCTGCTGCTGAGACCCTCATCCATGCCTTTGTTACCTCTAGACTTGACTATTCCAATGCACTCCTGGCTGGCCTCCCACATTCTACCCTACGTAAACTTGAGGTCATCCAAAACTCGGCTGCCCGTGTCCTAACTCGCACCAAGTCCCGTTCACCCATCACCCCTGTGCTCGCTGACCTACATCGGCTCCCGGTTAAGCAACGCCTCGATTTCAAAATTTTGATCCTTGTTTTCAAATCCCTCCATGGCCTAACCCCTCCCTATCTCTGTAATCTTTTTCAGCCCCACAACCCCCCCACCCCCTCCCGAGATATCTGCGCTCCTCAAATTCTGCCCTCTTGAGCATTCCTGACTATAATCGCTCAACCATTGGTGGCCGTGCCTTCTGTTGCCTAGGCCCTAGGCTCTGGAACTCCCTGCCTAAACCTGTCTGCCTCGCCACCTCTCTTTCCTCTTTTAAGACGCTCCTTAAAACCTACCTCTATGACCAAGTTTTTGGTCATCTGCCCTAACTTCTTCTTATGTGGCTTGGTGTCCAATTTTTGTCTTATAATACACCTGTGAAACACCTTGGGACGTTTTGCTACGTTAAAGGCGCTATACAAATACAAGCTGTTGTTGTTGTTGTAGATTTTCCAAGGACCTCACCGTAAGGAAGGGCTCAAAAAATCAACCTTATAAGTTCTCTACCAAACATCCTTATGAGGTAACTTATATTTTTTTCAGAAGTGATGCTTAAGAGATGAATATGGTAGCTTCTAAGATCTCATACGGACAGAGACCAGTGATTGAAATTTGTTTCTGTGATATGATATTATCTGAATCCAACCGCTACTGCTTTCCTCCCACACACTGGTCCTATTAACCGGAACCTGTTATGTTTTTCAATAAATTGCCGATTTGCAAAATGCTGGGTTGCTTTAATTTTTTTTATGTACATTCCTCAAATTTTCCAATTTAAACACAGGTGCTTTACTCTTCAACTTTGGCAGATTATGAAACTCTTTGTTAAATAGTGCCTTAGGGTCCTTCAGCAAAGATCTTGGCATTCCTGCTGTCAAAAGGCTTGAGAATTTTGCGAGATAACTTGTCAATGAATCAATGCTACTGCATTTATGAGGGGTCATTTTCTGAGTTCCTGCTCTTGGAGGCTTGGTTTGCACGACAGTAGCAAATACCTGAGATTTGGGTGCGAGCTGCCCATGATTTTCCGATGATAATGGTTGGAAAATTGTGCGCACCCGTGCATCCACATTTCCAGCATGAGCGTCGGTGGTTGAGGCTCCCAGCCAGCAGCATAAAGTTGGGAAATAATGTCAACTTGTGCTACTTCAGAATTAACCAGCCTTTAAATATTTTGGACGAAGTTGGGAAATATTTGTTTTTTAATGTAGATTTGTCAATAAATCTATTATCTTCCCCTCACTTTCTCCCCTTCTCTCCTGAAGGTGCTGGCACCAAAGTTAGGTTCAATGTGAAAATAGAAAAGGCTAATGAAAAGTCAAAGATAAGGGTGCTGGACTGGAAAAAGTCAAAGTTCAGGGAGATAAGAAGATATCTGTCCTAAATTAACTGGGCAGAAAAGTTAGCAAGGTCATTGGGTCAGCAGTGGGAGATCTTTAAATATGAGATAGATAGAGTACAAAATAAATATATTCTTATAAGGCAAAAAGGGTTGCATCAAAGGATACAATTCTGTGGATAAAGAGATTAAACTAAGCTGAAACTTAAAAGGAAGGCATATGATAACATTTGGTCTAACTCAAGAAAATAATTCGAAGGCTTACACAGAAACATGAAAAAGGATAATATTGAAGGAAGCAGTAAAGGCTTTTATAAGCATGCAAAAAGTAAAAGAATAGTTAAAGAGAGGATAGGTCCACTCAGGAATGTAAAGGAAAAGTGGATAAACAGTTGAAGCAGAGGAAGGTACAGGACTGTATGGAGAGAGCATGGCAATGGCAACACTTTTGGGTTTCCCAAGCAAAGAGCTAAGACAAACATGATAGGCCAAAAGGCCTTCTTCTGTGCTGTCAGCTTCCATAGTTCTATGGTTCTTGTTGGGGCCCACTGGAAATAGCATGCCTTCTGGTACCTTACCTTTAGTAGGCTCTTCATAGAACCCACACCTGCTCTCAGCAGGCATGACTTCCACTGGTGCTAACAGAGGTTTGCAGGCAAGAAATTCCAGTAGGAAAAATAAACTATTTACAGTCAGAGTCTTGTTCCAAGCTTAACTCAATACAATGTTGCAACTTTCATCAGTTATCTGCAAAGGTTAAGGGAGGAGCTAAACGATCCTTGAACAAATACAGACTGTGTGATGTGTTATTTTTGAATATGATTGACAGCTATTTAAATCGCGGAAGCCGCACTAACTATTCTCGGGGATATCCAAGGAGTTTATCTGCTTGAATCTGAGCGAGCCAGTTTGGAATTTCCAAGAGATGTAGGGGGTGAAATTTAACGTCAGAGGGGACACACAACAAATGATAGAACATTGAAGTCAATGGAAGAGAATCAGTCAGGGTGTAGAACGGCAGCCGATATGCTACCACCCATTTTGCGCCCCTACTGAAGTTGAATTTCACCCCATATACTTCCAACTATTACAGCTCCCACAGTGCTAAGAAATACAAGAAGAAAAGAAATACAGTTTTTAAAAGTTATTTGCAAATGAATACCTTAGCATTTAGATTACAATTCTTCATTATTTTCCTTTCAAGGTGCTAGATAGAATAATTTCTAGAAGGTGTCCTGATGGTTCTTTTGGTATGAGGCAGATTCAAGTTTTTGGGGGTGTATTCATTCCTGTTGATATACAGTTTGATACAATGGAATTGAAGTTTTATTTGACGTGGGGATTGAGCACATGTGGAGAGAAATGCTGGAGGTACAAGGCATTTAATTAAAGGTTTGGTCAATGAGACCCTGCCTGATGCCTGAGGCAGGCTGAACAACTTATTTTACAGCTGTTTCTTTTCTCCCCTAGTAAAGATCATCATCTTCTTCTGCTTCAGGGAGTTAAGGGAATCAATGGATATGGGGATAGGGCAGGAAAGTGGAGTTGAGGTGGAAGATCAGCCATGATCTTATTGAATGGCAGAGCAGAATCGAGGGGCCGTATGGCCTACTCCTGCTCCTATTTCTTATGTTCTTATGTTCATGGTGCCTTTATTTTGCTGGCTGTTCCATGGTTAGGTCTCTTTGGAGGACAAAGCAGACAACAGTTATCTTGGAGGCCTTGGCTGAGCTATACTGCAGCATTCCCTCTGATATCATAGAATCAGAATAATACAGCACAGAAGGAGGCCATTCGGCCCAGCATGCCTGTGCCAGTTCTTTAAAAGAACTGTCCAATTAGTCCCACTCCCCGCTCTTTCCCCATAGCCCTGCAAATATTCCCCTTCAAGTATTTATCCAATTCCCTTTTGAAAGTTATTATTGAATCTGCTTCCACCGCCCTTTCAGGTAGTGCATTCCAGATCATAACTCGCTGCGTAAAAAAAAATTCTCCTCATCTCGCCTCTGGTTCTTTTGCCAGTTACCTTAAATCTGTGTCCTCTGGTTAGTGACCCTTCTGTGACTGGAAACACTTTCTCCTTATTTACTCTAGAAACAGAAGGTGTGTGCCATTATGACCCTGATGGAAGCGCGGGTTAAATTGTACCTCTCCTCAGCATTTGTGTCATAAGCTACATCTGCAAGGCATGTCCTTGGTCCCCCGAAAACAATCCTCAGAGGCATCATGGCTCTTCAAGTAATGCTGGCAGCATTGACTGCCGCAGAATGAAGGAATCATGGGAGCTGCCAGGATAACAAGCATTGACACGCATGACTCTCCTCCTATGGTCGCAAACCTCCTGCACATTCATGAAGTGGTAGCTCTTTCTATTCATGAATGGAGTTGCATTGGGGATAGGTGCATATGTGGCCACAGGAGTGCAGTCAATGATGCCCTGCATTTGTGGAAATCTTGCCACATGGTGGAAGTGGAGGGTTCTTCCTGCTTCCCACAAGAAAATGCATAAAATCTCCAACCCTAGCAAACAATGCATTGGTGATTTGCTTGTTGCAATTGTGCACTGAAGATTGGGAGATGTGAGAGAGATCTCCCACATTTGCCTGGAAGGAGCCTGCCACATATACGTTTAGTGCTGCTGTACCTTGACAGCCACTAGCAGAGCTGACCCTGTGCTGGAGCTGGTTTCCTAGTCTGCCGCAGGACTGTGTACAAATCTATGATGGTATTCTTCAGGAATCTTAGTTTGCACATGCAAGTGTCTTTGCACAGGTCCAGGTACAAGAGCCTGGGGTTGTACATATGAGTGAAAGAGTAAGGGCATTTCTGAATGGAGAATCTATGGAGCATCTATGTTTGATATGCCTCCCTAGTCCTCCAACAGAACCTGAGAAGCAGAGAAGTTTTTACACAAGGACACCTCCAGCTGCATACAAATGAGGTCACTAACAGCTTCAGATTTAAAGTCAGAGACCAAAAATCCTTTAAGTAGCTGTCAGCAAATTTCTCTAACTTTCTTGTTCAACAAGACCAACATAACACAGAAACAGTGAGTTACTAAGAGATACAACCAGAACAGCAACGGGCCTTAAAAACAAGAATGCAATTAAATGGAACAACTCACCTTTGCACCTATTTTACACAGATGTCCAGCTTATCAGGCACTGCACAGGGCTCCAGATCGTATTGTGGTGAGGATCCCTCTTTCAAATAAAATTTGGACTTTTATGCGTTTTGCACACACCCTGTGCACCAAACAATTCGACACTGTGTGCAATAGCTGTAGAGTAGGCCTCAGGGCCTTGCACCTGATAATATGGGGCTCTAGTGTTCAAAGCATTACTGTGCTTCATGTGCCTTATATTGCATTAACAGCCCCAAAATGTGTCTCCATAAATGTGTGCTTTTGGTTACAATATAACATTTGTCCTCAGAGTTAAGAGACTTTTTTAAAATTCATACATTTTAACGATAATGGGGGAACTGCTTTGCTTTGAAAGTACTGTTGTGCTATTGCCCTTTAACCTTAAAATCCATTGCAGAAACTGTCCTGCTAAACGTTAATCTTCCTTTATGACTTTTCACTCTTAATTTATGACTTCCCATGTTTGTGAACATGCGAAGTGTGACTGTTATGCCACTTGACTCAATTATTGCATTAAAGTCAATTTGGGCAAAATTTGTTATAAGTGTCTTGTCCCTAGGGTCATTTGTGATGTCTACTTATCAGAGTTAAAGTGCAGGTTAATGCCTGCAGTATCCCTTTTGAAAGAAATGTTTGTTTTGTCAATTTCACAAAGTCCATTTTAGTATCTCTATCTGATAGCCACAAGTTGGCTGATTATAATCTTGCTGAAGCTGACAGGAAAGCCCATTTGAAATGTGATAATACAACTATGAATAGGATTATCTTAATAAACATAAACGCTTTAAGTGTCAGGTCAGCTCAGTTGGTAGTACTCTTGCCTCAGAGTGTTTGAAGTGATCCAGAAGGTTGTGGATTCAATCCCCACTTTAGGACTTGAGCGCATAATTTAGACTGACATTCCAATACAGAACTGAATGAGTGCTGCTTTGTTGGAGGTGCCGTCCTTTGGATGGGATATTAAACCGAGGCCCTGTTTGCCTGTTCCACTGGTTCAGGTGGATGTTAAAGATCCCATGCCAATATCAGAAAGAAAATAGATTAACTGGTTGTTAATCTCATTGCTGTTTGTGGGATCTTGCTAAGCGCAAAATGGTTGGGGAGTCATCAGCTGTCCACTATTGTGGCTAGAACACGTTTGAAGAGAATTTCTGCAGGGTTCTCCTGATCTCAGAGATTGGGAGAAAGCCCGCAGAGATTGTGGGTGTTAAAGTTTAATCCTCACACTCCGTTTTACGGCCAAGACCCCACACAACTCTAAGATCATCCTCAAGAACTCCAAATTCCCCTTCTCCACTACTGCCTTCTCTGGCCACCTCTATCCTCACCTCAAACACCAAAGGCGAAAAATTCGTGGCCGCCACCTGAGTAGCTGGTGTAACCAGCAGCTTGAGTTAACGGCCGCTGAAAATGGACGCTGTGCGACCCGAGAAAAAGTCACACAAGGGGGCCAAAGATTTTTGGCCCACCGCTAACTTACCGTGTAACGCCCTCCTAGTAGCATTAGTGCAGGCCTAGAAGTCGAAGTTCCCGTTCTGAAGTGGCGTTCCAGCTTCTAACAGCCCCTGGGAGCGAGGCTGTGGAGTTCGCAGGGAATTGTGGCCAATTAAAAGGGCTATGTATTAAAAGGGCAATGTGTTCAGAACGAATAAAAATTAAAATCAACTGAAAAAATTCAGTTTTCAGCCCTAACTGCCTCTCAAAAAATTTTTAAAAACAATTCCCAAATGGGAGTCTTCAGATCTTAAAGCTGAATTACCTTCCGAACCTCAAAAAATGGAAAAAGTGCTTCAGCACTAACACAAATGGCTCAGCAAGCCAGGGAAGGGACTTCCAGGGTCTCGCACGCAGCACTCCAGCTTTGTGCAGGGGGATCAACACTGAAAGAGAGGTCCTCTACCCACAGGGGCCAGGCGGCCCTCCAGAAAGAATGATGTGGGAGTACATCACAGAGTCTGTCACTGCCAGCAGTGTCGCCCCCTCCCCCCACCTGGCTCCAGTGCCTAAAGAAGCTTCATGACCTCAGACCACTGGTCAAGGTCAGTAAATGCATCTTTAAAAGCCGTCTCCTACCAACTGCATCACTAGCCTCACACTGCTCAATGCACGACTCCCCCCGCCCCCAATCACACCTACCAACAATCTGTACCAATCACGAGGCACATCTCCCATTTCTAGCCTCACTTCACCCCCTTGGAGGAGACGGTGCAGGCCATTCTTGGCAGGGGCATGGCTGAGCTCTTAGCCAGTGGCGGGGCAGAAAGGATACAAAATGCTGGTGTCCTCCTTCTGGCATGCACCTTTTGCTTTCCCGTCTTCCCCTCACCACAACTCCACCTTTGTGCCTTCCTCATTTCAGACACTCAAGAAATGCAGCCTGCCCAACCAGTGGTTGACCAAGAAGAAGGAGAGGAGAGTGAAGAAGAAGAAGAAGAAGTAGAAGAAAAAAAAAGTCACTTGATTTCACACTCCCAGCCACCAGCTCCTCAAAGTCGACCAGCAAGGCCATTTGCAGTGCCCCCACTGAAAGTCAACAGCCATCCTGCCATGCTGCAGCCACTGGGGCCCACGACAATTTTCATTCATTAGAATTGGGATGAGGGATCAACCCGAGTATGCTTTGGAGTGTTTTCTTTTAATTTACCCTCATTAGTGCTGGATCAGTGAACCCACTTCAACCACCCAGCACCAGCATCAAGCACTGTCAGGTTAGCTACTTTACTCTGGCCCACCCCCAGTAACAACAGAACACTCCCTCTTGCACGAATGTTGCACTTTTTCCATTTCTGCCCCGAGTGAGATTGCCAATTCATGCCAAATTTGGGCTAGCTTTGTGCTGCAGGAAAATGCTCACTAGAAAAATTGTTGTGGGGCCTAATTTAAATAAATATACCATCTCACGCATGGCCTGTAGCACAGCCCCATTATGCCCCCTCCCCAAATCATGTCACAATTTTTCACCTGCCATCAGCGAGGCTCCGTGCTGCTTTCTGAGTCTCACAAAATCAGCCTCATAATACAATGGATTGATATTACCTAAACTAATTTCACATAGAACCCGTACAGTTATCAGACAGAGGAGAGTTTGGCTCCAAAACTGCATGGGCCTCCTGGGATACTCCCATCATAAGTAGGATGGTAGAGTGGTGGATGGCCTGCGAATTAGACCAGGACTCCGATACACTGAATCCCAGCCTCTGTTGTAAGTTTTCCTCAGGTGCCTGTTTGGGACAGAATCTCTTTCTGCTGCCAAGTAAAAGGATGCTTCCAGGCTACCACAGGCCTCATCTACCAGATAAGCCAGTCTGCAGTTAATTTCTGTATTAAGCAAATAATTGATTCCACGTTTGCCAGGGGAAACACCTTCAGCACTTTCCCTATGGTAAGGAGACACCAATTGGAGAAGGCACAGAACTCTTACTGCCTGACAGGCTTTCTAAGAGTTCAGGCGACACCATGTGACCATCAAGGCTCCGAGTTTCACCATTAATTCATACATCAACAGGAAGTGATACCATTTCAGAAATGTTCAGGTGATTGCTGCCCACAGAAATATGATCCTGTAAGTTAATATCTGTTATTCAGGGAGCAGCCGTGATACTTTTATTATACTATAGTCCATGGCGCCTGCATTATTTGAAGGTTCTGAAAGGTTGGATGGATGTTGTTTGGGAGACTAGCGCTACCCTTTGTATCTATGGCTGATGGTCCTAATTAAATATTCACACAGCAGCAGAGTGCAAATACAAGAAAAGCCATCTCACCTCCTGAGCTACTGTTGAGCGCACTATAGGGATGCTGAAGCAATAATTACATTGCTTGCCTAGTCAGATGGGGTGCTGCTCTACAGTCTGTCCAAAATCATCACTGTCTGCTGTATGCTGCCAACTTTTGCCAATCAAAGAGTGTAGAGCATGCAGCAAAATAAGGAAAAGGCCTGTGAGTTGTAGGCCTACAGAAAGAGGATGAGAAAGGAGAGGAGGGCAACATGAAGTGAGCTGATGTACAGGCTAGAGATTGGTGTGGAACTCTGTGATTAAGATGGTGCATATTTCTCTCAGCCACCTCCCAGCACTTCCACAGGTCCTACCCAACAAACAGTGTACATACAAAGAAGAAATGAAAAAGTCGGTATTTATTTAGTGCTATTTACATTTATCTTTAACTTTTGGGGAATTGGGGAACATCTTTATCATGGCCGGACTCCAGCCACCGCACTGATGAGCCATCCACCTATCTTCTGGCTGTGGGGCCATTTAAGTGTTTTTGATAAGCCAAGGAGTCTAACAGTAGCAAAATAAAAACAGCAAATGCTGGAAATACTCAGCAGGTACTTCCTGAACTCTGCAACTCTGTTTCTCTCTCCACAGATGCTGCCTGACCTGCTGGGCATTTCCAGTATTTTCTGTTTTTATTTCAGATTTCCAGCAGCCGCAGTATTTTGCTTTTGTATTAGAGTCTAACGGTAGTGATGGTGGAGATTTGCTACAGCATGCATAACCTTGATGGCAGCCTCCGAACTGCCAGTAAAGCTTCAAAACGGTTTTTCAAATTTTAAACTACATCGAATGACATATTGCCACAATTTGAATATCATTTCAATATGCCCACCAGTATATGGGCAGAGATATTAAACATCGCCTGTCACTTCTGGCAGGAAACCAAATGGTATAAAAATGAGCGGAGACACAGTGGGCTGCATCCCCATCTCACTTTCTGCTCCCGCCTGCCTAGAAATTGGCAGGGCAGGAAAGAAGAGTCAGGTCATGATGTAATCTAAACCATATGCCTGTGCTTCCCCTATAAGGCATGACTGTCCTGCTTCTTAACCTAAAACTGTGTGTTTGTGCTTCGTATGTGGGAGGAGCAACTGTAATGGTTGAGGTTGAATCATGTGGCCCTGTTGAGACGGTTATGGTCTTGAACCTGGTGCAGGGTCATGTAATGATTCTGTAACAGCTGGAGCCACAACTGGCAATGTGGTGGCTGCCAGCACCTGCCTGCTCCTAGAGAATGCATCAATCCTTTATTGAGCCTGGCTGGAGTGGGAAGTGTGTGGCCACCTTGAGAGGAAATGACCCCATCAGACACTTCTCCTGCTACGCTCCTGATGCCGCACACCCCAGCTGGAGCACCAAGGATTTTCATGAGAGCCAATCCCTTGTCCATGTAGCTGATAAACAGGGGGTCATTTTAACTTAACCCACCCAGTGGAAAACTGACAGGATCAGATCAGTCACCCGTTTTACACCCCGCCCGATTTTACTCTCCATTGACTTCACTGCAGAATAAAATCAGGCAGGGTATAAAATGGGCGGCCGATCTGATCCTATCAGTTTTCCGCCGGGCAAATTAGGTTAAAATTACCGCCACAATGTGGGCTCGCAAGATGGCCAGATCTTTCCTCTTCCTCTTCTGCCACCTCCATTTGCTCCTCCTCACATGTGAGTTGTGACTCACCGGGTGCACTTTCCTCAGACTTCATGGGGGAAAAATTCAGTTGGTATGCGCCTCCCGTTAGCGCCTTAAGAGGGCGCTAATGGGGCGCAAAGCAACTAGCGCCCGGGCGTGGCAATGTCTGTGCCGCTCGTGAAATTGAACAGACATTTTGCGGCGGCACTAAACTCTACCGCCACGATCTCCTGCGCCCGCAGATCGTGACGTCAGTCGAGCGTGCAATGCCCTTGTGGCGCCCCAGACCGGATATTGAGTGGCGCCCCCCTCCTTTCCGCCTGGCACAAGCAACGACAGGGAGACTGGAACGTTTCCCAGTTGGTGAGGGGCTGGGGGGGGCGCTATTTAAAGGTGACCTCTTCCTGGCTTTTTCTGTGGTAGACATTTTTGCACCACTCATTCTGACAGAGAGAGAGATTCTGAGAGAGAGAAGGAGAGACTTCTGCATAGAGCCAACGCTGTGTGAAGTAGTTTTGGCTACTGAACATCACTTTGAAGGTACTTTTGGATTTGACCTTCATTACTTCGATTACCAAGAGACTTTGGGGGCTGCACCGATTGGGGGCGTCGTCCTGCGCCTGCAGAATCGGAGGCAACAGTGACGCAGAGAGAGAGTGGCAATCATGGCCAGACGGAGGAGGGCCAACAGGCCTCTGTACAGGAGACCTTACCCTCCCAGGATATTTTGGCAACAATTCTCCTACATTAATTTGTCTGAGGAGCAGATTTTGCGCAGGCTGCGCTTCAGCAAGGAGGTGGTCACTGAGCTCTGCCACCTACTGCAGACAGATCTGCAGCCTCTACTGAGGTCCAGGTCGTCTCTGTTGGTGGCAGTGAAGATCACAGTGGCTATGAACTTTTATGCCATCGGCTCCTTTCAAGCAGCTACTGGGGACATCGCCAATATCTCCCAGTTCGCTGTCCATTGCTGCATCCGTCAGGTCACAAATGCCCTCTATAAAAGGAGACACCAGTACATCTCTTTCCCGACGACCCGGGCCAAACAGCATGAACGCGCATTGGGCTTTGCAAGGATAGCGGGCTTCCCATGGTGCAGGGCGCCATTGACTGCACGCATGTGGCATTGCGGGCACTGCATGAGAATGCAGAGGTTTTCCGTAACCGCAAGGGGTTCCACTCCTTAAACGTCCGGTTGGTCTGTGACCACAGACAGCTGATACTCACTGTCACTGCCCGCTATCCTGGCAGCAGCCACGATGCTTTCATCCTGCGCCAGACTGCTGTGCCAGAACTTTTCCAGGCACCGCATCAGCCAAGTGGTTGGCTCCTCGGGAACAAGGGTTATCCACTGTGCACCTGGCTGATGACACCGCTCCGTAACCCCAACACCCCTGCTGAGCTGCGGTACAACGAGAGCCATCTCGCCACCAGGAACATCGTTGAGCAGACGATCGGCGTGCTCAAGCAACGGTTCCGCTGTCTGGATCACTCAGGAGAAGCCCTGCAGTACTCGCCTGAGCAAGTCTCCCTCTTCATAGTTGTGTACTGCACGCTGCATAACCTGGCAATCCTCAAGACCCAGCCAATGCCACCAGGCCTTGGAGCACCACCAGAGGAAGAGGAGGAGGAAGAGGATGAGGATGATCAGCAGCAGCACCAAGGCGGGAGGGAGGCCCACAATGTTGAAACTGCAAGGGCAGTCCGTCAACGGCTGATAACAAGCCGCTTCTAGGCCCCTACTGAGGAAATGGCTTCTGCCATGGAGAACAACATGAATGAAAGCAACCCGCACCCCTAAGCCGGCCAAGGCAGCAATGATTCCAAAGGCCAAACCTGTACATTTTGAATACAAAAACTTTTTTATTTTACAAACTCTGTGTGTGTCATTTCTTCATGACAAACTAATAGAAACAATCACAAAAAATCATTCATTAACATAACTGGTTCT